>JAOYRU010001584.1:0-315786 GCA_026315105.1 Locusta migratoria
TGGCATTCGCCTGGGAATCGTCAAGGAGCACACCTCCGTCTGGTACGCAGACGGTCGGACTTAATGCGGGACTATTTGTTCGCTGATCTGAAGGTGCGTGAGTATCTCCAAGACAAACTAAAAAGCGCGTCCGTAAGCCGTATCGATATCCATCGTCCGGCGCAAACTGCACGTATCACCATCCACACCGCTCGTCCAGGTATTGTTATCGGGAAGAAAGGTGAAGATGTTGAGAAACTGCGTCAGGACCTGACCAAGCAAATGGGTGTGCCTGTGCACATCAATATCGAAGAGATCCGTAAGCCGGAGCTCGACGGTATGCTGGTTGCGCAGAGCGTAGCTCAGCAGCTGGAACGCCGCGTAATGTTCCGTCGCGCTATGAAGCGTGCCGTACAGAACGCCATGCGTATTGGTGCCAAGGCATCAAAATCCAAGTGAGCGGTCGTCTCGGCGGTGCTGAAATCGCACGTACTGAATGGTATCGCGAAGGTCGTGTGCCACTGCACACCCTGCGTGCCGACATCGACTATGCCAACTACGAAGCTCACACCACTTACGGTGTGATCGGTGTAAAGGTTTGGATCTTCAAAGGCGAAGTAATTGGTGGTCGCCAAGAAGAACTGAAACCACAAGCACCAGCGCCTCGTAAAAAAGCTGCTAAGTAAGGGGTACGCCAAATGTTGCAACCTAAGCGTACGAAGTTCCGCAAGCAGATGACAGGCCACAACCGTGGTCTGGCTCAGCGCGGTAGCAAAGTCAGCTTCGGCGAGTTCGCGCTGAAGTCTGTAGCTCGTGGTCGTCTCACCGCTCGTCAGATCGAGTCAGCGCGTCGTGCCCTGACCCGTCACGTAAAACGTGGCGGCAAGATCTGGATCCGTGTATTCCCGGACAAGCCGATCTCCAAAAAACCTCTCGAGGTTCGGATGGGTAAAGGTAAGGGTAACGTGGAATACTGGGTAGCCCAGATTCAGCCAGGCAAAGTCCTGTATGAAATCGAGGGCGTTTCTGAAGAGCTGGCGCGTGAGGCTTTCGCCCTGGCTGCTGCAAAGCTGCCGCTCGCCACCTCCTTTGTTAAGCGGACGGTGATGTGATGAAAGCGAATGAACTTCGTGAAAAATCCGCACAGCAGCTGAACGAGCAACTGCTCGGCCTGCTGCGCGACCAGTTCAATCTGCGTATGCAGAAAGCAACTGGCCAGTTGGGGCAGTCTCATCTGCTCTCGCAAGTTAAGCGTGACATCGCTCGCGTGAAGACTGTGCTCAACCAGCAGGCAGGTAAGTGATCATGGCTGAAGCCGAAAAGACTGTCCGTACGCTGACTGGCCGTGTTGTCAGCGACAAGATGGACAAAACCATCACCGTTTTGATCGAGCGCCGCGTTAAGCACCCGATCTACGGTAAATATGTTAAGCGTTCGACTAAGCTGCACGCGCACGACGAAACCAACCAGTGCCACATCGGCGACAAAGTCACTATTCGTGAAACTCGTCCGCTGGCCAAGACCAAGTCTTGGGGCGCTGGTTGATATTCTCGAACGCGCTGTGGAAGTCTAAGGACTAGGGGTCGGAGAAATTATATGATTCAGACTCAATCCATGCTCGATGTGGCCGATAACAGCGGCGCTCGCCGTGTTATGTGCATCAAGGTGCTGGGTGGCTCCCATCGTCGTTACGCTGGTATCGGTGACATCATCAAAGTTACCGTGAAGGAAGCAATTCCTCGCGGTAAGGTGAAAAAAGGCCAAGTGATGACTGCTGTCGTAGTCCGCACTCGTCACGGCGTACGTCGTGCAGATGGCTCCATTATCCGCTTTGATGGCAACGCTGCTGTTCTTCTGAACAACAAGCAAGAGCCTATCGGCACCCGTATCTTTGGGCCAGTGACCCGTGAACTTCGTACTGAGAAGTTCATGAAGATCGTCTCGCTCGCCCCAGAAGTGCTGTAAGGAGATCCGACATGCAAAAGATTCGTCGTGACGACGAGATCATCGTGATCGCCGGCAAAGACAAAGGTAAGCGCGGTAAGGTGCTTAAGGTTCTCGCCAATAACCGTCTGGTTATCGGTGGTCTGAACCTGGTCAAGCGTCATACCAAGCCTAACCCGATGTCGGGCGTGCAGGGCGGTATCGTCGAGAAAGAAGCTCCGCTGGACGCTTCTAACGTCGCCATCTTCAACGGCGAAACCAACAAGGCTGACCGCGTTGGTTTCAAAGTAGAAGACGGTAAGAAAATTCGTGTCTTCAAGTCGACCCAAAAAGCGGTTGATGCTTGAACACTGCTAGGTAGATTAGACCATGGCACGACTACAAGAGATTTTACCGGAAGGAAATCGCCCCCAAGCTTAAGGAAGAACTTAAGCTCGGGAACGTGATGGAAGTTCCGCGCGTCACCAAAATCACCCTGAACATGGGTTTGGGCGAAGCGATCGGCGACAAAAAAGTCATCGAGCACGCTGTTGCTGACCTGGAAAAGATCACCGGTCAAAAAGTCGTTGTGACTTACGCTCGGAAATCCATCGCTGGCTTTAAAGTCCGTGAAGGTTGGCCGATCGGCGTCAAAGTGACTCTGCGCCGTGAGCGTATGTACGAATT
The DNA here is from genome assembly GCA_026315105.1 of Locusta migratoria. Taxonomy (NCBI): domain Eukaryota; kingdom Metazoa; phylum Arthropoda; class Insecta; order Orthoptera; family Acrididae; genus Locusta; species Locusta migratoria. The sequence goes on from JAOYRU010001584.1 coordinate 2,590, forward strand.
CCTGGATCGTCTGCTGTCGATCTCCCTGCCTCGGGTTCGCGACTTCCGCGGCCTGAATGCCAAGTCCTTCGATGGTCGTGGTAACTACAGCATGGGCGTGAAAGAGCAGATCATCTTCCCGGAAATCGACTACGACAAGATCGATGCTCTCCGCGGTCTGGACATCACCCTGACCACCACTGCCAAGAACGATGATGAAGGTCGCGCCCTGTTGCGTGCTTTCAAATTCCCGTTCCGCAACTGATTGGAGTAGGGACCATGGCCAAGATGAGCATGAAAAACCGCGAGCTGAAGCGTCAGCTCACGGTTTGCCAAGTACGCCAAGAAGCGTGCAGCACTGAAAGCTATCATCGTTGATCTGAACGCAAGTCCAGAAGCGCGTTGGGAAGCTACAGTTGCTCTGCAGAAGCAGCCACGTGACGCAAGCGCCTCGCGCATGCGTAACCGCTGCCGCCTGACCGGTCGTCCACACGGCGTTTACCGCAAGTTCGGCCTCGGGCCGTAACAAACTGCGTGAAGCGGCAATGCGTGGTGACGTACCAGGTCTGGTTAAAGCCAGCTGGTAAGTACGTTCGAAGTCCAGGCGGTTCGGATCGCAAGATACTGACCGCCGGTGACCTTGAATCTGGAACAAGCCCCTTTTGGGGCTTGTTTCATTTCCGGAGTGTGTCTAGAATACCCGCTCGCCTGAGCCCGTGTGTTCTATGCTCGGAGATTCTCGGCGACATATGTAGCGCAAGGCTAATTTTTTTGTATTAGGAGCGTCTAGCCCATGAGTATGCAGGACCCGTTAGCGGACATGCTAACTCGTATCCGTAATGCCCAGATGGCTGAAAAGTCCGTCGTAAGCATGCCATCTTCCAAGTTGAAGGTAGCTGTTGCCAAAGTCCTGAAAGACGAAGGCTACATTGCGGGTTATCAGATCAGCAGCGAAATCAAACCACTGCTGTCCATCGAGCTGAAGTACTTCGAAGGCCGTTCGGTCATCGAGGAAGTGAAGCGCGTTAGCCGTCCAGGCCTGCGTCAGTACAAGTCCGCTGAAGATCTGCCGAAAGTTCGTGGCGGTCTGGGCGTGTCTATCGTCTCCACAACAAAGGTGTGATGACGGATCGTGCTGCGCGCGCTGCCGGTGTCGGCGGCGAAGTTCTTTGCACTGTGTTCTAAGGGGGGATAAGCATGTCACGCGTCGCTAAGAACCCCGTTAAGCTGCCAGCCGGTGTCGAAGTCAAATTCGCAGGCCAACAGCTTTCGGTGAAGGGTGCCAAGGGTACTCTTGAACTGAACATCCATTCGTCCGTTGAGATCGTTGAAGAAGCTGGTGAGCTGCGTTTCGCTGCTCGCAATGGCGATCAACAAACTCGCGCAATGGCCGGTACCACGCGTGCGTTGGTAAACAACATGGTCCAAGGCGTAAGCCAAGGCTTCGAGCGTAAGCTCCAGCTGGTCGGTGTTGGTTACAAAGCGCAAGCAAAAGGCACGGTTCTGAACCTTGCCCTTGGCTTCTCGCACCCTGTGGATTACGAACTGCCAGCGGGCATCACTGCTGAGACCCCTAGCCAGACCGATATCCTGATCAAGGGCATCGACAAGCAGCTGGTAGGTCAAGTGGCCGCTGAGATCCGCGACTTCCGTCCACCAGAGCCGTACAAAGGCAAAGGTGTGCGCTACGCGGACGAAGTCGTCCGTCGTAAAGAAGCCAAGAAGAAGTAGGGCATAGCAAATGACCGACAAAAAAGTTACTCGACTGCGTCGCGCTCGCAAAGCACGCCTGAAAAATGCACGAACTCGAAGTCGTGCGTCTCTGCGTGTTCCGCTCGTCGCAGCACATCTACGCCCAGGTCATCTCGCCGACGGCAACAAAGTCCTGGCAAGCGCCTCGACTTTGGATAAAGAACTGCGTGATGGTGCCACTGGCAACATCGACGCGGCCACAAAGGTTGGCCAGCTGGTCGCTACGCGTGCTAAGGCCGCTGGCGTCTCGCAAGTGGCTTTCGACCGCTCTGGCTTCAAGTACCACGGGTCGCGTGAAAGCGCTGGCTGATTGCTGCTCGTGAAGCTGGGCTGGAGTTCTAAGTTATGTCAAATAACGACCAAAAGCGCGACGAAGGCTACATTGAGAAGCTGGTTCAAGTTAACCGCGTAGCCAAAACCGTTAAAGGCGGCCGTATCTTCACTTTCACCGCGTTGACCGTGGTGGGTGATGGTAAAGGGCGTGTTGGCTTCGGCCGTGGCAAGTCACGTGAAGTGCCTGCTGCGATCCAGAAGGCAATGGAAGCTGCTCGTCGCAACATGATCCAAGTTGATCTGAACGGCACCCACTCTGCAGTACGCAATGAAGTCCGCCCATGGCGCTTCGAAGGTGTACATGCAGCCTGCTTCTGAAGGTACCGGTATCATCGCTGGCGGCGCTATGCGTGCTGTCCTCGAAGTTGCTGGCGTTCAGAACGTTCTGGCCAAGTGCTACGGCTCGACTAACCCGGTAAACGTGGTTCACGCCACTTTCAAGGGTCTGAAGGCTATGCAATCTCCTGAGTCCATCGCTGCCAAGCGTGGTCTGACTGTCAAGGAGATCTTCTGATCATGGCTACCGTTAAAGTAACGCTGATCAAAAGCATGACCGGCCGCATCCCCTAACCACAAACTGTGCGTTAAAGGTTTGGGTCCTGCGTCGCATCGGTCACACTGTAGAAGTCCAGGATACTCCCGAGAATCGCGGGATGATCAACAAGGCTTACTACATGCTGCGTGTAGAGGGTTAATCGATGAAACTCAATGATCTGAGTCCAGCGCCGGGTTCCCGTCGCGAAAAGCATCGTCCGGGCCGTGGTATCGGTAGCGGTTTGGGGTAAGACTGGTGGCCGTGGCCACAAAGGTCAAACCTCCCGCTCCGGTGGCACCATCGCTCCAGGCTTTGAAGGCGGTCAACAGCCGCTGCATCGTCGCCTGCCTAAGTTCGGTTTCGTATCCCTGAAAGCCATGGACCGCGCAGAAGTGCGTCTGTCCGAGCTGGCCAAAGTGGAAGGCGACATCGTTACTGTGCAGACCCTGAAAGATGCCAACGTGATCAACGTCAACGTACAGCGTGTGAAAATCATGCTGTCCGGTGAAGTGACTCGCGCTGTCACTATCGGCAAGGGAATCGGCGCCACCAAAGGTGCGCGTTCGGCTATCGAAGCAGCTGGCGGCAAGTTCGAGGAATAAATGGCTAAGCAAGGTGCTCTCTCAGCGCTCGGCAAAGGCGGTATGTCTGAACTTTGGGCTCGTCTGCGTTTTCTGTTCCTGGCGATTATCGTCTACGAATAGGCGCACACATCCCGGTTCCAGGTATCAACCCGGACCGACTCGCAGACCTGTTTCGACAGAATGAGGGGGACCATTCTTAGCTTGTTCACATGTTTTCCGGTGGCGCGCTGGAGCGAATGAGCATCTTTGCACTGGGGATCATGCCGTACATCTCGGCATCGATCATCATGCAACTGATGACAGCCGTCAGGCCCGCAACTGGAGCAGTTGAAGAAGGAAGGTGAAGCTGGCCGTCGCAAGATTAGCCAGTACACCCGCTACGGCACTGTCGTCCTCGCCTTGGTTCAAGCTATCGGCATGTCCGTTGGCCTGGCCGGGCAGGGCGTTGCGTTCACTGGTGACTTTGGCTTCCATTTCGTCGCAGTATCCACTTTTGTGGCTGGTGCGATGTTCATGATGTGGCTGGTGTGAGCAGATTACTGAGCGTGGTGTTGGCAACGGTATCTCGATGTTGATTTTCGCAGGTATCGTCGCCGGGTCTTCCGAGAGCAATCGGGCAGTCTTTCGAGTCTGCGCGTCAGGGTGATATCAATATCTTCGCCTTGGTTGCCATCGGTTTGCTGGCAGTAGCGATTATCGGTTTTGTGGTGTTCATTGAGCGTGGCCAGCGTCGTATTGCTGTTCACTACGCCAAGCGTCAGCAGGGCCGTAAGGTCTTTGCTGCGCAGACCAGCCACTTGCCGCTGAAAGTGAATATGGCCGGCGTTATTCCGGCAATTTTCGCGAGCAGCATCTTGCTGTTTCCGGCTTCGTTGGGTACCTTGTTTGGTCAGTCCGAAATATGGGCTGGCTGCAGGACCTCTCTCAGTCGATCGCTCCTGGTCAGCCGTTGAATATTCTGCTGTTTAGTGCAGGGATTATTTTCTTCTGCTTCTTCTATACGGCGTTGATGTTCAATCCGAAAGACGTAGCGGAAAACCTGAAGAAGTCCGGTGCCTTTATTCCGGGCATCCGTCCAGGTGAGCAGTCGGCACGCTACATTGATGGCGTTCTGACTCGTTTGACCCTGTTCGGTGCCTCTATATATGACGGCCGTGTGCTTGTTGCCCCAGTTCTGGTGGTTGCAGCAAACGTTCCGTTCTACCTTGGCGGGACCTCGTTGCTGATCGTGGTCGTGGTTGTGATGGACTTCATGTCCCAAGTACAATCGCACCTCGTTTCGCACCAGTACGAATCCCTGATGAAGAAAGCCAACCTGAAGGTTACGGCAGCGGCATGTTGCGCTGAGTACCCATAAGGTTCGAGGAGTTGGTGATGAAAGTTCGTGCATCGGTGAAAAAAGCTGTGCCGTAACTGCAAGATTATTCGCCGCGAAGGTGTTGTTCGAGTAATTTGCAGCGCGGAACCGCGTCACAAACAGCGCCAAGGCTGAGTGTGATCCGCTTGAAGCCCGGCAGCTAGTGCGCTGCCGGGTTGATTATTTGTTATTACAGCGATATTATCTCGCGCCCTATTTCTTGGCTTCCGGGGCGTAGGTAGCTGTCAATTGGAGTCCCACTGAATGGCCCGTATTGCAGGCGTTAACATTCCAGATAACAAGCACACTGTTATCTCGCTGACCTACATCTATGGTGTTGGTCGCACTACTGCGCAGAAAATTTGCGCAGTTGCTGGGGGTAAACCCAGCCGCTAAGATCAAGGATCTGAGCGACGAGCAGATTGAACAGCTGCGTGGCGAAAGTGGCGAAGTTCACCACTGAAGGTGACCTGCGTCGCGAAATCAACATGAAAATCAAGCGTTTGATGGACCTCGGTTGCTATCGCGGTCTGCGTCATCGTCGTGGTCTTCCAGTACGCGGTCAGCGTACCAAGACTAACGCGCGTACCCGTAAAGGTCCGCGTAAGCCGATCCGCAAGTAATCGCCCCAGCGAATCGACAGGAAAATTATCATGGCAAAACCTGCTGCTCGTCCTCGTAAAAAAGTTAAAAAGACAGTGGTTGATGGCATCGCCCACATCCATGCATCTTTTAACAACACCATCGTGACCATCACCGACCGTCAAGGTAACGCGCTTTCTTGGGGCTACCTCCGGTGGTTCGGGTTTCCGCGGTTCCCGCAAGTCCACCCCGTTTGCTGCTCAAGTAGCTGCTGAACGTGCTGGTCAAGCTGCGCTGGAATACGGCCTGAAAAACCTCGACGTTAACGTCAAAGGTCCAGGTCCAGGTCGTGAGTCTGCTGTCCGTGCTTTGAACGGCTGTGGCTATAAGATCGCCAGCATCACCGACGTGACGCCAATCCCGCACAACGGGTGCCGTCCGCCGAAGAAGCGCCGCGTGTAATCCAGGAGATTGTAAAGAATGGCTCGTTACATTGGTCCAAAATGCAAACTCGCTCGTCGCGAGGGCACCGATCTCTTCCTGAAGAGCGGCGTGCGCGCGATCGAATCGAAGTGCAACATTGAAGCAGCACCTGGTATCCACGGCCAACGCCGCGGTCGCCAGTCCGATTACGGCACCCAACTGCGTGAAAAGCAGAAGGTCCGTCGTATCTACGGCGTTCTCGAGCGTCAGTTCAGCGGCTACTACAAAGAAGCTGCTGGCAAGAAAGGTGCAACCGGTGAAAACCTGCTGCAACTGCTCGAATGCCGTCTGGACAACGTTGTATACCGTATGGGCTTTGGTTCGACTCGTGCCGAATCCCGTCAGCTGGTATCGCACAAGTCGATCAGCGTTAACGGTCAGACCGTAAACGTTCCGTCCTACCAGGTTCGTGCTGGTGACGTGGTCGCAGTTCGCGAGAAAGCAAAAAACCAACTTCGCATTGTCCAAGCTCTCGATCTGTGTGCCCAACGTGGCCGCGTAGAATGGGTAGAAGTAGACACTGAGAAGAAGTCGGGCGTTTTCAAGAACGTTCCTGCTCGCAGTGATCTGTCCGCCGACATCAACGAAAGCCTGATTGTCGAGCTCTACTCCAAGTAAGGGCTAGAAAATAGGTGCATCCATGCAGATTTCGGTAAATGAGTTCCTGACACCCCGCCACATTGATGTGCAGGTTGTCAGTCCAACCCGCGCTAAGATCACTCTCGAGCCTCTCGAGCGTGGTTTTGGCCACACCCTGGGCAACGCGCTGCGCCGCATCCTGTTGTCCTCAATGCCCGGCTGTGCAGTAGTCGAGGCCGAGATTGACGGTGTGCTCCACGAGTACAGCGCCATCGAAGGTGTACAGGAAGACGTAATTGAAATCCTGTTGAACCTTAAAGGTCTGGCTATCAAGCTGCACGGCCGTGACGAAGTTACGCTGACCTTGTCGAAGAAGGGTTCGGGGGTGGTTACCGCTGCCGATATTCAGCTGGATCATGATGTCGAGATCGTTAACCCCGATCACGTAATCGCTAACCTGGCGTCTAACGGCGCCCTGAACATGAAGCTCACTGTAGCTCGTGGTCGTGGTTATGAACCGGCCGACTCGCGTCAGAGCGATGAAGACGAAAGCCGCAGCATTGGTCGCTTGCAGCTTGACTCTTCGTTCAGCCCGGTTCGCCGTATCGCATACGTGGTGGAAAACGCCCGTGTCGAGCAGCGTACTAACCTGGACAAGCTGGTTATTGATCTGGAAACCAACGGTACCCTGGATCCTGAAGAGGCTATTCGCCGCGCTGCAACCATTCTGCAACAGCAGTTGGCTGCGTTCGTCGACCTCAAGGGTGACAGCGAGCCAGTGGTAATCGAGCAAGAAGACGAGATCGATCCGATCCTGCTTCGCCCGGTTGACGATCTGGAACTGACTGTACGTTCGGCTAACTGCCTTAAGGCGGAAAACATTTACTACATCGGCGACCTGATTCAGCGTACCGAAGTAGAACTGTTGAAGACTCCGAACCTGGGCAAGAAATCCTTGACTGAAATCAAGGACGTTCTGGCCTCCCGCGGTCTGTCCCTCGGCATGCGCCTCGACAACTGGCCGCCTGCAAGTCTTAAGAAGGACGACAAGGCGACTGCCTGATCGTCGTAATCACCGAACGTGAGTTTGGTAAGGAATGAACCATGCGTCATCGTAAAAGTGGTCGTCACCTGAGCCGTACCAGCTCGCACCGCAAGGCCATGTTCCAAAACATGGCGGTGTCGCTGTTCGAGCACGAGCTGATCAAAACTACACTGCCGAAAGCTAAAGAACCTGCGTCGCGTTGCTGAGCCGCTGATCACTTTGGCCAAGACAGACAGCCTGGCTAACCGCCGTCTGGCTTTCGACCGTACTCGTTCGAAAGCTATCGTTGGTAAGCTCTTCAACGACCTGGGCAAGCGTTACGCTACCCGTGAGGGTGGCTACCTGCGCATCCTCAAGTGCGGTTTCCGCGCTGGCGACAACGCGCCTATGGCGTATGTCGAGTTGGTTGATCGTGCTACTGCTGGCGAAGCTGTATCCGCCGAGTAAGACGACAAGCTGTAACGAAGAACCGGGCCTAGTGCCCGGTTTTTTGTGCGCGCAAGAAAAGCTCAATAGATACAAGCTTTCACTCATCGGCGCTGGGTACTATGGCTACTGGAGGGTTATTAGTTATTTTCTATTGATGCGTACGATTTAATGAATTTGTACACGTCATGTTGATGATCAATACTCCCTCCAAGCCGATTAGCCGGCAGTTCCAAGCCCGACCTGAGGAAGATTGCGCATGAGCCAGAATAAAGTCCTTACCACCGCCAGCGGCGCCCCCGTCGCAGACAACCAGAACTCGCGTTCCGCCGGCCCTCGCGGCCCGTTGCTGCTCGACGATTTTCACCTGATCGAGAAGCTCGCTCACTTCAACCGTGAAAACATCCCTGAGCGTCGTGTGCACGCCAAAGGTTCGGGTGCCTACGGTACGTTCACTGTGACAAAAGACATCACCCAGTACACCAGCGCCAAGCTGTTCGAATCGGTTGGTAAGCAAACGCCGACCTTCCTGCGGTTCTCCACTGTAGGTGGTGAGCGCGGTTCGGCTGACACCGAGCGAGATCCACGTGGCTTCGCCTTGAAGTTCTACACCGAAGAAGGCAACTGGGACATCGTGGGTAACAACACCCCGGTGTTTTTCATCCGCGACCCATTGAAATTCCCGGACTTTATCCACACCCAGAAACGCCTGCCGCAAAGCAACCTGAAAAGCGCGCAGATGATGTGGGACTTCTGGTCGCACTCTCCTGAGGCGCTGCACCAGGTCACCATCCTGTTTTCGGACCGCGGTATTCCAGATGGCTATCGCCACATGCATGGCTTCGGTAGCCACACGTACAGCCTGATCAATGCCAAGGGCGAACGTCATTGGGTGAAATGGCACTACAAGACCAAGCAAGGTATCAAGAACCTGGCGCCAGCCGAGGCTGCCCGACTTGCAGGGACTGATCCTGACTATGCCCAGCGTGATCTGTTCGGGGCGATTGAGCGCGGTGAATTCCCGAAATGGCGCGTCTGCATCCAGATCATGACTGAGGCCCAGGCGAATGCTCATTACGAGAACCCGTTTGACGTGACCAAGACCTGGTCGCAAAAAGAGTTCCCGTTGATTGAGGTGGGTGAGCTGGAGCTCAACCGCAATCCGCAGAACTACTTCGCTGAAGTAGAACAGGCTGCATTCGGCCCAAGCAACATGGTTCCAGGTGTAGGTCTGTCGCCGGACCGCATGCTGCAAGGTCGGGTTTTCGCTTACGCAGATGCCCACCGCTACCGTGTCGGCACCAACCACCAGCAATTGCCGGTGAATGCGCCACGCAACCCGGTGAACAGCTACCAGCGTGACGGTTCGATGGCCTTCGGCAGTAACGGTGGTGCGGCGCCCAACTACGAGCCAAACAGCTACGCCGATGCACCCAAGCAAGCTGCGCAATATGCCGAACCTGCACTTGCCCTGAGCGGCGCCGCGGATCGTTACGATCATCGTGAAGACACCGACTACTACAGCCATGCGGGTGCGTTGTTCCGCCTGATGAACGATGAGCAAAAAGCCCTGCTTACCAGCAACATTGCCGGTGCGATGGCGGGTGTTTCCAGCGATGTGGTCCAGCGTCAATTGCAGCATTTCTACAAGGCCGACCCGGCTTATGGAGAAGCAATCGCAAAGGCACTGGGTGTATCGCTTAACTGACTCTAAACGATAAGCAGAACCGCCCTCATTTGGGCGGTTTTTGCGTTATTTCAGCTACTTTTCTCCGGAAATCTTCACTTTTCTGCCGTTGATCCCGTGACCTTCAAGTCATCATGGTTCAAACTACAGCCTTTCAAGTAGGGAGATGTAGGGCGATGCAAGGTCACCCCGACGTAATCGATTACCTCAACACGTTGCTGACGGGCGAACTGGCAGCTCGTGACCAATATTTCATCCACTCGCGTATGTACGAAGACTGGGGCTTTACCGAGCTTTACGAACGTATCAACCATGAGATGGAAGAAGAGGCACAGCATGCTGACGCGCTGATGCGCCGTATCCTGATGCTCGAAGGCACGCCACGCATGCGTCCCGATGACCTGGATGTGGGCACAACGGTGCCTGACATGCTCGCTGCCGACCTGCGCCTCGAATACAAGGTCCGTGCGGCCCTGTGCAAGGGCATCGAGCTGTGTGAGCAGCACAACGACTATGTCACCCGGGAAATACTGCGTGTCCAGTTGAATGACACCGAAGAAGATCACACCTACTGGCTGGAAAAGCAGTTGGGCCTGATCAAGTTGATTGGCCTGGAGAATTACCTGCAATCGCAGTTCTAACTTCCGGCTACAAAAAAGCCCCTGTCACCGCAACGTGACAGGGGCTTTTCATTGGGACCTGAAAATCAGGCCCGGTCGCGCGCCAACAACGGCTTCAAGTAATAACCCGTGTGTGACTGCGACATCTCGGAGACTTGCTCCGGTGTGCCCACGGCGATGATCTGGCCGCCCTTGGAGCCACCTTCCGGCCCCAGGTCCACCAACCAGTCAGCGGTCTTGATTACATCGAGGTTGTGCTCGATCACCACCACGGTATTGCCGTGGTCGCGAAGGCGGTGCAGTACGTCAAGCAATTGCTGGATATCCGCGAAGTGCAGGCCGGTGGTCGGCTCATCGAGGATGTACAGGGTCTTGCCGGTATCTCGCTTGGACAGCTCGCGAGACAACTTGACCCGCTGCGCCTCGCCCCCCGATAAGGTGGTCGCCGATTGCCCCAGCTTGATATACGACAGGCCTACATCCATCAACGTCTGCAGCTTACGCGCCAGTGCCGGTACCGCGTCGAAGAATACCCGGGCTTCCTCGATGGTCATCTCGAGGGTTTCGTGGATGCTTTTGCCCTTGTACTTGATCTCCAGGGTTTCGCGGTTGTAGCGCTTGCTCTTGCACACGTCGCACGGTACGTAGATGTCCGGCAGGAAGTGCATCTCTACCTTGATCAGGCCGTCGCCCTGGCATGCTTCACAGCGCCCGCCCTTGACGTTGAACGAGAACCGGCCAGGCCCATATCCCCGCGAGCGGGATTCTGGAACGCCAGCAAACAGCTCGCGAATTGGCGTAAACAATCCGGTGTAGGTCGCCGGGTTGGAACGCGGTGTGCGGCCGATCGGGCTCTGGTCAATATCGACCACCTTGTCCAGGTGTTCCAGGCCCTTGATGCTGTCATGGGCAGCCGCTTCCAGGGTGGTCGCGCCGTTCAGGGCGGTGGCACTCAATGGGAACAACGTGTTGTTGATCAGCGTCGACTTGCCCGAGCCGGAAACACCGGTCACGCAGGTCAGCAGGCCCAGCGGAATCTCCAGGTCGACATTGCGCAGGTTGTTCCCGCGCGCGCCTTTGAGATGCAGCGCCATTTTCTTGTTACGCGGAGTACGCTTGGCAGGTACTTCGATCTTCACCCGGCCAGACAAATACTTGCCGGTCAACGAGTCGGGGTGGGCCATTACTTCGGCAGGCGTACCCTCGGCAACGATATGTCCACCATGCACGCCAGCACCCGGGCCGATATCGACCACATAATCTGCCAGGCGGATAGCGTCTTCGTCGTGCTCGACCACAATCACGGTGTTGCCGATATCCCGCAGGTGTTTCAGCGTACCCAGCAGGCGATCGTTATCCCGCTGGTGCAATCCAATCGACGGCTCATCGAGGATATACAGAACGCCTACCAGGCCCGCACCAATCTGGCTGGCCAAGCGGATCCGCTGTGCTTCACCACCCGACAAGGTATCGGCGCTGCGATCCAGCGACAGGTAATCCAGGCCGACGTTGACCAGGAACTGCAACCGCTCGCGAATCTCCTTGAGGATTTTGTCGGCAATCTCCCCGCGACGCCCGGTCAGCTTAAGCACACCAAAGTATTCGCATGCATCGCCAATCGGCAGGTTGGTCACCGCCGGCAGGGTTTTCTCGCCTACCCACACATGTCGTGCTTCACGGCGCAGGCGCGTGCCCCGGCAATCCGGGCAAGGCTGGGTGCTGAGGAATTTAGCCAGTTCTTCACGCACGCTCGCCGATTCGGTTTCGCGGTAGCGGCGCTCCAGGTTCGGCACGATGCCTTCGAACGGGTGCGAGCGCTTGACGATATCGCCGCGGTCGTTCAGGTATTTGAAGTCGACATTCTGCGAACCGCTGCCATTGAGGATGACCTTCTGCTGGTCTGCCGGCAGTTGGTTGAACGGCACTTCCAGGCTGAACTTGTAGTGGGAAGCCAATGACCCCAGCATCTGGAAATAGTAGACGTTACGCCTGTCCCAGCCACGTATCGCCCCCTCGGCCAGGGTCAGGTCGCCATTGACCAGGCGCTTGATATCGAAAAACTGCTTCACGCCCAGGCCATCGCACGTCGGGCAGGCGCCGGCCGGGTTGTTGAAGGAAAACAGCTTGGGTTCCAGCTCGCTGATGGCATGGCCACAGATCGGGCAGGCGAAGCGCGCGGAGAAGATGATCTCTTCGCCCGGCTCGTCATCCATGGGGGCCACCAGGGCAATGCCATCGGCCAGCTTCAGCGCGGTCTCGAAGGATTCCGCCAACCGCTGCTGCAAGTCGGCGCGCACCTTGAAACGGTCGACCACCACATCGATCGAATGCTTTTTCTGCTTGTCGAGCTTCGGCGCTTCATCCAGCTCATACAGCTTGCCGTTGATGCGTGCGCGTACGAAGCCTTGGGCCCGCAGCTCTTCGAAGACCGAAAGGTGTTCGCCTTTGCGCTCGCGGATAACGGGCGCCAGCAGCATCAGCTTGGCGCCTTCCGGCTGGGCCAGCACCAGGTCGACCATCTGGCTGACGGTCTGGGCTTCCAGAGGAATGTCGTGGTCCGGGCAACGCGGAATACCAACCCGCGCGTACAGCAGGCGCAGGTAGTCGTAGATCTCGGTAATGGTGCCCACGGTGGAACGTGGGTTGTGGGAGGTCGACTTCTGCTCGATGGAGATCGCCGGCGACAGCCCTTCGATGGTGTCGACGTCGGGCTTTTCCATCATCGACAGGAACTGCCGGGCATAGGCCGACAGCGATTCCACATAACGACGCTGACCTTCGGCATACAGCGTGTCGAACGCCAGGGACGACTTGCCGGAGCCGGACAAACCGGTGATGACGATCAGTTTGTCCCGGGGCAGGGTCAGGTCGATGTTCTTCAGGTTGTGGGTTCTAGCCCCACGAATCAGGATCTTGTCCAAGATGGCCTCGCACGGCGGGCGTAAATAATGCCGGAGTATACGGCTAAAGACTGGATGAATATACACTGTCAAAAGGCCGCTTGCAGCCTTACATGAAAGCTGCGCGGCAAAGCGCCGCATATACCCTCTCAATCGATGGGACTGGTAGAATCGCCGCCGGTTCACACGAGGTTTTTCCATGCACGATCCCCACAGCGAACGCATGAGTAGCGGCGAGACCCGAGCGGCAAGCGGTCTGGCCCTGGTGTTCGCCTTCCGTATGCTGGGCATGTTTATGGTGTTGCCGGTACTGGCGACCTATGGAATGGATCTCGCAGGCGCGACCCCCGCTTTGATCGGCCTGGCGATTGGCGCCTATGGCCTGACCCAGGCGATTTTCCAGATTCCGTTCGGGATCATTTCCGACCGCATTGGCCGTCGCCCGGTGATTTATCTCGGGTTGATCGTGTTCGCCCTCGGCAGCGTGCTCGCGGCCCAATCCGACTCGATCTGGGGCGTGATCGCCGGGCGCATCCTGCAGGGTGCGGGCGCGATTTCCGCTGCGGTCATGGCCTTGCTGTCGGACCTGACCCGTGAACAGCACCGCACCAAGGCCATGGCCATGATCGGCATGACCATCGGCCTGTCGTTTGCCGTGGCCATGGTGGTCGGCCCTTTGCTGACCCGTGCGTTTGGCTTGCACGGGTTGTTCCTGGCCACCGGTGGCATGGCATTGTTCGGTATCGTGATAGTGGCCTTTATGGTGCCGCGCTCTACTGGCACGCTGGCCCATCGTGAATCCGGTGTCGCCCGCCAGGCGTTGCTGCCCACGCTCAAACACCCAGACCTGCTGCGCCTGGATTTGGGTATCTTTGTGTTGCACGCCATGTTGATGTGCAGCTTCGTCGCCTTGCCCCTGGCTCTGGTGCAAAAAGCCGGCCTGCCCAAAGAACAGCATTGGTGGGTGTACCTTACCGCGCTGCTGATTTCGTTCTTCGCCATGATCCCGTTCATCATCTATGGCGAGAAAAAACGCAAAATGAAACGAGTTCTGCTCGGCGCCGTCGCGACGCTGATGCTCACTGAGCTATTCTTCTGGCAGTTCGGCGACAGCCTGCGGGCGCTGGTCACCGGCACGGTGGTATTTTTCACCGCGTTCAACCTGCTGGAGGCTTCATTGCCTTCGCTGATCAGTAAAGTTTCACCGGCCGGCGGCAAGGGCACGGCGATGGGGGTGTATTCCACCAGCCAGTTCCTGGGTTCCGCACTGGGCGGCATCATGGGTGGCTGGATGTTCCAGCATGGCGGTTTGTCGGTTGTTTTCCTGGGATGCGCCGGGCTGGCTGCACTTTGGCTGGCCTTTGCTGTTACCATGCGCGAACCTCCCTATGTGACGAGTCTGCGCTTGCCGTTATCGCCCGACGCGATGCGCGAAGCAGGCCTGGCCGAGCGCCTGAAGACCGTCACCGGGGTTACCGATGCCGTGGTTGTCGCTGAAGAAGCCGCCATCTACATCAAACTAGACACCGAATTATTGGATCGCGCGACGCTCGAGCAACTGGTCAACCCAGTGCCGACAGCGCGCCCAGCTTAGGAGAACGTTATGGCCCGTGGGGTTAACAAAGTCATATTGGTCGGTACGTGCGGCCAGGATCCCGAAGTTCGCTACTTGCCTAACGGTAACGCCGTGACCAACCTGAGTCTGGCGACCAGCGAGCAGTGGACCGACAAGCAGACCGGCCAGAAAGTCGAGAAGACCGAATGGCACCGCGTGTCGATGTTCGGCAAGGTTGCGGAGATCGCCGGTGAGTACCTGCGCAAAGGTTCGCAGGTATACATCGAAGGCAAGCTGCAAACCCGCGAGTGGGAAAAAGACGGTATCAAGCGCTACACCACCGAAATCGTGGTCGACATGCAAGGCACCATGCAACTGCTGGGCGGCCGTCCACAGGGCGACCAACAGGGCCAGGGCGGCATGTCCAACTCGGCACCGCGTCCACAGCAGTCGCGTCCGCAGCCAGCCCAGCAGCCACAGCGTGAATCGCGCCCAGCGCCACAACAGGCTGCGCCGCAACCGGCCCAGGATTTCGACAGTTTTGATGACGATATTCCGTTCTAGGCCATATCGAAGCGACTCGCTGCAAAAGAACGCGCTGCCTAAGGCCGCGCGTTTTTTTTTGTGTACTGCTGCCGACTACAATTGCGCAAAGCGCAACATATCTTGATTGGCTCGCTCCTTGTGCGTGTCGGTCAACCCATGAGGGGCGCCTGTGTATACCAGCAGTTGGGCGTGTGGGATCAAGCGCTTGCTCTCCAGGGCCGAAGCTTGGATCGGTACAATTTGATCGTCGCCTCCATGGATGATCAGCGTGGGGATGTTGAAGTACTTCAGATCATCCCTGAAGTCGGTTTCCGAAAAAGCCTCGATACTGTCAAACGTATTTTTGTGCCCTCCCATTACGCCTTGCATCCAGAACGAATTGATCAAGCCTGGCGACGGCTCGACCCCTGTTCGGTTGAATCCGAAGAATGGTCCGCTTGCGAGGTCAAGATAGAGTTGCGAACGGTTGGCAATGGAGTCGGCGCGCAGGCCGTCGAAAACATCTATCGGCGTCCCCTGCGGATTACTGGGGGTTTTTAACATCAGGGGCGTCACGGCGCAGATCAACCCTGCCTTGGCCACGCGTGCAGTGCCGTGCCGTGCGATATAGCGTGCCACTTCCCCGCCCCCGGTGGAGAAGCCGAAGAGAATCACGGCGGTCAGATCCAAGTGCTCGATCAGTTGCGCCAAGTCATCTGCGTAGTGATCCATGTCATTGCCGGCCCACGGTTGGCTTGATCGGCCATGCCCGCGGCGGTCATGCGCAATGGCACGAAAACCATGGTTGGCGAAGTGCAGCATTTGAGACTCCCAACTGTCGCTGTTCAGCGGCCAGCCGTGGCAAAACACAACGGGCTGACCACTGCCCCAGTCCTTGTAGTAAAGGTCGTTACCTTCGCGGGTTTTCAAATAGGCCATGGCTCAGCTCCATTGACGTGTGGATAATTTTTGGCTGATGGAGGCCAGAAAAATCGTCCGTGGACACTACGCTGGCGTTAAGTAGATGACCCTAAGAAGACTCAACCTGTTTGGGTCGATAATAATTCTAGTCTGTACAGGCGAGGCGTGTGGCGACAGCGCCGAGTTTTCCGTTCACGGACAGGCTTTTAACAGGGGTGGCGATCAATTCGGCTATTTGTTCTCATGGCTCTCAAGTTTTAGGCTGTCGTTCATCTCTAGAACAAGGAAAATTGCGATGACCTGGTCTGCCAAGCAATACACGCTGTTCGAACAGCAACGCACTCGCCCCGTCCGAGATCTGGTCGCGGCCATTCCCACTGCTGACGTGCGCACAGCCGTTGACTTGGGGTGCGGGCCGGGCAACTCCACTGAAGTGCTGGCCAAACGCTTCCCCGAGGCGCAGGTGACCGGCATGGACAGCTCCGATGACATGTTGGCCGACGCCCGCAAGCGCCTGCCGGCGCTGAACTTTGAGCTGGCAGATATCGGTGCCTGGAGTCCGGCACAGAGTTTCGATGTGATCCTGGCCAATGCCTCGCTGCAATGGCTGCCCGACCACGCCACACTCTACCCGCACTTAGTCAACCAACTGAACCCAGGCGGCACGCTGGCGGTGCAAACACCAGACAACCTTGACGAGCCAGCCCATCGCCTCGCCCGCGAAGTCGCGGCCGAGGGCCCATGGTCCGCGAAGATCGGTGCGGTCAAGCACAATGAGCGGCACACCGCCAACTACTACTACGAACTGCTGAGTAAGCATTGCGGTGCCGTAGATGTGTGGCGCACCACTTATCAGCACCCGCTGGCGGATCACGCGGCGGTAGTGGAGTGGTTCAAGGCGTCGGCATTGCGGCCCTTTCTCGCGCCGTTGAGCAGCGATGAAAAAACCGCTTTCCTGCAGGAGTACCGGGCGCGAATCACCCAGGCCTACCCGGCCCTGGGCGATGGCACTGTATTGCTGCCGTTCCCGCGCCTGTTCATCATTGCTACACGCTAGAGCCATCGATCCGAGTGGCGGTCACGCGGCCGCCGCTTGCGCCTTCAAGAATTCATCCGTTGACACCACGCCCGCATAGCCGAAGGCCAGGGCTGCCATGTACGCGCCTTGTACTTGAGCCGCCGGGATGACCTGCCCGTTGAATTCCTGATCGCGAGTGGCACACGCGTCATGGATCACCGTGACTTTGTAGCCCAGGTCCGCCGCCGCTCGCACCACGGCATCCACGCACATATGGCTCATGTTGCCGACTACCACAACGTCGGTGATGCTGCGCTGTTCCAGCACGGTGCGCAGGTTGGTTTGGCGAAACGCATTCACGAAGTGCTTGAGCACGACCGGTTCATCGCCCTCGTTCAACACCTTGGCATGCAAATGCGCGCCTTCGGAGCCCGGTGTAAAGAACGGTGCGTCGTCGCCTTCGAATTCATGCCGCACATGAATCACTGCATCGCCGGCCTGGCGAAACGCCTGTAGCACTTGCGCCGCCTTGTCCGCCGCGGCTTCCACGCCGTCGAGGGGCCACTTGCCTTGTGGGAAGTAGTCGTTCTGGATATCGATTAGGATGAGCGCCTGCTTGGCCATGTGTATCGCCTCGTGATGGGTTGATGGGCCTAGTATCTTAGCTGGCGATCAGGCCGAGGATTGGCTGCACCGACAATAACAGGGGGAAAACTGACAATGACCGTGGAACGCGGGACCGTCGAGCTGGGGGTGTTGATCTACCAGGGCGCGCAACTGGCGGCGGTGCATGGCCTGACGGACCTGTTCGGGGTGGCTAATCGCATCGCCGCCGAGCATCGAGCCGGGCAACTGCCCCTGTTGCGGGTCAGCCACTGGCAGGTGCATGCCCACGGTACGCCTGCGCGCGGGTTTGACAGCCACCCAGGTCCGGACCAATCGATGATGGCCGTGCTGGTGCCCCCGTCGATTGGTGAATTCACCGAAGATCAGGCGCCGCCCGCGCTGCTGGAGTGGATCCGCCAGCAGCATGCCGCCGGTACGGTGCTTGGCGGCGTGTGCATCGGCTCGATCATGCTGGCGCGCAGCGGGCTTTTGGACGGGCGCAGCGCCACCACCCACTGGTCATCCGCGAAAACCTTCGCGGCCCGTTACCCGGCGGTGCGCCTGGAAGCGGATAAACCCATTGTCGATGACGGCGACCTGATCACCACCGCTGGGCTGATGGCCTGGTCCGAGCTGGGCCTGCGCCTGGTCGACCGGCTGATGGGCCCCAGCATCGCGGCCGACACGGCGCGGTTTCTGGTGATCGAACACCGCGACAGCGCCAGCCAGTGCGGCAGTAACTTTGCGCCGATTCTCAGGCATGGCGACAGCGCAATCCTCAAAGTCCAGCACTGGTTGCAAGCCAGTGGCGCGGTGGATGTCGGCGTGGCGGCAATGGCACGGGAGGCGAACCTTGAGGAGCGCACGTTCCTGCGACGGTTTCGCACTGCGACCGGGTTGAAACCCACCGAATACTGCCAGCACCTGCGGGTAGGCAAGGCTCGACAGATGCTGGAGTTCACCAACGGCACGATCGACCACATCGCCTGGACCGTGGGCTATCAGGATCCCAGCGCCTTTCGAGCGATCTTCAAGAAGATTACCGGCCTGGCCCCCAGCGATTACCGCAACCGGTTTGGTGTTTGAATCGTGCAGAACGCCGTGTGGCGTAACGCAGGTCGTGCAGAATAAGACAGGCTAACGGCCATCACTTTCGGCGCAACTGATTGATTTAAAGACTATCCCTGCCAGCCACGCGTTGGCCTGATCCATGCAGCCTTTGTGCTACACATAAGGGCGGGATAACCAAGGGGAACGCATGACCCCAACGAATCGCAAGAAACTGGTGGTCGCACACTCCACGCGAGAGGGCGCGCCGCAGCATGAAGTTGAAACCAACCGCGCCTTGGCCCGCTGGCTGGCGCAGATACTCGGACTCAAATTCGGTGGCAGTTACGATCCCGATTTGCACGCCGGGCGTGAACTGTATCTTTTGCCCACGCAAACGCTGGTTGGGCCCGCTCAAGCGCATCAGCTTAATATCAAAGGGCCGGAAGACTTGTGGGGCGGTTATGTCGACCACGATTTTATCTGCACCAAAGCCATCAGCCATGGCCTGCTGGGCCCTGAGGCAAAAGCGCCTGAAGGTTGGTCGCCGCTGTTCTGCGAGCGAGTGCGCGACGTCGTGTTGGATGGCTTGACTGTGTTCAGCCTCGAGAACGCCAGGCCCGCCGCTACTCGTCTGCTCTACAGCGGACCTATTCGCCTCAAGCCCGTGCATGCCTGCGCAGGACGTGGCCAGGAAGTTATCCACAGCCTCGATGAATTCGACGCGGTCTTGGCACGTCCAGAAGCGAGCAAGATGTTCAGCGAGGGCGTGGTGCTGGAACAGGACCTGCACGACGTAGTCACCCACAGTGTGGGCCAGAGCTTTATCGGCGCTCACGTATTCAGCTACTGCGGCGAGCAGTACCTGACCCAGGACGGGCAGGGCGAAGAGGTTTACGGCGGCTCCAACCTCTTGGTCGTGCGCGGTTACTACGAAGACCTGCTCAACCTGGACTTGCCAGAGGATGTGCGTGAAGCCATCGAGCAGGCTCGAGTGTTCGACAACGCTGCCGACGAAGCCTACCCAGGCTTCTACGCCTCGCGGCGCAACTACGACATTGCCCAAGGCCTGGACAGCGATGGGCAGCGCCGCAGTGGTGTACTCGAACAATCCTGGCGCATGGGTGGGGCAAGCAGCGCGGAGGTCGCGGCGCTGCAGAGCTTTATCAACAACCCGGGCCTCAAGGCCATTCGTGTGTCCTCGGTGGAAACCTACGTGGATCAAGCGCTGCCGGCGGATGCCATCGAGGTATACCGAGGCCCGGCCGAAAACAGCGAATTTCTTCTCAAATACGTGACGGTCAAACCTTATGACGGCTAAAAGCGAGAGCATCACCATCGATATAGACGACGAACAGATGAGCGGGACATTCCTCAGTCCAAAATCCAAAGTGCCCGGCGTGTTGTTCGTGCACGGTTGGGGCGGCAGCCAGGAGCGCGACCTGGAGCGAGCCAAAGGCATTGCCGGGCTGGGCTGCGTATGCCTGACCTTCGACTTGCGCGGCCACGCCGGCACCGGCATTCCGTTATCCCGCGTTACCCGTGAAGACAACCTGCGCGACCTGATAGCGGCCTACGACCGCCTGCTGTCTCACCCGGCTATCGACACCTCGGCGGTGGCGGTGGTTGGCACCAGCTATGGCGGCTACCTGGCGGCCATCCTCACCTCGTTACGCCCAGTGCGTTGGCTGGCGCTGCGGGTGCCCGCACTGTACCGCGACCAGGAATGGCTCAAGCCCAAGCGCGACCTGGATAAAGCCGACTTGATGGATTACCGCGGCACCCTCGTGCATGCCGAGACCAACCGTGCCCTGCATGCCTGCGCACAATTTACTGGCGATGTGCTGATCGTCGAATCGGAAACCGACGATCATGTGCCCCACGCCACCATCATGAGCTATCGTGCGGCCTGCCAGCAGACTCACTCCCTGACCCACCGCATCATCGATGGTGCCGACCATTCCCTGAGTGACCTGGTGTCGCAACAGGCCTACACCTCGATCCTGGTGGACTGGATTACCGAGATGGTGGTGGGCGAGCGGTTAAGCATCATTCAATCCCGCTGACGCGCTAAGCGGGTGTTTTCTTCACTCGCAGGGCCTTGGCCTTGGCTTCCACGCCCAGGTACATCACCAACGCAATCAACAGCGGGCAGATGAAATAAATCGCCCGATATGCGATCAGCCCTGCCAACAAACTCCCTCGTGACGCTTCATGTTGCAGCAGGCCAATGAACACGGCCTCCAACACCCCAAGCCCGGCAGGTATATGGGTGACCACTCCAGCAATTGCGCTGATCAGCAGCACCCCCAACACCAGCGGGTAATCCAGCTTGGCCGGCAGCAAGGTAAAGATCACCGCTGCCATCAGCGACCAGTTCAAGGCGCCCAGGGCCAGTTGCAGGCAGGCCATGCGCAGCGACGGCAGGTTGATCTCGATGCCACGGATCGACCATGCGCGTTTTTTTGAAAACCGGCACGCCGCCAGATACCCAAGGCTTGCGATTACCAACAGCACGCCGACACCTTGCAAAGCGCCAGTGCTGAGCTTCCAGCCGGGCGGCATGGTGACCAGTCCGCTGCTGAACACCACCCCGGCCAGTGCCATATAGCCAAACCAATTGGTGGCCAGGCTCAGGCCGAGGATCTTGGCGATATTGCTAGTGCTCACTCCCAGTCGGGAGTACAACCGATAGCGCATGGCGATGCCGCCTACCCAGGCGCTGAGGTTGAGGTTGAACGCGTAACTGATGATGCCCACCGGCAGGATCTGTTTCCAGCGCAACGGCTGGCGAATGTAGGTGCGGCCGATCAGATCGAAACAGGCATAGACGATAAAACTGCATAAGGTCAGGGTGCCGGCGATTAGCAACGTGCGCAGCTTGAAGTCGCCCAGGGTCTGGAACACTTCGCTCCAGTCGATACGCCGGGCGAGCAGGGTGAACAGCACGATCAGCAGCAGGAAGAACGCAATCGTCAGCGGTTTCTTCCAGCGCTTGAACCGCGAACCGCTGGTTTCAGGCGTCATGGGGCCTACTCTCAAAAGGTTTCAAGCGCGGCTTGTGCGCCGGTAACCAGCCGGTCAGCGCAGGGAAGTGGCGCATCACATGGAACACCAAAAAGCCCACGGTCAGGCGCCACAGCCACAGGCGCGGCTTGCGCTTGGCAGGCATGGTCTGGCAATGATTCCTGGCAAGTGCCTCCAGGCGTTCGTACAACTGCTGATTGAATGCCCGGTCACGAATCAGCACATTGGCTTCCAGGTTCAGCGCGAGGCTCAGTGGGTCGAGGTTGCTGGAGCCCACGGTGCTCCATTCGTCGTCCACCAGCGCAACCTTGCCGTGCAACGGGCGTTGGCAATACTCGTGAATCACCACGCCATCCTTGAGCAAATAGTCGTAGAGCATGCGCGCCGCCAGCTTGGCCAGCAGCACATCGGGCTGGCCCTGCATGATCAATTGCACATGCACGCCACGGCGCGCCGCGTTACGAATCTCGCGCAGCAGGCGATAACCAGGGAAGAAGTAGGCGTTGGCAATCACTACTCGCTGGCGGGCTTGGCTCAGGGCGTGGATATACGCCTCTTCGATGTCGTCGCGATGCTGGATATTGTCGCGATAAATCAGGCGCACCAAGCCGTCACCTTGCTCGTTGGTCCAGGGCGAAGGCCGCTGCTGACGCCGTCGCCAGCCACGACGGGTGCGCACCTGGCGACCACTTTGGGCCAGGGCAAAGTGGTGCAGGTCAGCCACCGCAGGGCCGATCACCTGTACTGAGTAATCCTGCTTGGCCTCGGGGCCGAAGTCCGCCAAGTGGTCGGCGGAAAAATTGATCCCGCCGATAAACGCCACGTTGGCGTCGACTACCACAATCTTGCGGTGCAGGCGGCGGAACCAGTTGGTGCGAATGCCCAGGGTCTTGGAGGCTGGGTCAAACATCTGCACCGCAACCCCGGCTTCGGCCAATTCGCCAAGAAAGGCCGGGCTCAGTTCGCCACAACCAAATCCATCGAGGCTCACCACTACTTTCACCCCGCGCTGCGCCGCTTCGATAAGGATGCCTTGCAGCTCATGGCCAACCTTGTCCTCAAACAGGATGAAGGTCTCCAACAGGATTTCGCGCTGGGCGCCGCGCAAGGCGTCGAACACGGCGGGAAAGTACGCCTCGCCATTCTCCAGCAACTCCACACGGTTGCCGCTCTGCCAGCCGTAATCCAGGTCGCGAGCTTTGCTGTCGTCCGGCGGCTGGTCGGTGGCGATATGCTCTACCGCAACGTTCATAGCTCAATCTCCACCGACAGGGGCACATGATCCGACAGGTGAGACCAGGGCCGCGTGGTGAGCACGCGAGGATTATGGATCGTCAGGTTGCGCACATAGATTCGATCCAGAGGCAGCAATGGCAGGCGCGCCGGGAAGGTGCGCGCCGGCTTGCCATGGGCATGGACAAACACCTCATGGAGGCCGCTTTGGCTCAGGTCGGCCTTTTGGCGCCAGTCGTTGAAATCGCCGGCGACCACCAACGGCGCATCGGCCGGGATCTCGAGGATGCGCTGCTCCAGCAAACGCAATTGCTGCTGGCGATGTACCTCGCGCAAGCCCAGGTGGATGCAGATCGCATGTATCTCGCGCTCGCCACCCGGCAAGCGCAGCACGCAATGCAGCAGGCCACGGTTTTCGTGGCCGCTTTGGGAAATATCGAGGTTGTCGTAGCGGATGATCTGGAATTTCGACAGCAGTGCATTGCCATGGTCGCCATGGGGGTAGACCGCATTGCGACCATAGGCAAACTGCGGCCAGATGCTGTCGGCGAGGAATTCATACTGCGGCATTTTCGGCCAGTCGCTATAGCGCTGGGGATGACGTTCGTGGGTGCCGTGGATTTCCTGCAGGAACACCATGTCGGCGCCCACGCTACGCACTGCCTCGCGCAGCTCGGGCAAGATGAAGCGCCGATTCAGGGCCGTGAAGCCCTTGTGAATATTGACCGTCAGCACGGTGAAGCGGGTGATGGCGGTGGTCGGTGTGATCGGGATCAATTCGGGCTGGGTCATGGCAATACTCCGGGTTCCGGCAACTTGCCGGGCTCGGTGGCCAGGTGCTTGTCCAGTTCGAAACGCTGCAGCAATTGGCGTGCATCGAAGGGCGCGCGAACCTTGATGTCGTTGTCGAAAAAACAGAACACGTCGCGCCGTTTACGGGCGCGAGGCTTATGCTGGGGAGCGACGAGGCGCGCGTCCGCAGGTTGCTTGCCGTGGGCCCAGTGCTCGATGCGATCGCCCCAGCGCTTGAGCGCTTCGGCGCTATAGCCGCTGGCATACAACTGCTTGTCGCCGTGCAAGCGCAAGTACATGAAGTTGGCGGTGACGTCTTCGATATACGGCCACTTGCCGGCGGTGTCCGCAACCACCAGAGCGACGCCGTGCTTGTCCAGCATCTGCACAAATTCCGGCACCGCAAAACTCTTGTGGCGAATCTCCACCGCGTGGCGCAACGGCTTCTTGGCATAGGCTTTCATGCTGGCCTTGCCGTTCAGGCGCGACTCATGTTGGCGGGCGAGGGCGGCGGCCTGATAGGTGTCGGTGGGGAGTTCGGCTAGGAAGGTTTCGAACAGCGCGGCGTCGAACTTGAAGCTGGGCGGGAACTGCCAAAGGATAGGGCCGAGTTTTTCCTTCAGCTCCAATACCCCGGAGGCAAAGAAATTCGCCATCGGCTTGTGCACCTCCCGCAGGCGCAGGATATGGGTGATATAGCGCGGCGCCTTGACACTGAACACGAAGCCCTCAGGCGTATCGGCATACCATTCGGCATAGCGCTTGGGGGTTTGCAGCGCGTAGAACGAGCCGTTGATTTCGATGCTGTTGACGGCACGTGACGCAAACTGCAGCTCGCGTTTCTGGGTCAGCCCCTCGGGGTAGAAGTCCCCGCGCCAGGGCGTGTAGCGCCAGCCGGAAATGCCGATATGAATCGCCGCCATGCTTGCTCCCGTAAATGATGGGTGGATTGACCTCCGTTATGGGATGACTGCGATATTTGCCTGAAAGTTTCCACATTCCTACAGACGGTACGGGGTACCAAATGTGGCAGGGGGCAAGTCCCTCCCACCGTTTTAAATCACATGCCCAAAAAGCGCAGGGAACGATCCAAGACCAAACCCGTCAGTTCCTTACAGACCCTGCTGAAGGAGCCCGTTGTTTTGCTGAATCTAAAGACTGCATTACTGCTCGCCGCGCTGTTGCTGTGCGGCAACGGTGCACTGCAAGCCGCGGCCACTGCGCCTGCCGCCGAAACGCCGGCCAAGCCTGAGCTGTTGGTGGAGGGCGGGCTGCTCGGGGCCATCAGTTCCAGTATTGATGACGTGCAGGACAAGCTCGACCTCAACCAGAACCTCGTCGACGCCTGGCGCCTGCGTGCCGACCGGGCGGCGGATGAAGTGGGGCGCCTGGTCGACCAGACCGCCGCGCGCTCGCCGTGGAGTGTGGCCGGCGATTTTCTGCTGTTGTCCGGAGTGTGGATCGGTGCCTTTGCCGTGCTGACGTTACTGGGGCACTGGGTCGTGCAGCGCTCCAGCCGCCGCTCGTTCGTCGCAAGGCGCCAGCGCTTGCAAGGCTTGCTCGGCTACATAGTGCCCTACACGATTCCAGCGTTGATCTGCCTGCCGCTGACCCTCTATGTGAGCCACTTCTTGGCCGCTTCGGTGGGCCGTGCGCTGGCGCTGTGTTTTGCCTATGCCACCAGCAGCGGCATCTTTTCGACCTCGATGCTGCTGTGCGTCATTGTGATGTTTAACGTCGGGCACAAACGGCCCGCCGTGCAGATTATTCGTGACTACTGCCCCAAGCCGCTGTTCCTGATCGGCTTCCTTGCCGCCCTCAGCGACGCGTTGACCAGCCCGCAGATCGCTCGTCAACTGGGCGGCAATATCACCAGCAGTATTGCGGTATTTACCGGCCTGTTTGCCGCAGTAATTTTTGGTGTGCTGGTGGTGCGCCTGCGCCGTCCGGTGGCCCATTTGATCCGTAACCGGCCGTTGGCCCAACGCCTCAAACATCCGGCCTTGCAGCAATCGCTGCGGGTGTTTTCCGGGCTTTGGTACTGGCCGATCCTGTTGATGGTGCTGGTGTCGGCGGTCAACCTGATTGGCGCCGGCGACGACAACCAAAAGGCCCTGCGTTGCGCACTGCTCACCACGCTGCTGCTGATCGGCACAGTGTTTCTCAGCACCGTGCTGCAACACCTGTTCAAGTCCCGCAGCCAAGTGTCGATCCAACGCAGCAGCGCCTACAAGGAACGCTTCCTCAGTTTGCTGCACGCGATCCTGCGTATCGTCATGGCCATTGCCTTTATCGAAATCCTCGGGCGTATCTGGGGCGTATCGCTATTCGAATTCGCCCAGCGCAACTCAGTGGGCCGGGCCATCAGTGATTCCCTCAGCAGCATCGGCCTGATCCTGTTGGTGACCTGGCTGTTCTGGGTGGTACTCGATACGGCGATCCAGGAAGCCCTCAAGCCGCCGGTGAATAAACGCTCCAGCCGCCAGCCCAGCACCCGGGTGAAAACCATCCTGCCGCTGCTGCGCAATGCGGTGAAGATTATCCTGGTGGTGATTTGCGCGATCACCACCATGGCTAACCTGGGCATCAACGTCGCGCCGTTGCTGGCGGGTGCCGGGGTGGTGGGCCTGGCCATCGGTTTCGGCTCCCAGCAGTTGGTGCAGGACGTGATTACCGGCCTGTTCATCATCATCGAAGACACCCTGTCCATCGGCGACTGGGTAGTGCTCGACTCCGGCCACGCCGGCACCGTCGAAGGCCTGACCATCCGCACCCTGCGCCTGCGCGACGGCAAGGGTTTTGTGCATTCGGTGCCGTTCGGCCAGATCAAGGCGGTTACCAACCAGTCACGGCAGTTCGCCTATGCCTTCTTCTCGGTGCAATTCACCTACGACACCGACGTGGACAAGGCCGTTGAGCTGATCCGCGAAGCGGGCCAGTCGATTCGCGACGACGTGTTCCTCAAGTACAACCTGCAAGGGCCGCTGGAAGTATTTGGCGTGGACAAGATGGACCTCAATGGCGTGGTGCTTACTGCACAGTTCCGTACGGTGTCGGGTGGGCAATATGCGGTCAGTCGGGCGTTTAACCAGCGGTTGAAAAAACTGGTGGATAACTGTGATGAGGTGCACTTTGCGCAGACTTATCCACAGCAGGTGTTGTTGCCTAAGCGTGTGGCGCAGGTGGAAGAGCCGGACGCGCTGGTGCTGACCGAGCAGCCCAGGTCTCAATGATGAGGGTGGCTGTTCTGGCCCCATCGGGAGCAAGCCCCCTCCCACATTTAGATTTGTGAACACATTTCAAGTGTGGGAGGGGGCTTGCCCCCGATGAGGCCCTGAAGGTCAGCGCCTGATCAACTTCTCCTGCACCGCCTGCTGCTCCACCTCCAGCAACACCTGCTGCTTGCCGGCGACCATCACCGCCGCCGGCACCCCATCACGATAAACGACCCGATTACCGCTTACCGCTGGCACCTTGGCTCCCGGCAGCAGCGTGCCGACAAGATTCAACGGATCGGCCCCACACACCGCAATCAAACTCCCATCATGGGGCCGCCGCCTCACCTCGCGCAGCAACGGTATCGCCTCCGGCAATGCAAACTGTTCCCCCGCCAACCCACTGACAAACCGCCCGCCACGAATTTCGCCCCGCGCCTCCAACCGATGGAAAGTGCGCAGCAGCTCACGCCAACTTGGCAACCAGTCCGCCTCACGCTCCAGCAGCCGCCAGAACACCACGCCATAACGGCGCAGCAGGGTCATTGCCACATGTTCCAGGGTCTCGGCCGAATGCGCGCCGGCGGCGGTCGCCGAGCGGCGAACCAAAGCCCAACGCCCGGCATCGTCCATACCGCCGACAAACGCCCCGCGCCCACGTCGACTGCTGCGCGCCTGGCGTTTGCTGGCGGGGGTGGTCAAGGCGCGCAGGCCGGCGAAGCTGTCAGCATTCACCAGGCCGGCGCCTACCAGTTCCTGCAAGGCTGTCTCCAGCTCGCTGCGCAGCAAATGGGCCTCGTGCACCAGTTCATCGAAAAACAGCGCGCCATGCTCGCGCAGGGCCAGGTGGACCTTCTGCGCCTTGGGCGACAAGGTGGTGCTGTCGGTAGGCTCGGGCAGCCCGCTCCACAACGCTACCTGGCTACGGGGGAGCAAAACCACCGGGGTGCTGCGCAACGCCATGGCGCCGGCCTTGTTGCTCAGGCGCGTCCAGACCAGCTTGCCGCTGCGGCACAGGTCATCGAGCCAGGTCGATGAGTAATCCTTGATGCGGGCGCTGAGCAAGTCTGTGTCCCAGGCCGACGTGGCGGCGGCATAGCCTTCGAACTGGCCGACAATCTGCGGCAACACCGCGCTGCCCTGGCCGCGGGTGCTGTCGGACAGGTGCTGCCAATCGAACAGAAAGCGCATGAAATCCTGCAACGCCACCGGCTCGATTTCCCGGCGCAGGCGCTTGACCGTGTAGCGATGAATGCGCGCCAGCAAATGACGTTCGCACCATTGTTCTTCACCCACGCCGGGGCTGAAGTGGCCGCGCAGCACGTAGCCTTCCTGTTCCAGGCGTGCCAGGGCCTGGGTAATCGACACCACCGGTAAGGCCAGGGGCGCTGCGATCTCGGCCAGGGTCAGCGGGCCAAAACCACTCAGGCGCGCACGCAGCACTTCCACCAGCGCTTCATCGAAGGACCAGGGCTCATCGAACCCCGGCAGCAACGGCAGATCGTTGGGATACAGCGCCTGCAAACAACTCAAGCGCTCCACGGCGACCCACATTCCGTTAGACAACTGATAGGCCCGCCCGGCCTTGCGCAATGCCTGCAACCATTGGGCCCATTGCGGCGTAACTTCGCTCGCTGCGATGCAGGCCAGGCTCATCAGCGCCTCATGCATTTCATCTAGGCCATTGGGCGCCGGCCAGGCTTCATCGCGTACACCGGCGATGGCGTCGGCATCCAAGGCGCCCAGGTCGTCAGTACTCTGCGGGTCGCTCCAGCGGCGGTTGAGCACGGCCTGGGTGCGGCGCTCCTCCAGGGGCGCGTCGTCGAGGAAGGTATAGGGTTTGGCACTGAGGATTTCTGCGGCCATGGGCGAGGGCGCGGGCAGGTCGCGGCTGATCAACCGCACGTCGCCGCGCTCCATGCGCCGCAGCAGCGCCAGCCAGGCGTCGCTGTCCATGGCTTCGTGCAGGCAGTCGTCGAGGGTTTGCTCTACCAACGGGTGGTTGGGAATTTCGCGTTCGCCGGCAAGGTTTTCCAGGCAGGCGATCTGGTCGGGAAACACGCTGGCGATCAGGTCTTCGCTCTTCATCCGCTGGATTTGCGGCGCCACCTTGCGCCCGCCGGTATAACGCGGCAGCGCCAGGGCCACGCCGGCATTCCAGCGCCAGCGCACGCCGAACAGTGGCGCATCCAGCACGGCCTGGATCAGGATGTGCTCGGCACTGTTGCTGTTGAGATAACGCCACACCTCATCCAGCGCGAAGCTGTGACTGGTGGACAACGACAGCACGATGGCATTTTCACTGGCCGCCGCTTGCAGCTCGAAATTGAAGGTACGGCAAAAGCGCTTGCGCAAGGCCAGGCCCCAGGCGCGGTTGATGCGGCTGCCAAACGGCGTGTGGATGATCAGTTGGGTGCCGCCGGATGCATCGAAGAACCGTTCCATGATCAATGTGTCTTGGGACGGCAGGGCGCTCAGGGCCTGGCGCGACCGAGCGAGGTAGTCCAACAGTTGGTCGGCGCTGGCGGCATTGAGGCCCAGGGTGCCGGTAAGCCAGTCGAGGGCCGGTTGCAGGTCGCCGGGCGTGGCGCCGAGCAAGCTGTCCAACTGCCCTTGCAAGCGGGCCACGGCCACCGATAACTCGTTGCTGCGTCCAGGGGCTTCACCCAGCCAGAACGGAATGGTCGGAGGTTGGCCCTGGGCATCCTCGACCCGCACCTTGCCGGCTTCGACCCGCAGGATTCGATAGGAGGTATTGCCGAGCTGGAAGATATCCCCGGCGATGCTTTCCACCGCAAAGTCTTCGTTGACGCTGCCGATATTCAGGCTTTGCGGCTCCAGCAACACGCTGTAGTCGGCATTGTCGGGGATCGTGCCGCCGCTGGTTACCGCCGTGAGCCTGGCGCCACGGCGCCCGCGCAGGGTGTGGGTCACGGCGTCGCGGTGCAGGTAGGCGCTGCGCATGCCCTGGCGGCCGTTGTAGCCCTCGCTGAGCATCTGCAAAAGGGCCTGGTAGTGGCGTTCATCCAGTTCGGCGTAGGGCGCGGCGCGGTGGATAAGCGCCAGCAGCGCCTGTTCCGGCCATTCCTGGGCGCTGACCTCGGCGATGATCTGCTGGGCCAGTACATCGAGCGGCGCCACCGGAATATGCAAGGTATCCAGCTCGCCACGGCGCACGCAGTCGAGCAGCGCGGCGCACTCAATCAGGTCGTCGCGAGTGGTGGCAAACAGGCGCCCCTTGGGCGTGCCGCCGACCTGGTGCCCGGAACGGCCGACCCGTTGCAGAAAGCCGTTGATCGAACCCGGCGAGCCGATCTGGCAGACCAGGTCTACCTCGCCGATATCAATCCCCAGCTCCAGGGACGCCGTGGCGATCAACACTTGCAGTTCGCCGGCCTTGAGGCGCTGTTCGGCGTCCAGGCGCATCTCCTTGGCCAGGCTGCCATGGTGAGCGGCCACGGCGGTCTTGCCCAGGCGCTCGCTCAAATGCCGGGCCAGGCGTTCGGCCAGGCGCCGAGTGTTGACGAATACCAGGGTGGTGCGGTGTTCGCGGGCCAATTGCGCGAGGCGATCGTAGACCAGCGCCCACACATCGTTGGCCATCACCGCCGAGAGGGGCACCGGCGGTACTTCGATCGCCAGGTCGCGGGGACGGGCGTGGCCGATATCGACGATGGCGCAATCACGTTCGGTGCCGACTAAAAAGCGTGCGACGGCTTCGATGGGTTTTTGCGTGGCCGACAAGCCGATCCGGGTCAATGGCTCGGCACACAGCCCTTGCAGGCGCTCCAGGCTCAAGGCCAAGTGGCTGCCGCGCTTACCGGCGGCGATGGCGTGGATCTCATCGACGATCACCGTACGTGTGCTGGCGAGCATGTGCCGGCCGGAATCCGAGCCGAGCAACACGTAGAGCGATTCCGGAGTGGTTACCAGGATATGCGGTGCGCGTTTGCGCATCTGGGCGCGGTCTTTTTGCGGGGTGTCGCCGGTGCGCACAGCGGTGCGGATTACCAGCGGCGGCAGCCCCAGCTTCTCCAGATGTTCGGTAATGCCGGCCAGCGGGTTTTGCAGGTTGATCTGGATATCGTTGGATAGCGCCTTGAGCGGCGACACATACACCACCAGGGTTTGGTCCGGCAGTTCGCCGCCGTTGGCCAGGCCTTGGTGCACCAGGTCGTCCAGCACCGCCAGGAAGGCCGTCAGCGTTTTGCCGGAACCGGTGGGCGCGGCGACCAGTGTCGAGCGGCGCTGGCGGATCAACGGCCACGCCTGGGCCTGGGCGTTGGTCACCGAAGGAAAGGTACTA
Source organism: Locusta migratoria (assembly GCA_026315105.1). NCBI lineage: Eukaryota > Metazoa > Arthropoda > Insecta > Orthoptera > Acrididae > Locusta > Locusta migratoria. The sequence goes on from JAOYRU010001584.1 coordinate 33,697, forward strand.
CGGAACCAAGTGCTGACGGCGGGGTGAAAGCCGTGCAAACCCTTGTCCGTTGATTCGGGAAGGTTCATTCACCCTATATGCAACCGGCGGGGCCAAGTTGCAACCCCGCACTTTATCCGTGACGGTTGCGCTACAAACCCGCAAAATGCAACGATTCTGGAATAAACCTACGGCAAGGCTCACGCGCCTGCCGACAACAACCATCGTTCCAAACAGACCGGGCCTGCTCAATCTATGCGAATGCGCCTTATGTTACTGGGCGGCGGGAATGCCCTCGGGCAGGCGCTGATTCGCCTCGGTGCAGAGGAAGACATCGGTTTCCTCGCACCCAAACCGCCCCAAGACGGCTGGGATGCCGCAAGCCTCACCCAATTGCTCGACGACACCCGTCCCGATGCGTTGATCAACCTCGCCTACTATTTCGACTGGTTCCAGGCCGAAGCCGTAAGCGAAACCCGCCTGGCCGGCCAGGAATTCGCCATCGAGCGCCTGGCCGAACTGTGTCAGCACCACAGCATCACCCTGCTGCAACCGTCCAGCTATCGTGTGTTCGATGGCTCTCGCGCCACCGCCTACAGCGAAAAAGACGAGCCGGTGCCCCTGGGCCTGCGCGGCCAGGCGTTGTGGCGTATCGAACAAAGCGTGCGCGCCACTTGCCCACAGCATGTGCTGTTGCGCTTTGGCTGGTTGCTGGATGACAGCGTTGACGGCACTCTCGGGCGTTTCCTGGCCCGGGCCGAGAAACCCGATGAGTTACTGATGGCGGACGACCGTCGCGGCAACCCGACGCCGGTGGACGATGCCGCACGGGTGATCATCTCGGTGCTCAAGCAACTCGATTGCGCGGCGCCGTTGTGGGGCACCTACCACTATGCCGGGCATGAAGCGACCACGCCATTGGCCCTGGGCCAGGCGATCCTGACCGAGGCGCGCAACTTCCACGCGCTGGCCATTGAATCCCCCACCGCCCAGGCCCACGCGGCGCGGCCGGATGCCGCAGAAGAACCGCAGCACGCGGTGTTGGCGTGCAAGAAGATCCTCCACACCTTCGGCATCAAGCCCAGGGCGTGGCGGGCAGGGTTGCCGGCGTTGCTGGACCGCTTCTATCGCCATAGCTGACACCACACAAAACCAATGTGGGAGGGGGCTTGCCCCCGATAGCAGAGTGTCAGTCAACAGATTCATGGACTGATCCACCGCTATCGGGAGCAAGCCCCCTCCCACATTGGTTGTGTGGTGTTCGTGAAATATCGCTTAGAACTTGTAGCCGATACCCACCATGTAAACCATTGGGTCCACGTCCACATTGACCTTGGCGCGAGTGCCCTGGCCCAGCGCATTGTTATCCACAGTCGCCTTGGTGCTGATGTCGATGTAGCGCGCCTGGGCGTTGATCATCCATTTGTCGTTGATCATGTAGTCGGCGCCGATCTGTGCGGCCCAGCCCCAGGAGTTTTCGGCCTTGAAGTTGCTGAAACCGGCTTGTTCGGCACGACCGCCAACGTGTTCGTCGTAGATCCAGGTGTAGTTGATACCGGCACCCACGTAGGGCTGGAACGCCGACTTGTTGTCCAGCGGGTAGTACACGACGCTCAGGGTCGGCGGCAGGTGTTTGAGCGAGCCGAGCTTGCCGTTGGCGGCGCCCAGGGCGGTGTTCTTGAGTTTCACGTCATGCTCGAACGGCGTGGCGGCCAGCAGTTCGATACCCACGTGGTCGGTGATCATGTAGGCGAAGTTCAAGCCCAACTGGGTGTCGCTGCTCATGGTCGCCTTGCCGCCCAGGTTGGTGCCGGCCAGTGGGCCCTGGTCAACCTTGACTTTGCCGCTGTCGGCGTCCGGGTTCACGGTGATTGCACCGGCACGCACCAGGATATCGCCCGCTTGGTGAGCGTGTGCGACCGGTGCGACGAGGGCGAGCGCGAAGAGGGACGCGCCGAGCAGAGACTTGTTCATGGGAGCTCCAGAGGACGTTTAGAAGTTGTACGTCCAATGGTAAAGATCGTTCCGACTGGTCTTTTGACTCAGCTCAATGAAAGGGTGATCAGCGCTACTCCTGCAGCTCATACATGTAAATCTTCTCGGCATCCATCTGGTAACCGGCGTCGGCCAGCTCGCTTGACGACGGCTTGACCTGCATCGCGCCTTCGATCCAGTACGGCTGATACAGCTCATCGAGCTTCACGCCCACTTCGCTTTTGACATGCACGATCTGGTTCGACGGCGGTGGCGGCACATGAATGCATGCGCCGAAATACGGCACCAGCAGGAACTCGGTGGTACGACCTTCCTCACTGACCTCCAGCGGCACGATATACCCCGGCAGGCGGATATGTTGGCCGTCGAGACCTTGCACCACCGGGGCATTGGGCAGGTCCTGCTTGGCCGCGGGCGCAGCTTCCACGGACAAGGCGTCGGCCATGTTCGACAGGTCGTGCAGCGGTTTCATATTGGGGATTTCCGGCGGTGCGTCCGGCGGGATCATCTCCTGCCAAGACAAGTCCCTGGGCGGCTCATCCGCCCACACGGGCACGCTCACCAGCAGCAACAGGGCAAACAGGGCACGACGCATCGAAGCCTTCCTCATAAACGAATGGACAGGCCATCGGCCAAAGATTGTCGATAGGCACGCCACGCGGGCACGCTGCCCATCAACAGCGCTGCCGCGAGGATACCCGCCAGCAGGGTCCATTCATATTCGCTCGGCCAGGACATCGGCAGGTCCAACCCGTAGTTGGCCTGCAAGTAACCCCGTGACGCGGCGATGCATACGTACAGCAGCCCCACGCCCGCCACCACGCCGGACAAGGCCAGGGCAAAGGCTTCGAAGATCAGCAGCGTTGCGATATGCCACGGGCGCGCGCCCACCGAACGCAGGATCGCCATCTCGCGGCGGCGCTCATTGAGGCTAGTGAGGATTGCCGTGAGCATGCCGATCAAACCGGTCAGCACCACGAACAGCGAGATCACGAACAAGGCTTTCTCGGCGGTGCCCATCATGCTCCACAGCTCTTGCAGGGCCACGCCCGGCAGGATCGCCAGCATCGGCTCGCCACGGAACTCATTGATCTCCCTTTGCAGGGCGAAGGTGGAAATCTTGTTGTTCAGGCCGAGCATGAACGCGGTGATGGCTTGTGGAGTCAGGTCCATATTGCGCGCCTGGTCGGCGCTGACGCGGCCTTTGCCCTGGGCCGGTACGCCGTTGTGCCAGTCGATATGGATCGCTTCCATGCCGCCCAGGCTGATATGCAGCGTGCGATCCACCGGAGTGCCGGTGCGCTTGAGGATGCCGACCACGGTGAAGGGTTTGTCGTCGTGCTTGACCAGGCTGACCACCGCCACGCCGTGGGCCAGCACCAGCTTGTCGCCGAGCTTGTAATGCAGGGCATCGGCGACTTCGGCGCCGAGCACCACTTCGAACGGGTCGGTGGCGAAAGCGCGGCCGCTGGCCAGTTCGAGGTTTTGCTTGCGCCCGTACTGGTAGTGCTCGAAATAAGATTCGTTGGTGCCCATCACCCGGTAGCCGCGATGGGAGTCACCCAGGGAAATCGGAATCGCCCATTTCACCTGGGGGTTGGCGGCGAAGTGCTCGTAGCTGTCCCAACGAATATTGTTGGTGGCGTTGCCGATACGGAACACCGAGTACAGCAGCAGGTTCACTGAGCCCGAACGTGCACCGACGATCAGGTCGGTGCCGCTGATGGTGCTGGCGAAACTGTTGCGTGCCTCGACGCGCACGCGCTCCACGGCGAGCAACAAGCACACGGAAAGCGCGATGGCGAAGGCGGTGAGGATCGCGGTAAAGCGGCGGTTAGCCAGGCTGGCCATGGCTAGACGAAACAGATACATCTCAAACCTCTGCGGGCGTGGCGGCGCGATTGAGTTCGGCCAGCGACAGGTTGCGGTCGAACAGCGACGCCAGGCTCTGATCGTGGCTGACAAACAACAGGCTGGCGCCAGCGTCGCGGCATTCAGCGAACAGCAACTGGATGAAGGCTTCGCGGGCGTCATAGTCCAGGGCCGAGGTGGGTTCGTCGGCGATCACCAGCTCCGGTTGGCCGATCAACGCACGGGCCGCGGCGACCCGTTGTTGCTGGCCGATGGACAGCGAGTCGGCGCGCCGCTCAAGCAGATCCTTGTCCTTCAAACCCAGGTGCGCAAGCAAGGTCGCGGCCGCCTGGTCGACACTGCCGTGGCGCTGCCGGGCCCGCTGTGCGCGCAGCTTGGAAAAGTGGCAAGGCAGCTCGACGTTTTCACGCACCGACAGGAAGGGCAGCAGGTTGAATTGCTGGAAGATGTAGCCGGTGTGGTTGACGCGGAAGCGATCACGGGCGCCGGCCGAGAGTTCGGTCAATTCCTGGCCGAGCAGGCGGATGCTGCCCTGGCTGGGTTTCTGCACGCCACCCAAGAGCCCCAGCAGCGTGGTCTTGCCACTGCCGCTCGGGCCCTTGAGAAACAGGGTTTCCCCGGGCTCCAGGCGGAACGCGGGAATGTCCAGCAACTGCGGGTGACCGGGCCAGTTGAAGCCCAGGTTGGACAGTTCGATCAATGGGTGGGTCATGTGAACTCAGAACTTCAGGGTGGCTGCGGTGGCCGTCGCGTCAACACCTTGCTGACCGCTTGGGCCGATCAGTTGTACCTGAATTTTCGTGGTCGCAGGGAAGGTCTTGAACACTTGGCTCAGGTCGAGGTTGCCCAGGGCTGTCGGCGTGGCGCAGGTGAACTGATAGTGGGCGTGGATCTCGCTGTGGTCGTGATGGTGCTCGTGGGCGGCAGCGCCTTTGCCGTCGGTGGCGTGGTCATCGTCGTCATGCTCGGCTTCGGGCTTGTCACCGAACAGCGGGCTGTTGAGTTCCTGGCTGCTGACCTTGCAGCCTGCGGCCTTGGGCAGGTTGAACAGTGCCTGCGGGTTCTCCAGCTGCTTGCGCGCGGCGGCGACCTTGGCTTTGTCGGCGGCGCTGGTCGCCGCATGCTCGAACCCCACCAGGTTCATGGCCGGGCTGTCCAGCTCAAGCTCCAGGGCTTGGCCGTCCAGAACCGCGTTGAGGCGAGCGACGCCGTGTTCGTGGGCGCCAAGACTGCCATGCTCGTGGTCATGATCTTCGTGAGCATGTGCGACAGCCAGTGGCAGCAGGGCAAACGGCAAAGCGAGCAGCAAACGGCGCATGGGACGGCTCCAAGATGAAAGTTATGTTATGTGATCTTATAACAATAAGTTTGAGAGTTTGACCGCCCGCTTGGCGTTGCGCAAGCGGCATGGGAGCATGCCCATCAGAAAAATGCAGGAGTAAGGACGATGTTGCGAATTCGTGGAACCGTCGGCGACCTGCCGGTAGATTTGACCCTGGAACTGGATGACGGTGATTGGGCGCGGCTGGGCGCACAGTTACAGACCGCTCCAACGCCAAGTGCGCCAACGCCGACGCCAGTCAAACAGAACGAGGATCTGTGGCAGCACGCCCAGGATCTGCTGCGCAAGGCCGGGCAACTCAATGGTCTGGAATTGCTCGATCAACTGGAAGGGTTGGCTGGCGATGCCGGGGCAGGCAAGCGCCTGCTGGTCCGCCTGCGCCACAGCGCCAAGGTCAAGGTGAGCAGCGGCGGTGATACGCCGCTGTACAGTTGGATCGGTGATTAGTACAGCGCAGCAAACAACTTGCGACGGTACGCCGTGACCAGCGGGTGATCATTGCCCAACAGTTCGAACACCTGCAGCAAGGTCTTGTGGGGCAAGCCTTCGCTGTAGCTGCGGTTGCGGATAAACAGCTTGAGCAGGCCTTCCAGCGCCCCATCGTATTGCTGGCGCGCCAGTTGCTGGATCGCCAGCTGATAGGCCGCTTCATCGTCCTGCGGGTTTTGCGCCAGGCGGCTTTTCAGGTCGGCAGCATCCGGCAAGTCCGCAGCCTGGCGCAGGAAGGTGATTTGCGCCTTGGCCCCGGCCAGGGCAGCCTTGTGGTCGTCGCCCTTCACCGCGTCGAGCACGGCCTGGGCTTCGCCCAATTCACCGCGTTCGGCCAGGCAGCGTGCGTACAGGATCAGTGCGCCAGCGTTGGTGTTGTCCTCACCCAATAGCGCCACCAGCAGTGCTTCGGCCTCGCTGATACGCCCTTCGCTGAACAACGCCTGGGCCTGCTCCAACGGATCCGCCGCAGCCGGTGGTGGCATCTGCACATGGGGTTCCAACATGGCCCGCACTGCCGACTCCGGTTGTGCACCGGCAAACCCGTCCACTGGCTGGCCATCCTTGAACAGCACCACCGTCGGCAGGCTTTGAATGCCAAAGCGCGCCACAATGTCCTGCTCGGCCTCGCAGTCGACCTTGGCCAGCAGCAACTCGCCCTGATAACTCTCGGCAATCTGCGCCAGCATCGGCATCAGCGCCTTGCACGGCGCACACCACTCGGCCCAGAAGTCCACCAGCACGGGTTTTTCAAAAGAGTTCTGAATCACCGCCTGGTCGAAGTTGGCGGTGGTGACGTCGAAGATGTACGGCGTGGGCTCACTCATGGGGCGTCTCGAATAAAGCGGGAATGGGGCAACTATAAGGGCTGGCGCCGCGAATGGTACAGGCTCACCTTGCGAAACTCCCAAGGCTCGGCCAAGTCAGGCAGGGTCAGCGCATCCAGGATACCCAGCCGTTGATAATGTGGGTGACGGAAGTCCCGCACCCGCGAATCCGCCACCAGCGCTTCGCGGCCACGGCTGAGGAATTGATCCAGCAGCGGCAGGTTGGCGCGGTCGTAAAGTACGTCGGCCACCAGGATCAGGTCGAAGCGGTCGGCTTCGGCGAAAAAGTCTGCCGAATAACCCAGTTCCACCTGGTTGAGTTCGGCGTTTGCGCGGCAAGAGGCCAGGGCCAGCGGGTCGAGGTCACAGGCCACCACTTCGAGGGCGCCGGCTTTTACGGCGGCAATCCCGGCCACGCCGGAGCCGGCGCCGAAATCCAGCACGCGTTTGCCGACGACCCACTCGGGGTGCGCCGTCAGGTAACGCGCCAATGCCAGGCCGCTGGCCCAGCAAAAGCTCCAGTAGGGCGGCTCATGCAGGATGCGCCGGGTTTCTTCCTGGCTGAAGGCACGGTCCATGTTGTCGGCGTCGAGCAGCCACAACGACAAGTCAGTGCCCGGGAGCGGGCAGGGCACCAATTGCGCGTCGCCGATCAACTCGCTCAGGGCTCTTTGCAGGTGCAGCGGTGGCGTCATGGCGCCTTGACGAGTTGCAGGGGGCCGGTGGTCTGGGTGATCGCCTGGGTGACGCGCACCGCAGGCAGGTGCAGGATCAACTGGCCGGACTGGCTGGCGCGGCCACGCAATTCAACCCGCGCACCGGCCGGGAAGGCTTCAGGGTTGAAGCGCAGGCGGAAGGCCAAGGGCTTGCCATTGCCGCTCAGCACGCTGCTGGCGAGCAGTTGCTGCGGGCGCGAACGGTCATCGATCACCAGCAGTGCCATTTCGACTTCGGCGCCGGCGGGCACGTTGGTCAGGCTGCCGCTGATTTCCCGTTGATAGGCGGGCAGGGGGCCGAGGTCTTCAATGCCCGGGACTTTTTTCTCTTGCGCCGGTGTCGGTTGAGGCGCGGCCGGCTTGGGGGCTTCGCTGCTGCAGGCGACCAGGAAACTGAACAGGGTGAGTAGAACAAATGGTCGTAACTGCATGTACGGCTCCAGAAAGGACAAAATCCGTGGCTTAAAAATATGAAACATATAGGCCTGCCTATATACCGTAAAGGCTATGGCTTGTCTTGCCACGGGGATGCGCTACCATGGCCCTCCCATTTTTTGTTGCCTGCCAACCATGCACTGTCCCTTCTGCGGTGCCAACGACACCAAGGTCATTGACTCGCGTCTGGTCGCCGAGGGCGATCAAGTGCGTCGTCGGCGCGAATGCCTGGCCTGTGGTGAACGTTTCACCACCTTCGAAACCGCCGAACTGGTATTGCCCCGTCTGATCAAGTCCGACGGAAGCCGCCAGCCTTTCGACGAAGAAAAACTGCGCGCCGGTATGCAGCGCGCCCTGGAAAAACGCCCGGTGAGTGTCGAGCGCCTGGAAGCGGCGCTGGTGCACATCAAGCACAAGCTGCGTGCGACCGGCGAGCGCGAGGTCAAGAGCCTGGTCGTCGGCGAGCTGGTGATGGGCGAGCTGCAAAAGCTCGACGAAGTCGCCTATATTCGTTTTGCCTCGGTGTATCGACGCTTCCAGGACCTCAATGAGTTCCGCGAAGAAATCGACCGCCTGGCCCGTGAGCCGGTGAAGAAATGAACCCACCCAGCGCTGAACAGGCGGTCCTTGACGCCCATTACATGGCCCGCGCCCTCGAATTGGCGCGCAAGGGCCTGTACACCACTCACCCCAACCCGCGGGTAGGCTGCGTGATTGTGCGTGACGGGCAGATTGTCGGCGAAGGCTGGCACGAGCGCACCGGCGAGCCCCACGCCGAGCCGAATGCCTTGCGCGCCGCCGGTGACAAGGCCCGTGGCGCGACGGTGTACGTCACCCTTGAACCGTGCAGCCACCATGGCCATACGCCGCCCTGCGCCGATGCGCTGGTGACGGCTGGCGTGGCGCGGGTGGTCGCAGGCATGCAGGACCCCAACCCGGAAGTGGCCGGGCGCGGTATGCAGCGCCTGGCCCAGGCCGGTATCGAAGTGCGCAGCGGCGTATTGGAAGCTGAGGCGCGGGCGCTAAACCCGGGCTTTCTCAAGCGCATGGAGCACGGCCTGCCGTTTGTGCGGGTCAAGTTGGCCATGAGCCTGGACGGCCGCACCGCGATGGCCAGCGGCGAAAGCCAATGGATCACCGGCCCCGCTGCCCGCGCCGCCGTCCAGCGCCTGCGTGCCGAGGCCAGTGTGGTGTTGACCGGTGCCGACACGGTGCTGGCCGATGATGCCCGCTTGACCGTACGTGCCGCTGAGCTGGGTCTGGATGAAGCCACCACGGCCCTGGCCATGTCGCGCCCACCGTTGCGCGTGTTGATCGATGGCCGGCTGCGGGTGCCGCTCAACGCCCCCTTCTTCAAGGCAGGACCGGCACTGGTCATCACCTGCGTCACCGCGCAAAACCAATACCCCCGTGGCCCCGAGTGCCTGGTGGTGCCGGGCGTGGACGGTCAGGTTGACCTGCGTTCTGCTCTGGTGGCGTTGGCCGCACGTGGCGTCAACGAGGTGCTGGTGGAAGCCGGCCCGAGCCTGGCGGGTGCGTTTGCCCAGCAGGGCCTGGTGGATGAATACGTGATTTTCATCGCCGGCAAATTCCTCGGCTCCGCCGCCCGGCCGCTGCTGGATTGGCCGCTTGAAAAACTGGCCGACGCCCCTCGACTCAAGATCACTGAAATGCGTGCTGTAGGCGACGATTGGCGAGTCACTGCCATTCCCGTCCCGGCAGCGAGCGTATAATTCCCGGCCTGCGCTTGAGCGCCCGCCCTCGTTTTCAGGAGAACGACATGTTCACCGGCATTATCGAAGCCATTGGCAGCATCCGTGCAATGACCCCCAAAGGTGGCGACGTCCGCCTGCTGGTTGAAACCGGCAAGCTGGACCTGGGCGACGTCAAGCTGGGCGACAGCATTGCCGTCAGTGGCGTGTGCCTGACCGTTGTCGACCTGCCGGGCAACGGCTTTGCCGCCGACGTCAGCCGGGAAACCCTGGACTGCACCGCGATGAACGACCTCAAGGCCGGCAGCCCGGTCAACCTGGAAAAAGCCCTGACGCCTACCACGCGCCTGGGCGGTCACCTGGTCAGCGGCCATGTCGACGGTGTCGGCGAAGTGGTGGCCCGCAGCGAAAATGCGCGTGCCGTGGAATTCCGTATCCGCGCTCCCAAAGAGCTGGCCAAGTACATCGCCCACAAAGGCTCGATCACCGTCGACGGCACCAGCCTGACCGTGAACGCCGTCAATGGCGCCGAATTTGAACTGACCATCATTCCCCACACCTTGAGCGAAACCATCATGGCGTCATACCAGCCAGGTCGCCGGGTGAATCTCGAAGTCGACTTGCTTGCCCGTTACCTGGAGCGCCTGCTGATGGGCGAAAAGGCCGCAGAGCCTGCATCCGGGAACATCACTGAAAGTTTTCTGGCCGCTAACGGCTACCTGAAATCCTGACCAAGGGGGTGCCGCGTGGCGCTCAATAGCATCGAAGAACTGGTTGAAGACATCCGCCAAGGCAAGATGGTCATCCTTATGGATGACGAAGACCGCGAGAACGAAGGCGATATCATCATGGCCGCCGAGGCGTGCCTGCCTGAGCACATCAACTTCATGGCCAAGCACGCCCGCGGGCTGATCTGCATGCCCATGAGCCGCGAACGCTGCGAATTGCTCAAGCTGCCACTGATGGCGCCGCGCAATGGCTCGGGTTTCGGCACCAAGTTCACCGTATCGATTGAAGCCACCACGGGTGTCACCACCGGTATTTCCGCCGCTGACCGTGCCCGCACCGTGCAAGCCGCTGCCGCGAAAGACGCCAAGGCCGAAGACATCGTCAGCCCGGGCCATATCTTCCCGCTGATGGCCCAGCCCGGTGGCACACTGGCACGCGCCGGCCACACCGAAGCCGCCTGCGACCTGGCGCGCATGGCCGGTTTCGAGCCGAGCGGGGTGATCTGCGAAGTGATGAACGACGACGGCACCATGGCCCGTCGTACTGAGCTTGAAGCCTTTGCCGCCGAACACAACCTCAAGATCGGCACCATCGCCGACCTGATTCACTACCGCATGATCCACGAACGTACCGTTCAGCGGATTGCCGAGCAGCCGCTGGACAGCGAACTGGGCCAATTCAATTTGGTGACCTACCGTGATTCAGTGGAAGGCGACGTACACATGGCCCTGACCCTGGGCAATATTTGCGCCGAAGAACCGACCCTGGTGCGGGTGCACAATATGGACCCCCTGCGCGACCTGCTGATGGTCAAGCAACCGGGTCGTTGGAGCCTGCGCGCCGCCATGGCTGCGGTCTCCGAGGCGGGCAGCGGTGTGGTGTTGTTGCTCGGTCACCCATTGGACGGCGATGTCTTGCTGGCGCATATCCGCGAAACCGCTGACGCCGTGCCGGTGAAAAAACCGACCACCTACAGCATCGTCGGTGCCGGTTCGCAGATCCTGCGCGACCTCGGTGTACGCAAAATGCGCCTGATGAGCGCACCGATGAAATTTAATGCGATATCCGGATTCGACCTGGAAGTTGTAGAATACGTGCCCTCCGAATAAAGGCTGGCGATTTCTGCCCCTTGTTCGCGGTTAAATCATCACTGAGGGACGCACTTTTCGCGTCCCGGCTCTTTAAGAGATTTGTCGAATGACCCTGAAGACCATCGAAGGTACCTTCATCGCCCCCAAAGGCCGCTATGCCCTGGTGGTTGGCCGCTTCAACAGCTTCGTGGTTGAAAGCCTGGTAAGCGGTGCCGTTGACGCCCTGGTTCGCCACGGTGTGAGCGAGAGCGACATCACCCTTATCCGTGCCCCTGGCGCCTTCGAAATTCCACTGGTTGCGCAAAAAGTTGCTCAACAGGGCGAGTACGCGGCGATCATCGCCCTGGGCGCGGTCATTCGTGGCGGTACCCCGCATTTCGAATACGTGGCTGGCGAATGCACCAAGGGCCTGGCCCAGGTGTCCATGGAGTTCGGCGTGCCGGTTGCCTTTGGCGTGCTGACCGTTGACTCCATCGAACAAGCCATCGAGCGCTCCGGCACCAAGGCCGGCAACAAAGGCGCTGAAGCTGCCTTGTCCGCGCTGGAAATGGTCAGCCTGCTGTCGCAGTTGGAGGCCAAGTGATTTCCGACGAGAGCGATCGTTTCAACCCGCGCGACGAGCGTCCAGCCGATGCCGGCAAGCCCTCTAAAAGCGAAAAGCGCCGTGCGGCCCGTCAGCTCGCCACCCAGGCCCTGTACCAGCGTCACATGGCCGGCACTTCGCTGAACGAGATCGAAGCGCAATTTCGCGTCGATAACGACTTCACCTTTGCTGACCAGAGCTACTTCCACGATATCCTGCACGGTGTTCCGGCCAACCAGGCCGAGATCGATGCTGCGCTGTCGCCATGCCTGGACCTGACCCTCGAAGAGCTGGACCCGGTTGAGCTGGCGGTACTGCGCCTGTCTACCTGGGAGCTGCTCAAGCGCGTTGACGTACCGTACCGCGTGGTAATCAACGAAGGCATCGAACTGGCGAAAGTCTACGGTTCGACCGACGGCCACAAGTTCGTCAACGGCGTACTCGACAAGCTGGCCCCGCGCCTGCGCGAAGCCGAAGTGAAGGAACACAAGCGCTGATTCGCGCTTGAGTTCCCATGGGTGAATTCGAGCTGATCCGCACGTTCTTCGCCGCCGCGCCCTGTGCGCAGGGCGGCGAAGGCATTGCCCTGGGGATCGGCGACGACTGCGCCTTGCTTGCGCTCCCCGCCGGGGAGCAACTGGCTGTTTCTACCGATACGCTGGTGGCCGGCGTGCATTTTGCCGACCCCTGTGACCCGTTCCTGCTCGGCCAGCGCTCGCTGGCTGTGGCGGTGAGCGATTTGGCCGCCATGGGCGCCAATCCCCTCGCATTCACCCTTGCCCTGACCACGCCGAGCGTCGACGCCGATTGGCTGCATCGCTATGCCCAAGGCTTGAACGCCATGGCGCAAAGCTGCGGCGTGGGCCTGGTAGGCGGCGATACCACCCGTGGGCCGTTGAGCCTGACCCTGACCGTGTTTGGCCGTGTGCCGGCCGGGCAGGCGTTGACGCGCAGCGGTGCACGGCCGGGTGACCTGCTATGTGTCGGCGGTGAGCTGGGCAATGCCGCCGGCGCTTTGCCGCTGGTATTGGGCCAGCGCACGGCGGATGCGGCAATCGCCGAGCCGCTGCTGGCCCATTACTGGTCGCCGCAACCGCAGTTGGCCTTGGGGCTGGCGCTGCGGGGCAAGGCGACTGCGGCGATGGACATCTCCGACGGGCTTCTGGCCGATTGTGGGCATATCGCCAAGGCCTCGGCGGTCCGCCTGGTGGTCGAACGTCACAGGTTGCCGTTGTCCACGGCCTTGCTGGCATTTGTCGGCGAAGACCAGGCCCGTGTGGCGGCATTGAGCGGCGGCGATGACTACGTGCTGGCGTTCACTTTGCCAGCGTCTCAGTTGTTGCCGTTGCAGGCGGACAACTGGCCAGTGCATGTGATCGGTCGGGTCGAAGCCGGGCAGGGCGTGACGCTGCTCGATGCCAACGGCCAGGACGTCACCCCGGCGGTGCGCGGCTACCAGCATTTTCGCCGGGCGCCCTAAGCTGGCGTCCTGCTACCCTTAATAGGTTTACTCCAGGAGAGGCCGTCACTATGGCTGTGCGCCGCTGGCTGCTGACCGTGCTGTGTGCCTTTGCCGTCATGGCTCAGGCGGAACAGATGCCTGTGCCTGGCAGGATCGTGCTGGCCAGTGAGCAGTGGAACGACTACACCAACCAAGATGGCAGCGGCCTGGCCTGGGACCTGTTGCGTCAGATTTTCGAGCCCGCTGGTATCACCTTGCAAACCCGCAGCGTGCCCTATACCCGCTCGGTCGGCCTGACGCAGCGCGGCGAGGTGGATGGTTATGTCGGCAGCTATCGCAATGAGGCAAGCGCAGTGTTGTATCCCCGATGGAACTTCGACGCCGACCACATTTACGCCCTCGGGCTGGCAACAGCGCCAACGCCGACGTTGGCGACGCTGGGCGACTACCGCCTCGCCTGGGTGCGGGGCTACAAGTACGAGCAATACCTGCCCAGCGTGCGTCGCTTCAACCAGATCGAGCGGCGCAGCGGTATCCTGCCGATGCTGCAACACGGCCGCGCCGATTTTTATATCGACGCCCTCACTGAAGCCAAGTACGTGCTCAGCCAATCCCAGGACCCGGCGCTGTTCAAACTCACGCATATCGCCGAGTTGCCGCTTTACATTGGCTTCGCCGATTCCGAGCGCGGGCGGGCGTTGATGGCGGTGTATGACCAGCGCCTGACCAGTCTGGTCAAGACGGGCGAGTTGAAAGGGATTTTCGCACGCTGGAACCAGCCCTATCCGTTCTAGTTCACTGTAGGAGCGAGCTTGCTCGCGAAAAAACCCCATAGGCGCCGCGTTGCTTCAGAATGCCTGCGTTAACGTCGACGACTTTCGCGAGCAAGCTCGCGCCTACATAGAATCAATCCGAAGGCCAATCGAACCTATTGATCTTTATCAGCGATAATTCAGCTTAAGCGTCTGTAGGAACGTACTGTTACAATGGCCGTCTCTGTGAAATCTGAAATCAGGAGCACACGGTGCCCGTCGTTTTCGTCGCTGCTTCCAAGCTACCTACCCCCTTTGCCACGTTCACCATGCACGGCTTCCTCGAAGAAGCCACCGGGCGCGAGCACGTTGTGCTCAGCCTCGGCGACATCACCGATGGCGCGCCGGTGCTGGGGCGTGTGCATTCCGAGTGCCTGACCGGCGATGCGCTGTTCAGCCAGCGCTGTGACTGCGGCTCGCAACTGGAAGCGGCAATGCAAGCCATCGCCCGTGAAGGCCGTGGCGTGCTGCTGTACCTGCGTCAGGAGGGCCGCGGCATTGGCCTGCTGAACAAGATCCGTGCCTACGAACTGCAAGATGGCGGCGCCGACACCGTGGAAGCCAACGAACGCCTGGGCTTCGCCGCTGACCAGCGTGACTACGCGATCTGCCTGCCGATGCTCGAGCACCTGGGTGTCAAATCCCTGCGCTTGATGACCAACAACCCGCGCAAGGTCAAGGCCTTGACCGAGATGGGCATCACCGTGGCCGAGCGCGTGCCGCTGCATACCGGGCACAACCCGCACAACAAGCTCTACCTGGCCACCAAGGCCAGCAAGCTCGACCACATGATGGGCAACGAGCACCAGGGCGAGGTCGACCGCGCGTGACCCGAGGCCAGGTAAAGCGGCGACTGTCTTTCAACTGGTGGCAGTACCTGGCCCTGGCGTTGCTACCATTGTTTGTGATCAACCTGGTATTTGGCCGCGCCGAATCCCTGCTTCCCGTGCTGGCCATGCCGTTTTTCATTGCTGGCGTGGGGTCGATGTTTCTCAGCCTGCGTTATTTCCACGGTTATAAACATGCGCTGATCGCTACCTCCAAAGCCCTCGATACCCCTGAGGAACCCGCTGCCTGGATCACCCTGGCGGCGCGTCGGCGCACGGCCTTGCTGGTGGCCGCGCTGCCGGCCTGGATCGGTGCGCTGGCGGTGTTTGTCGGGCTGGAAGCGGTGCCGCTGTTTCTGCTGGCAATGTCGACCATGGTGCTGTTTTACCTCTACCGCATTCCGCGTCAACTGGGATGAGCCGTTACTGGCTGGCACTGCTGCTGGTATTCAGTGTTCAGGCGGTGGCGGCCGAGCGAGTGGTCAGCCTGGCGCCGTCACTGTCTGAAATCGTGGTTGAACTGGGCGCTGCCGACCTGCTGGTGGGCGTACTCGATGGCGGCGAACGGCCGGCAGCGTTGGCGAAAGTGCCGTCGGTCGGGCATTACGGCCAGTTGGACATGGAGCGCCTGCTCAGCCTCAAGCCTGACTTGATCCTGCTGTGGCCTGGCAGTGTTGGCCCGGCCCAGCGCGAGCAATTGCAGCGCCTGAATATCCCGGTGTACGTCGCCGAACCCCATAACCTTGAACAGCTGACCACCCAGGTCCAGGCCATTGCCGAGCAATTGGGCCGCGCGCAGGCTGGTCGAGTGTTGGCCGATAAGCTGAGTAAACGCCTCGCCGAACTGCGACAGCGCTATCGGCGCACCGAACCTTTGCGGGTGTTTTATCAAGTGTGGAACCAGCCGCTGTATACCGTGGGCGGTGGGCAGATCATCAGCGATGCGCTGGGGGTATGTGGGGCGCGCAATGTGTTTGATGATCTTAAGCTGCCGGCCCCGCAGGTCAGTGTGGAGTCGGTGTTGCAGCGTAATCCCGAGGTGATACTGGTGGGTGACCAGGCGCAGATGGATGCGTGGAAAGCATGGCCGACGATGGCGGCACGCCTCTTGTTAGTGCCGGACAAGGGATTGGAACGGCCCAGTGGGCAGATGTTGGAGGCGGTGGCGCGGTTGTGTCAGGTGATTGCGCCGGACCTGTGAGGCCGCTTTCGCGAGCAAGCCAGCTCCCACAGGGGAATGCATTTCAAATGTGGGAGCGGGCTTGCTCGCGAAGAGGCCGGCTCAGACAATTCAGATCTCAGGTGTCCAAGTAACCCCAAACATCCACACCCGGCCTTCTTCGCGATAATTCTGACTTTCATCAAGGTAGCTGTACTTCGCCCGCGCATAGGACTTGTCCAGCACGTTATCGACCTTCAGCGACAACGATACTTCCCGGTTCATTGCCCAACTGCTGCGCAGCCCCAGCAAGGCGTAGCCGCCCATACGATCGCGGTTGGCTTCGTCGTCGTAGCTGCTGCTGATCGCCTGCCAGCTCGCGCCGATGCCCACCTCGTCGAACTGCCGATCCAGGTCCAGGTTCAATGTGCGCCGTGCGCGACGCGCCAGAGTATGCCCGCTTTCACGGTCACGCGGGTCGATGATCGAGAGGCCCAGGTTGCCCTGCCAGCCAAACAGCTCCTGCTTGAGCCCTGCTTCAAGGCCGTTGATGCGCGCTGACGCTACGTTTTGCGGCTTGCCGGCGTCGAGGATGATCGCGTCGCTCAGGTCGGTGCGGTACAGCGAGGCTTCGAGGCGCGTGCTGTCTGTCAGTTGGCTGCGCCATTGCAGCTCATAGCTCTTCGATGTCTCGGGCTGCAGGTTAGGGTTGCTGTATTGCGTGAGGGGGTAATAGAGATCGTTGAAAGTCGGTGCACGGAAGCCTTCGCTGTAGCTCAAGAGCAGGTCATTGTCAGAGTTGACCGGCACGGTGAGCGTGCCGCTCCAGCTATTCTGACCGCCGAACTGCTGGTTCTGGTCGCGACGCAGCCCAAGCTCGGTGGAAAACCACTCGCTGTGGAAGCGGTGCTGCACAAAGGCGGCGCGGTTCCAGCGGCTGTTTTCGGTAAAGGTGGTGGAGCCGTGGAAGCGGTCTTCATACCAGTCGCCACCGACGATCAGGTTGTTCTGCTCATTCAGGGTCAGGTCGTTCTGCCAGTTGACCGAATCGCGATAGGTATTGAACACGCTGAAATCATCACTGAGCGTATCGCGCTTGGTGTCACGGTTTTCGCTGTGGCCCAATTCCAGGCGCGACTGCCAGGTTTCATTGAGCTTGGCATCGACATAACCGCTGGCGCTGCTCACCGTGTAGTCAGTGTAGGGTTTCTGACCAACGCTTTGCTCGGTGACGCTGTCGTAGCGGCCAAAGCTATTGTCATATTCCGACTTGCCGCGGTTATCCAGTAGATTGAAACCTACCTCCAGCTCATCGCTGAACGAATGGCTGAGATTCAGGCTGATGGACTGGTTGCGGTAGGCATCATGGTCGCCGTCGCTGGGGAACGACGCGTGGCTCGAGTTGATGCCAGCGGTTTCATCCAGGCTCGCCCCCAGATTGAAGCGCGTGTGTTCATCGCCACCCGATAGCCCCAGGCTGCGCTCCCATGTCTGGTTACTGCCAAATCCAAGCTTCATCCTTGGTTGCAGGCCTTGCTCGGCGTTGCGCCGGGTAAAAATCTGGATTACTCCGCCAATCGCGTCACTGCCGTAAATGACCGAACGTGAACCGCGCAGCACTTCTACGCGCTCAATCTGATCGACGTTCAGGTATTGCAGGCCACTGTCACCGGTGGTGGTGTTGGCAATGCGCTGGCCGTCCACCAGTACCAGGCTTTGTGCGGCCTTTGTGCCACGAATGAAGATCCCCGGCAAACTGCCACGCCCACCGGTCGGCGCAACCTGCACACCAGGCACGCGGCTGAGCAGGTCGGTGACGCTGGTGGGCTGCAGGCGGTCGATGTCGGCGCGGGTGAACACAGTGTTGGCAGCGCTGCTGTCGTTGCGCGCCTGCACCTGGCGGTTGGCGCTGATAACCACGTCGGAGAGCTTAAGCGCCTGGTCGCGGGTGTCGGCGAGCAGGTCGGCGCAAGGTAGAAGCAGTAGGGCAAGGCACAGGCGGCGGTTCATGGGCTGTCCATAGCGTTTGAAGGTGACACAAAATAAATGTGGGAGGGGGCTTGCCCCCGATAGCGGTGTGTCAGTCTCAGTATTTTTAACTGATCCACCACTATCGGGAGCAAGCCCCCTCCCACATTTAGTCCCGGTTTCTACAGGGCCAGCATTGCCATGCGCTCGCGAACCGAGGCTTCGATGCCGGCCTCATCCAGCCCGCACTCAGCCAGCATCTGCGCCGGCTTGGCGTGCTCGACGTACAGATCCGGCAGGCCCAGGTGCAGCACCGACTTGAGGATATTCTCCCGCGCCAGGAATTCGCTGACCGCCGCCCCTGCGCCGCCCATGATCGCGTTTTCTTCAACCGTCACCAGCAGCTCATGGTTAGCTGCGATCTCGCGCACCAGCGCTTCATCCAGCGGTTTGACGAAACGCATGTCGACCACAGTGGCGTCGATCTTCTCGGCGACTTTCAGCGCTTCGGCCAGTTGCACGCCAAATACCAAAAATGCGGTTTTGCTGCCTTGGCGGCGCACGATGCCTTTACCGATCTCCATCGGTTCCAGGTCTTTCTCGATCATCGCGTTCGGGCCATTGCCCCGCGGGTAACGTACGGCGGCCGGGCCGTTGTACAGGTGGCCGGTGCTGAGCATCTTGCGCAGTTCGTTCTCGTCGCTCGGCGTCATCACCAGCATGCCGGGGATGCAGCGCAGGTAGGACAGGTCGAAACTACCGGCATGGGTCGGGCCGTCTTCGCCCACCAGGCCGGCGCGGTCGATGGCGAACAGCACATCGAGGTTCTGCACCGCCACATCGTGAACAAGCTGGTCATAACCGCGCTGCAGGAAGGTGGAGTAGATCGCCACCACCGGCTTGGCGCCCTCGCAGGCCATGCCGGCGGCGAAGGTGACGGCGTGCTGCTCGGCAATCGCCACGTCGAAGTAACGCAGCGGGAAACGCTCGCTGAACGCCACCAGATCGGAGCCTTCCTTCATCGCCGGGGTGATGCCCACCAGGCGCGGGTCGGCGGCGGCCATGTCGCACAGCCATTCGCCGAACACACCGGAATACTTCGGCCCGCTGGCTTTTTTAGGCGCAGCGGCGGGGGCGTCCAGGGGCTCAAGCTTGGTGATCGCGTGGTAGCCAATCGGGTCGACTTCCGCCGGGGCGAAGCCTTTGCCTTTTTTGGTGACGATATGCAGGAACTGCGGGCCCTTGAGGTCACGCATGTTACGCAAGGTGGCGATCAGGGTCGGCAGGTCGTGGCCGTCGATAGGGCCGATGTA
The DNA here is from genome assembly GCA_026315105.1 of Locusta migratoria. Taxonomy (NCBI): domain Eukaryota; kingdom Metazoa; phylum Arthropoda; class Insecta; order Orthoptera; family Acrididae; genus Locusta; species Locusta migratoria. The sequence goes on from JAOYRU010001584.1 coordinate 53,008, forward strand.
GTTCCAGCCCAGCTCTTCGAACAGGGTGCCGGGCACCAGCATGCCCTTGGCGTATTCTTCGGTACGACGGGCAATTTCCCACGCGCCAGGCAGGCGCGAGAGCACTTTCTTGCTGCCTTCGCGCATGCTGGCGTAGGTGCGGCTGGAAAGGATCTTCGCCAGGTAATTGGACAGCCCCCCGACATTGCGCGAGATCGACATGTCGTTGTCGTTGAGGATCACCAACATGTTGGCGTCCACTTCCGGCGCGTGGTTGAGCGCTTCAAAGGCCATGCCGGCGGTCAGCGCACCATCGCCGATCACGGCAATGGCTTTGCGCTCGCTGCCTTGCAGGCGAGCGGCAATCGCCATGCCCAGCGCTGCACTGATGGAGGTGCTGGAGTGGCCAACGCCAAAGGTGTCGTACTCGCTCTCCGAACGTCGCGGGAAGGCGGCCAGGCCGTCCTTCTGGCGCAGGCTGGCCATGCGCTCGCGCCGGCCGGTGAGAATCTTGTGCGGATACGCCTGATGGCCCACGTCCCACACCAGCCGGTCATCCGGGGTGTCGAACACGTAATGCAGGGCGATGGTCAGCTCGATCACGCCCAGCCCGGCGCCGAAATGCCCACCGGTCTGGCCGACCGTGTAGAGCAATTCCAGGCGCAACTCATCGGCCAGGGTTTCCAGCTCGGCTTCACCCAGTCGACGCAGGCCGTCCGGCGTGGCAGCGCGGTCGAGCAAGGGCGTGGACGGGCGTTTGCGGGGAATCTCTTGAAACGTCGTGGGCATCAGGCGAATCGTTATAGGTATAGAAGAGGCGGCAGTTTACCTCAAGCCGTGCAAACTGCCCACGCAGAGCGCCGAACTTGGCCGATATGCGGCGCAAATGGCCGGGGTTGTCAGTGGCGACGCTCGACGATATACCGCGCCAGGTCCCGCAGGGGCTCGGCCGCCGCGTCGAAAGGTCGCAGGGCATCCAGGGCCTGGTCACGCAGTTCAATGGCATATGCCTTGGCGGCTTCCAGCCCAAGCAACGCAGGGTATGTCGGCTTGTCCCGTGCAATATCGGCGCCTTGGCGCTTGCCCAGGGTAGCCGTGTCACTTTCTACGTCGAGAATGTCGTCCTGTACCTGGAACGCCAGGCCGATAGCCCGGGAATAGGTTTGCAGGGCCGCCAACTGCGCGGCTTGGGCACGGCCACTGGCCAAGGCGCCCAGGTGCACAGCGGCTTCAATCAGCGCGCCGGTCTTGTGGCGATGCATGTGTTCGAGGGCTTTTTGATCCAGCTTGAGGCTGACCGAACCCATATCGATGGCTTGCCCGCCGACCATGCCGGCTGGGCCTGCGGCCTGGGCCAAGGTGGTTACCATGCGCAGGCGGATCTCGGCATTGACGCTGCTCAAGCGCGGGTCCAGCAATGCGCTGAACGCCAGGCTCTGCAAGCCGTCACCGGCCAGGATCGCATAGGCTTCATCAAAGGCTTTGTGGGTGGTGGGCTGGCCGCGACGCAGATCGTCGTCGTCCATTGCCGGTAAATCGTCATGTACCAGGGAATAGGCGTGGATCAGCTCCACCGCGCACGCGGCACCATTGGCTTCTTCGGCAGGCGCACCCAGGGCTTCACAGGCCGCATAGGCCAGCAACGGGCGCACACGCTTGCCGCCATTCATCACGCTGTAGCGCATGGCTTCATAGAGGCGCGCCATTTCCGGGCTTGGCGCAACAAACAAGGGCTCCAGCGCGGCATTCACCCGGGCTTGGCTACTGGCCTGGTACGCGTCGATCATTCCGGCTGTTCCGCATCGAAAGGTTCTTCGGCCAACTCCCCATCGCGCTCCAGCAACACCTGGACCTTCTGCTCCGCCTGCGCCAACGCGCTCTGGCAGTCGCGGGTCAGGCCGATGCCCTGCTCAAACGCCGTCAACGAGTCCTCCAGCGACAACTCGCCGTTCTCCAGCCGCTCGACCAGGGTTTGCAGGTCGGCGAGGGATTGTTCGAAATCCAGTGCAACTTTTTTGCGGGCCATGGCGGCAATTCCGGTAGACGGTAAACCGGCGCGACACTAGCAGACATGGGGGATGGGGGCAAATGAGTAGGGGGCTACTCGTGGGTGGGATTGATCTGATAACGCGTGCTGCGGCCGCCTCCGGGGAGGCGTGTCAGGCAGTTTTTTTCCAGTAGGTCGGCAGTGGCGTGTTGCCAGGTTCAGCGTGGGTGATCCATGGAGGAATGCATGGGTGGGGCGAGCCGAATAGAGGGGGTTATTCGGCTCATTTGGTGAGCCGATTGTGCGAGCTATTTCGCATGTCAGTGAAAACAGGCGTCGATTCTTTCAACTTTTAGTTTGATAAAATGGTCGTTGCATTCGGGATGGTCGTAATGTACGCCCTCGACATTAAGAGATGTGAAAGACATTAAGATTTCATTGTGCAGGTCTCCGTACAGTACATATGAATAACCGCGATTTGTATGTTTTATCAGTGTGTTAGTTTCGCCAGTTCGTTCAATTTCGTAGTTTTCTGAAAGATTTAATGTGAGTTCCACGTCATACGTCTTACCCACTTCAAGCTCATAGGGGCAATAGCTGGCGAAGCAGTTTATAGTCGTCCCTTCGATGATCAAAGTTACGTCTTCTTCTATATGTTCGTTGAGCGCTACAACTTTTGCTTTTTTATAGTTATTGGTTGTAAGGTCTGATGGTTTTGTCAGTGGCGTCGCCATTTATCATCCTCCAGAAGTCTTTCCCACTTTTGGTATGTAAGGTGGTTATGTTGCCATCTGCATTCGTACCCGCGAATGCAAATTTCGCTTGGCCCGTTCTATTCGTTCCCATGAGTAAAACATATCCTGTTGTCGATTTGCTTTTGTAGAGGTAATTGACAGGAATGCCTTCGCTCACGACATGTCGTGCCGTGAGTAAATATTCATTGGGGGTCTCTACTCCGAATTCTGGCCCGTGCTTTTCGTAATGCTCGTTTAGTTTTTGCTTGCTGGCAAACTCCGTTGGACGGGTTGTTACGGTTGGCTGGTTTGGTTCGCCTGTATTTACCTTAGCTGTATCTGCCGGCTCTTCAACGTCTGCTTGCGATTTGCATCCGTCCTCCCCAAGACACTTACTCAAGCCTAGCGGATCCACCCACCCTGTCGGATTGGGCACGTACTGGTACCCATTGACCCCACCCGCCAACTTCACCGGGTCCGGCGTCAGGTAACGACCGATATCCGGATTGTAGTAGCGATGACGGTTGTAGTGCAGCCCGCTTTCCTGATCGAAATACTGCCCTTGGAAACGCAGTGGATTGTCGATCTTGCCTACGTCGAGTCGGGCGATCTGGCCGTAGGCGCGGTAGTGGGCGGACCAGACGATTTCGCCTGCGGGCGTGGTGAGTTCTTGTGGTGTGCCGAGGTGGTCGAGTTGGTAGTGGTAGGGCGTTGTGGCTTGTGGGCCGAAGCCTTCCAGTAGCGCCAGTGGGCGGAAGCTGCCGGGCTCGTAGATGTAGCTGCGGTGGCGGTCCGCATGATGTTCGGCAATCAGCTTGTCGCCTTGCCAGAAAAATTCGGTGGTCTTGCCATCTACGGTCTTGCTGATGCGCCGCCCAAAGGGGTCATAGCGGTAACTGGCGGTTTCGCCGTTGGGCTTCGTCACGCTGATCAGCCGATGCTGGCAGTCGTAACCATATTCAGTGACGAGCTGCTTGCCCTTACCGCGTCGTTCGCGGATCAGGTTGCCGAAGGCGTCGTAGTCGTAATGACGGTCGCCCTGAATCACCAGGCGGTTCGCCGCGACGATGTCCGGGCCGGGGCGGTCTTGCATGAGCAGGTTGCCCGCCGGGTTGTGGGCGAAGCGTTCTTGCACGTCTTGGGAGTGGTCGGCGCGGGTCAGGCGGGCGAGGGGGTCGTAGTGGTAGTCGTGTTGGCCTTTGCGGGTGTCGAGCAGGCGGGTGAGGTTGCCACTTTTGTCGTAGTCGTATTGGCGCTGGTAAAGGTAATTTTCCTGCTGTGTGACGGCGTGGGCGTGCAGGCGATTCTGGTCGTCGTAGTGGTAGTGGCTGAGCAGTTGGCCTTGTTGGCATTGGTGTTCACGACCGGCACGGAACAGGTGCGAGGTGAGCACTTCGCCATTGAGCTCGACGGTGGCGAGGTGGCCGCCTTTGTCGTGGTTGAAGGTGAGGCGGTTGTTGTCGGGCAGGCGCAGATTTTTCAGCTGGCCGCAGGCGTCGTAGCCGTAGCGCAAGGTGCCCCAGCCTTGGTGTTCGGCGACGAGGCGGTTTTGCTGGTCGTATTCGTAGGCCAGGGCCCAGTGGCCGTCTTCGACGCTGAGGAGGTTGCCTTGGCGGTCGTAGGCATAATCAACCAGGCTGCCATCGGGCAGGGTTTTTCGGACGAGGCGTCCGGCGTGGTCGCGCTCGTAGCGGGTAATGAGCTGACTGCCGTCGTCGCCGTATTCGGTCTTTTCCTGCAGGTTGCCGTTGAGGTCGTAGACGTAGGCGGTGCGCTGGCCGTCGAAGCCTGTTTCCTGTTGAATCAGGCCGTTGGGGTGGTAGGCGAGCTGGTAGGTTTCGCCGACTTCGTTTTCGATCTCGGTGAGCAACAGCCGGGCGTTGTCGTAGCGATACTTGACCTGGGTGCCGTCGGCGTTGAGGCGGCGGCTGATCAGGTGCAGGCCGTCGGCGTATTCGTAGCGGGTGACGTGGCCGAGTTCATCGCGCTCGGCGATGATTTTTCCGTAGGGGTTGTAGCTGAATTCCCGAGTGGCGCCGCCTGGCAAGACGAGGCGAATCAAGCGCCCGACGCTGTCCCACTGATACTGGGTTAGCGCGCCATATTCATCCTCACACGCTACTTGCCGCCCTAGATCGTCATAGCGGTAGCGCTTAATCCCGCCATTGGGCAATTGTTCCTCAAGCAACTGCCCACGTTCGCTCCACACCAGCCGATGACAACTGTGATCGGGGTACCAAACTCCGGTTAACTGCCCGCGTTTGTTGTAGCTGTAGTCCGTCACCTGGCCATCGGGATCGGTCCTACGCGTAACGTCGCCCTGGCTGTTACGCTCATATTTCCAGACCGCTTCACCGCGCCTGACAATCCGTACAAAGCCATTGTCATGCTCGTAGGACGTCGGCTCGTCATCCCCCGGAAACAGCGCCACCAAGCGTCCGGCTTCGTCGTACTGATAGGCCGTCACCGCGCCCAGCGGGTCTTGCTCGACGGTCAGCCGGCCTTGGTCATCGTAGGATTTGAAGTGCTGGGCGCCGTCCGGATCGATGCGCTGCACCAAGCGCGCCCGATCATCGTGGACATAAACTTCCTGGCTACCATCGGCGTTATGCACCGTGACACGACCGTCATCCCCCCAGGCATAACGCGTGTCCATCTGCGAAAAACTCGCCCAATGCCGGACACAGCGTGCCGCCTTGCCGGCGCCTTCCCACGCCCAAAAGAAACTCGCCCCACCGGCCAACTGCCGCTCGACAATGACGTGCTGATCGTCGTACCGATAACGCTCGCTTTCCCCTACGGCATTGGTCGCGCAAACCAGTCGTCCGTCTTCGTCATAGGCGTAGGAAACAACGTTCTGCTCGGTCTCCCAGACGTAGGGCTTACGGTCTTTGGCGCGATGAACCTGGTAGTCCACCGCGACGATGCGATCCAGCTCATAGCGCAGCAACAGCGAACGGCCACCACCGTTATCCAACCGCTCGATCCGCCCGGAACGATCACGCACAATCCTCAGGCGGTTGTCATACGCATCACTGATCGAGACCAGCACACCGTCACGAAAGTGATAAAACCGCGACGCCTGGGCCAGCACTAACTCATCAGGTGCCGAGCCCAGGTAGATCGCCGCTTCGGCCAGGCTGTTGGTGATCGCCGGTCGAGAATCTGTGGGCAACGGAAACTGCGTACGGCGATTCTCATGGTCGGTCCACACCACCGACTCGCCCGACACAACAAGCCTGTGCGCCAGCGCGTGACTCCAGCCAAACCCCAACCCACAATCCACTTCCACCGCACTGGTGCGATACAAGCGTGTCCACTCAAACGGCAAGATCCCGTCCAGCGCACCATCGGTGAGGGTCAGCAATTCCTCCCCGGTGACCATCGACACCGGGCAGCCATGAGTGACCGTCTTGTCCGCAGGCGCCGCCGCATCCCCCTTGGGATTCGACGCCACGACAGGCACATCATCCACACGCTCTTTCTGCTTCAGCACTGCGTTCTGCCGCGCCTTCCAGCGCATCTGCATCGTGCCTTGCTTCAGCCCGCCGACCACCCCGCGAACCGCCACCGCTTTGTAGCGGTCCACCGCCTGCATGAACTTCGTGAGAATCGCCAGCACGCCCTTCACAAAGCCCACTGCCGCCGCAAGAATCTGCTTGCCGTACTTGACCAGGCGCATGCTCAAATACGCCACGCCCGCCGCTGGCAACGCGATGGTCAACACTGCGCCGATCACCAGATCAATCAGCAGCGACACCATAAATCTGGCGGCTGCCTGCGCAACTTCACTGGGCGGTAACGCGTCCAGCCAGATCATGGCGGTGCGCAGTAACAGGTACAGCGCCGCTTCATCACTGGCCAGCAGCATCGCCTGCTCCATGACCCTGGGCGCATCGGTGGCGATCTGCGCCAACTTGGCCGTCTCGCTGCCCAGTTGCTCGACGTACTTCAACGGGTCTTCAAGCATCGCCTGCACCAGCTTGAGGCTGTCCCACACGTCATGGATCGCCGCCCAGCTGCCTGCCAGCACGCCGCTGCCAATCGCGCTGGCAGTAGAGCTTTCCCAGTGGGGTTTGAAGCTTTTCCACTGCGACCGAAGCCACTGTTCCAAGTCCGCCGTCAGCCCGGCATAGGAGGTAAACAAGTCGTCCACTTGCTGCGCTGAAACACCACCCTGAACCCGCACCTGATAGCGCCCGCCGGCGGCGCAGTAGTGCGAACCCTTGCCGTGCTTATCGAGCATCACCCGCGTGGAACTGCCGTCATCCAGGCCAATCACCTCAACCGGGATATCGCCAATCGGCACCTCATACGCTGATTCGAATTTGCTCTCGATCTTCAGCACGCCACCCACCGGGCAGCGGGCCACGGTAGAAAAATCCGCGTCGCTAAGGCTTACCGAACGCTGGGAATCCCCAACCCGCAACACCCGGTCCATGCCCAGCAACGACGGCATATCCGCTGCATGGCTGACCGAATTCAGCGCACGCGAATACCAGGCACCCATCTGCTGGCGGTACTCCACCAGGCTTTGATGGAAGCCATCCAGCTCGTGTTCGATAGCGGCGATGTGGGCAGCGTGGGTCATCCATGACGTCTCGACAGAAGGCAAGGCGTCGGAGTCTGCCGCAGCGAAAAGCGGCTGGATGAACGGTTTGGAAAATCAGATTGCCCTTACAAGGGGCCCGTAAAAGTCAGCGCCAACTCATGCGTAAAGGCTGCGTCAAATGGCGACGCTGCTGATTGACGAACAGTGCCCTTGTGCGTCTTTCAGTTGGGTTTCAAACTCAATCAAGCCCGCCTGCATCCGTTGCAACACGGCGATCTGCGCGGCCAGTGCGCGCTTTTTGTTGGCGATGGCTTGGTCCGCCCGGTCCCAGGGAAGGGCGTCACCTTCGTACCCCAGCAAAATCTCCTGCAACTCCTTGAGTTTGAACCCCAGCTGCTGGGCGCATTTGATAAAGGTCAATCGCTCCACGCTCTGCGCCGTATAAACGCGGTAGCCGCCCTGGCGTTGAGGCTCGGGCATCAATCCAATCGCCTCATAGTGACGAATCGCCTTGATGGTCGTGCCGGACAACTGCGCGGCTTTGCCGATGTACATGAAAATTCCCTTTCTCAAATAATGCGCCGGCCTGTTTCAGCCACTTGGCCCGCTGCGTCAGCGTAGCGCCCAGCACCGGCCCGAACAGCAGGGTCTTGCTCGGCGTGATGCCGCACAGCGCCAGCGTGGTGCGACGCATCTGGTGGATGGCCGGCATGCGGTAGACCCAGCGGTAATACCACGCCGGCGTGTCCAGGGTCACTAGCAAGTGCGCGGTTCGGCCCTTTAGCAGCTTGTCAGGGAATGCCTTGCCTGCGCGGTATTTGAAGGCGAAGCCGGGTAGGAAAACACGGTCGATGAAGCCTTTCATCAAGGCCGGGATACCACCCCACCAAACAGGGAAAACCCATGTGAGGTGCTCGGCCCAAAGGATGTCGGCTTGGGCGCTGAGCAGGTCGGGCTCCAGCGCTTGGACCTGGGTATAACCGTGGTGAAGGATGGGGTCGAACCTGAGGTCACCCAGACGTAGGACGCGTACGTCGTGACCCGCCGTTTTCGCGGCGTGGATATAGGTCTGCGCGAGGGCTGAACAAAAACTATCGGTGGACGGGTGGCCGAGAATGACCAGGATGCGCTGACTCATGCAGAAGGCTCCTGAAAGGGGCGTTCAGGGTAGGGTGTGCCGTATAGGGGAGAGTCAAGGGCCACAGCCAGTGCCAGCAGGACCGTTCCGTAAGGTGCGCAGGACCCTTCCTGGAGTATTCATGAACCCTTGTGACGGCACGATGGCCTGACTAGCCTGCTGAAAACACAAGAGTAAAAAGGCATGAGCGAAACCGCTATCGGGCTGTCCGCGCCTCCCGAGGGCTACAGCGATTGGCTGACAGACCTCAAGGGCCGTATCCATAACGCACAGCAGCGCGCGTCAATCGCGGTCAATCGTGAGCTGGTGCTGCTCTACTGGCAGATCGGCCGCGATATTCTGACCCGTCAAAACGATCAAGGCTGGGGGAGCAAAGTGATCGACCGCCTTGCGCAAGATCTGCGCGCGGCTTTTCCCGACATCAAGGGTTTTTCGCCGCGCAATCTCAAGTACATGCGCGCTTTTGCCGAGGCGTGGCCGGATGCGGAATTTGTGCAAGGGGTGCTTGCACAATTGCCTTGGTACCATCAGATCGCGCTATTGGACAAACTTCCCGGCCCCGAAACGCGTCGTTGGTACATCACCCAAACGATCAAACACAACTGGTCGCGCAGCACGCTGGTAATGCACATTGAAAACCGCCTGCTGGAGCGCAGTGGCAAAGCAGTCAGCAACTTCGAAAGCCACCTGCCCAAAGCTCAATCCGACCTGGCCCGCGAATCCCTCAAGGACCCTTACCGCTTTGACTTCCTCAGCCTGGGCCTGAATGCACAAGAGCGTGATATCGAAAACGCCTTGATCAAGCATGTCACTGACTTCTTATTGGAGTTGGGCGCAGGCTTTGCCTTCGTTGGCCGGCAAGTGCTGCTGAATGTGGGCGGTGATGAGTTCTTCGTTGACTTGTTGTTCTATCACCTGAAGCTGCGTTGCTACGTGATGATCGAACTCAAGGCGGGCAAGTTCAAGCCCGAGCATCTGGGCAAGTTGAGCTTCTATCTCGCAGCTGTGGATGCCGAGCTGAAGCACCCACAGGATGGCCCGACCATCGGCCTGTTGTTGTGCAAGGGGAAAAATGAGGTGGTGGCTGAATATGCACTGCGCGATAACAACCGGCCTATCGGCGTGGCGGAATATCAATTGGTGGAGTCTTTGCCGGCAGAGCTGCAAGCCAGTTTGCCCAGCATTGAACAGATTGAGCGAGAGTTGGCGGGGTAGGACCGGCTCAAACACCGAAAGCCTGCTTCTCAGGGCAGGCTTATCGTCACACTCGGCTGGCTTACTTCTGCTGTGCAGTCAGCGCCGCATAGCCATTCATCAAATTGCGATAGTTAGGAATGCGCTGGGACAACAGATTCCCCAGGCCTTCAATGTCGTTGCGCCAGTCGCGGTGCAGCTCACAGGCCACCGAGAACCAGTTCATCAACTGCGCACCGGCCTGGGTCATCCGGCTCCACGCCGCCTGCTGCACCGTGGTATTGAAGGTGCCAGACGCATCCGTCACCACAAACACTTCAAAGCCTTCCGCCAGCGCCGACAAGGTCGGGAACGCCACGCACACATCCGTCACCACGCCGGCAATGATGATCTGCCTGCGCCCGGTAGCCTTGATAGCCTTGACGAAGTCTTCGTTGTCCCACGCGTTGATCTGGCCAGGACGGGCGATGTACGGCGCGTCCGGGAACATCTCCTTCAACTCCGGCACCAGCGGGCCATTCGGGCCTTGCTCGAAGCTGGTGGTGAGGATGGTCGGCAGGTTGAAGAACTTGGCCAGGTCCGCCAGGGCCAGCACGTTGTTCTTGAACTCGTTGGGGGAGAAGTCTTGCACGAGGGAGATCAGGCCGGTCTGGTGGTCGACCAGCAGTACGATGGCGTCGTCTTTGTTCAAGCGGTTGTAGGTTGCAGTGCTCATGGTTGAATCCTTTTTTGTTTAGGTTGGTTGGGCGTTGCGTTCAACATGGGCACAGATTAATGGGTGGGTAATGGGGGATAAATCGGCTGGAATAGGTAATACCGTCAACTCAGAAGAGACAATACCTGGTCACTCACAAGATATGGTCTTGCCCATGGGCGGAAACAGCTTCGGAAAAATCTCACGCGTGAGCTATTGAGTGCAACGAACATTGCCTGTAGATTTTCTCACGCGTGAGTTTTTCACAGCGAGGTCAGTACGATGAAAAGCAGCTCTCCATCGAGCCCTGCTGCAGGGCCCGATACCGATTCAGCCAGCCTTCAGGGAGAGCGCTTGAAACAGTCTGCGAAAAAGCCATCGAGCTTTTACATGAAGCAGATGCGCGCGGGCCTGGCGGCCGCCGGTTATGTGAAACACGAGGCTTGGGTGCTTCCCGAAAACCGAAGCTTGCTCAAGCAGATGGAGAAACAGCTTCGCCAACCGATTCTGGCTGGCTCATTCATGTCGGAGAATTTCATGAGCGCAGGTACCAACTGGAACATCGATCGCCTCTTCAGTGCGCTGCAGGCCCTGGATGAAGTGACGTCCAAAGACATTACGCTTTCCCTCGTCCAAGGCTCCGAGTCCAGCATCAAGCTGGAAATGAACGACTTCGGGGGCCTGCCGATTTACATCGCAGTGGTGGGCGAGCAGATCATCGTGGACACCGTGCTGGTCGACGTCGAGTCCATCAACGATGTCGCCAAGTTCAACGACGCGGTGCTGCGCAGCCGGGAGATGTTCCCGTTGTCTTCCATCGGCATCGAGTCCATGCCCAACGGGCAGGTGGTCTACAACATGTTCGGTGCGCTCAGCTCCGACTCCAGCCTGACCAACATCGTGACCGAGGTGAAAACCCTGGTCGACAACGTGCAGCGCGCCAGCGAAGCCTTCGAACGTTTCTTCAACTAATTATTCGGGAAAACCTAATGACTCAGTCCATCTGGAGCAAATTGTTCACCGCGCTGCGTGGCGGTGCCAATGAAGTCGGCGAATCGATCGTCGACCAACAGGCCCTGCGGATCCTTGACCAGGAAATCCGCGATGCTGACAGCGCCCTGGCCAATGCCAAGCGTGAGCTGGTCAGCATCATGGCCAAGCACAAACTGGCCGCTGATCGTGTCGGCGAGTACGACGCCAAGATCAAAGACCTGGAGACCAAGGCGATGGCCGCGATCCAGGCCAACCGTGAAGACCTGGCCCTGGAAGTCGCCGAAGCCATTTCGACCCTGACCAACGAGCGGGACGTCGAGCAAAAGCAGACCGCCGAGTTCGGTGGCTACGCCGAGAGCATGCGCAAGGACATCACCAAGGCCGAGAGCCGGATCAAAAGCCTGCGCCAGCAAGTGGACATGGCCAAGGCTCGCGACAGCGTGCAAAAGGCCCAGGTCAGCGCATCCATTGCCAGCGGCGGTGCCAACGGCAAGCTGGAAACCGCTGTCGGTACGCTGAATCGCTTACAGGCCAAGCAGCAGCAACGCGCCGCTGAATTGCAAGCCCAGGACGAACTGGCTGAGGCGTCGACGGGTACTGACCTGGAACGCAAACTGCGCGACGCTGGCATCACGCCGAACGAAGGCAGCGCCAATGCGATTCTTGAGCGTCTGAAGCAAAAGTCGGCCGAGTAAGCAACGTCGCCGAAGGGAGGAGGGCATTTCTGCCCTTCTTTTTTATGCCGAGGTGAGGATGGACGCCTTGAAGGGTTTCAAGACAATCGCAGGCCTGGCCCTCTTGATGGTCGCGCTGCAACTGCTCAATGTAGCGACCGGTTACAGCCTCATGGCCTTCGGCCTGGTCCCGAGAACGCTGCACGGCCTGTTCGGCATCCTCACCTCACCGTTTCTGCACGCGTCCTTTGCCCACCTGAGCGCAAACCTGATTGCCTTTCTGGTCCTGGGCACCCTGGTTATCCTCGACGGACTCCACCGCTTTATTGCCGTCAGCGCAATCGTGATTCTGCTGGGTGGCGCGTTGGTCTGGCTGTTCGGTTTTGCAGGCATTCACGTCGGCGCCAGCGGCTGGGTATTCGGGCTATGGGCTTACCTGCTAGCGCGCGCCTGGTTCCACAGAAGCTGGAGCAACCTGATAACCGCCGGTGTGGTGGCGGTACTGTATGGCGGCCTGATCCTTGGCTTCCTGCCCCGGCAGGGAGTTTCCTTCGAAGGTCACCTCTTCGGCGCGTTCGCCGGGTTTATTGCCGCCAAGGTACTTCTCTCTGCACCGCGCAGCAGGTTTAATGCCGGGTGAGCGCACTTAAGCATCCAAATGCCGAGGCGAGCGCCTCGTCAGGAACCCAGTACCCACGGAACCAGGGATGAAATGTCGATCTTTCTTTTATTGCGCCGGTACGCTTCGTCCCTCTTTCACCGCTTCGGCTGGGCAGGCCTGGTCGTTGCCTTGGGCGTACACCTGGGCGTGGCTTATCTGGGCCTGGTGTTCCTGGGCGAGCAACACCTCACCGCCCCCGCAACCTTTATTTACTTTTATCTGACCACCACACTGACCGTCGGCTATGGCGATCTCGCACCGCAGACCGCGGTGGGGCGGATATTCGTGGCAGCCTGGGTCATGCTCGGCGGCATTGCGCTGCTCACGGCCGCCATCGGCAAAACCACCAGCAGTGTCATCGATGCATGGAGAAAAGGCATGAAGGGCAAAGGCGATTTCACCGGCAAGGCCGGCCATACCGTGCTGATCGGCTGGGAGGGCGCATCCAGTGAGCGGGTCATCGAGTTGTTGCTGCAAGATGAAACCTCCAACGACAACCTGATCGTGATTTGCGACTGCACCCTCGAAGAAAACCCGATGCCGGGCAAAGCGGCGTTCATCCGCGGTGAGAGCCTGTCCTCCACCGCGTTGCTGCTGCGTGCCGGTGTTCCCGGTGCCGAACGTGTGCTGGTGCGAACCCCATCTGACGACCTGACCCTGGCTACGGTACTGGCGGTCAATCAATTAAGCCCCGTCGGGCATGTGGTCGCCCACTTCAACGAAAGTGAAATCGCCGCACTCGCCAGTTCCTACGCACCCCGCCTGGAATGCACCTCAAGCATGGCGATTGAAATGCTGGTGCGTGCCTCCCAGGACCCCGGTTCATCAGTGGTCATCAATGAACTGCTGTGCGTGGGGCAGGGTGCCACCCAATACCTGATGAAACTGCCCGAGGCCTTTGAGGCCACGTTTGGCGAGCTGTATACCCGACTGAAAGAACAGCACAACGCCACCCTTATCGGCTATCGCGCCAAAGATGCCCAGCAACCCGCGATCAACCCGCCGAGCGCCACCCGCGTCGAGGGCGGTGAACTCTTCTATATCGCCTCCACCCGGCTCAAGGAAATCTCCCATGGGATGGTTTAAACAACTGATGGGGCTCGAAGCTCCGAACGCCACTACTGACTCGAAAGCGCCGACCAGCCAGGCACTGCCGGTCACCGGGCCATTGGGCCTGGCACCGGGCAAAGGTCTGATGTTCGACACGAGCCTGAAACTGTTGCTCGATGAGAAAACCTCGGTGGTAATACCCGGTTCCCAGGAAATCTGGGCCAACGGCACCGTTGACCTCGGGCAGTCGACCTGGCTGTCGCGCTATTACATGAACGACGAAGACTATTGGCTGCAGGTGCACACCACGGGTGACATCGCCGGGCAGGTCGAGTCGGTGATCCTGTTCAACTACCTCAGTAACGTCACTGTCAGCAGTGAAGCGGAACTGCGCCGGCTGGCGGGCCCACAGAGCCTGATCGGGCTGCCGACCTACACCCATGACGGCGTCGAGTTCTTCCGTGAGTGGGGCAGCGAAGACGGCCAGACCGAATTGGTAGCAATGAGCGAACAAATCGTCAGCCCGGAGGCGGCCTACAGCATTGAGCACCGTTCGATGCTATACGCACGCGACACCGGCCTGACCGACCGCCGCGAGTTTTTGCTGTTTTCCGTCGAAGAAGACGCCGAAGGCACCATCAGCCTGAGCACGTCGCTGGGCATTTCGCTGTACACAACCGATCTGACTGCGCTCTAAAAAAAGGAAGCATCCCATGCTAGAAGCTCTCTCCATTTCCCTGAACAAAGCTGCCGTGTTCGGCTTTGTCATCTACATCCTGGGGGCTGCGGTACTGTTCGCGCTGTTCCAGTTCATCTACACCCGCATCACCCCGCACAAGGAATTCGAGCTGATCCGGGCGGGCAACACATCCGCAGCGGTCGCCCTGGGCGGTGCCATCGTCGGCTTCGCCATTCCGGCCAGCAACGTGATTGCCTACTCCGTCAGCCTCGTCGACTTCGTGGTCTGGGCGGTGATTGCAGCCGTCGTCCAACTGTTGGCGTTTTTGCTGACCAGCCTGGTGCTCAAAGGCACGTCCGAGCGCATCAAAAAGGGCGAACTCGCGGCCGGCATCTACGTGGCCGCCGTGGCCATCAGCGTCGGCATGTTGAATGCCGCGTGCATGACGCCCACCTCGAACTGATTGCGCACGGAGCTCTCGATGAAACGAAGCAAGTACGTCCAGCTGTCGCTGGCAGCGTCGGTCGCCATGGCGATATCCGGCTGCGGGCCAACGGAAAAAACCTACGATTTGCAGAAGAAGTACAACTTCCAGACGGTGCAGCAATGCGCCGATGAAAAACTCCCGGTAGACGTCTGCTCGGACGCCTACATGACCGCCATGGCCGAGCATCGCCGCATTGCGCCGGTGTACGACAGCCAGGCCGATTGCGATGCTGACTTCGTCGCCGACTGGTGCCAGCAAGACTCCACCGGCAAGTTCATCCCAAGGCTCGGCGGCTTTGAACTGACCGCCGAAGGCCAGGTGACTCAATCCCAGGTCGATGCCGCCAATGCCCAAGCGACCAACGCCCAAGCAAGCGGCGGTGGCTCGGGTTTCTCCACCAGCAGCCTGCTCACCGGCCTGCTGATCGGCAACATGCTGAGCAACAACCGTAACAGCTACCGTTCCGAGCCGGTGTACCGCTACCGCGATGATCGCGGCAACTACGGCAACTCCACGCTCAACCAGCGCGTCTCCAATGGGGCCACCTTCGGCCGCTCCAACCAGGCCCGGTACGGCAGCAGCAATTACACCAACACGCTGCGCTCCACCAACAAGTCCAGCTCGGTGTCCTCGGCCACCTCCCGTGGCGGCTTCGGCAGCAAGGCCAGCGCCCGCAGCGGCTGGGGCGGCGGCGGGTCGAGCAGTTAAGGAAGGCAGGCATGAAGAAGATCCACTGCGCAGAGCGTCATGATTGGAAACAGACCGCCGACAGCCTCGGCTTTCTGTTCCACACCATCGACGGCGAACCCTACTGGGACGAGCGCGCGTATTACCAGTTCACGCTCCAGCAAATCGAGCGCGACCTCGAAGACCCCACCACCGAGATCCATGACATGTGCATGGACCTCGTGGCCCGCGTGGTCCACAGTGAAGAACTGCTCGAACGCCTGAGCATCCCCGCGCCTTTCTACGACATGATCCGCACCTCATGGCTTGAAGGCCACCCGCACCTGTACGGGCGCATGGACTTCTCCTACAACGGCACCGGCCCCGCCAAACTGCTTGAGCTCAACTACGACACCCCCACCAGCCTCTACGAGGCCGCGGCGTTCCAGTGGGGCTGGCTCGAGCAATGCATCGAACGCGGCCTGCTGCCCAAACACGCCGACCAATTCAACAGCATCGACACCAAACTGCACCAGGCCTTCGCCCAACTGCAGGTCAACCAGCCGTTCTACTTCGCCTCGATGAAAGACTCCATCGAAGACAAAGGCACCACCGACTACCTGCGCCTCGTCGCGGAAAAAGTCGGCATCGAATCACGCCACATCGACATCGAAGACATCGGCCTGAACAGCGAAGGCCGCTTCGTCGACCTTGAAGATCGCTGGATTCCCCACCTGTTCAAACTGCACGCCTGGGAGTTCATCTTCCACGAACCCTTCGGCGCAGCTATTGCCGAGAGCGATACGCAGTTTTTCGAGCCGGCGTGGAAGTCCATCCTCTCCAACAAAGGCATCCTTCCGCTTTTATGGGAGTTCAACAAAGGCCACCCGAATTTGCTCGCGTCCCATCTGGATACCGACCCAGGTAAGGCCGTGCCGAAGGGCTGGGTACGCAAGCCGTTCTTCTCGCGGGAAGGCGCCAATATTGAACTGCAAACGGCTGATGGGTTGATCGTGAAAGAGGACGGGCCCTACACGGATGCGCCATTTATTCTTCAGGAGTTTGCGCCGTTGCCACGGTTTGGGGACAGCTACACGTTGATTGGGTCTTGGGTGATTGGGGATCAAGCGGCGGGGATTGGCGTGCGGGAGGACGATAGTTTGATTACCAAGGATTCGAGTCGGTTTTTGCCGCATTTGATATTGGATTGAGCGGTAGCTTCAAGGGCCAGCAGGGCTGATCGCTTTCATTTGCAGGACGTTTCCGAGAGAATCCAAACTGCATTGCGCCAGCGGGAATGGGTGACTAGGCTGCGAACTGTCACTGTCTATTCAGTGATCGGGTTTAGTCGCCCGGAGTCGATTGGTACACACTTTTTAATTGGAGTTGTGCCATGGAAAACGTTGTTTCAGATATGCCTTCTTCGCGTGGGCCTAACCCATTTACTGTTAATGAAGAGTTGAGCTTCGAGGATGCTTGGGTGCGTGTGGCGGAGTTGCTGCAGTGTGCGGTGGCTACATCGCAGGTGGTCGGAGAACCGCTGGCTGCGCCACAGAGAGCGGTGATGCATTTGGTGGAGATGGCGAAGATGGTGGCGGATCGGGCTGTGGAGTGTTTGCAGCCTAGGTGATATGACGTCGCCTGTTCGTTTTTATCGTCCAGGCGACTTATTCACGATTTCCTTAATTTCGGCTCAGAAATACGGCTTGAATTCGTTGCCGTCGCGAATCAGCAACTGCATCAGCTTTGGATGAATGAACAGTTTTTCCTTTCCGACCTGAACCTCTTGCAGAACATCAATGGAGACCAGCTCTTTGAGGTAGCGAGAAGCAGCCTGGCGCTGGGCGATCTGCTTGTCGACGACGTTGCTAATACGGCAATAGGGCTGCTCAAAAATCACGTCCACCAATTCGCGTGAGTAGGTTTTCGGCAGACGCTCGCGAACAAATTGGCTGGTGTGCTCGGACAGGCTGCGAATGGCGGCAATTTTGGCACTGGTCCAGCGAGCGGTTTCTTCCACGGCAGTAAGCATGTACAGCAGCCAGGGCTCCCAGGCCTGTTCGCGTGTGACATCAAGCAGTAGTCGATAGTAATCGGCTCTATGCGCAATGATGAAATGACTAAGGTAGAGAATCGGTAGATTCAACAGACCTTCCTGGATCAGATACAGGGTGTTTAGCACGCGCCCGGTACGACCATTGCCGTCTGTGAATGGATGAATAGCCTCGAACTGATAGTGCCCGACAGCCATGCGAACCAGCGGGTCGAGGTCTGTCTCGTTGTGTAGAAAACGTTCCCAGTTGGCGAGCAAGTCGCGTAAGCGATCTTCGCCCTCTGGTGGGGTATAGATGATTTCTCCGGTCCGATCATTGGCTAGCTGGACGCCTGGTACTCGACGGATGTCCATGTCTACCCCCTTGAGCGTTCGACAGATCTCTACTGCTGTGCCGGTAGAGAGTGGACGTTCAGCCAGCGACTGGAAACCGTTATGTAGAGCCTTGCGGTACCGGAGGGCTTCTTTGGTCGCGGGATCTGCATGATTGGCGCCATCCTGGGCATGCTGAAAGAGTAAATCTGTAGTAGTGACAATACTTTCGATCTCGGAGCTGTCCTTGGCTTCCAGCAGCGGGATCGTATTGATCAGCATCGTTTGGTTAGGAATCAGCTCGGCTGCTTGTTTCAATTCGGCCAAGGCTGCTCGAGCTTCGATGCAGCGTTTGAGGACTGCTCGGGTTTCCAGTTCAGCCTTTGGCGGCAAGGGTGGAAGCTGGTTATAGGGTCTATCCGCCTGCCAAGGCCGCTGGGGGTTAGTCATGGGCGCACGCTCACTAGGACGTCCAATTAAAGGTGAGGCCGCTTTTATAAGCGCCCTTGTCATGTCGCTAGTGTAAGCCCGCGTGCATAACGTGTCGTTATTTTTGTATTTTTGCGACATGTTTCATCCTCGTGTCGCTGTTGGCGACATGTTAGATATCGATCAGGTTGCTGATTATTTGGGTGAAGCAATGAAGAAGGGGTAATACACCTAAATTGCGTCGAGTCATTTTGATATTGCTGGAGCCCACTGGCCTTTGAATGGCTGCCTATTGCACCAGAGACATGTTCAGGGAGCGCAGAGTGGATCTTTAAGGCTACGTGATTGATGTTTAAGGGGGGGCATTAAAAAGCCGGCTTGTGGCCGGTGTTCTTATTAAATATGTTGTTGATTTTAAAATACTTTATTTTTGCTTGTCGTATTGACCCACACTTTGACCCACACTGATGCGAGTTGCTGCCCTGGGAGGCTGATCTCAGATGTTCCTAGGGCTCATCATTTCATGCTTCGCTAGGACGGCCCTGATTGCCTCCTGGATCTCGCGCATTCGCTTCTCGGCAATCCTGTTAGCTTCTGACTCCTGCTCAGCCGAAAGTTCGGGGGTCTGTTCGTTGAGGTATACCTGCCAGCCAGCCAGTCGTCTCAGGCTGGCGTCCAGGTGCTTGGTGGTCACCTCGAGCCTGATCTTGTTCAGCTCCTGCGCAAGCTTGCTTGAGTTGCGGGTGATTGTTTTCTCCAGGGCCTCGCGTCGCTTTCCCTCTTTCTGATCTTGGCTCGACTGCAGGGCGCCTGCGATCAGGCTTTCTATGATCGCTGTTTCGGTGGTGTCAGCATTTTTTGCAAGGATTTTTAGCTTGTCCTTGGTGTTGAGAGGCAGGGTGAAAGAGCACGTTTTTCGCCCGCCTTCCGCCAGTCTATAGCGCCGCTGTCTGATGGAGTTTCTCATCCGTTCAATGAGCTTTACGCCTGCTGCATATTTTTCTAGCTCATGGATCGACTCGGCGAGCGAGTGGTAAAGCATGGGGGGTGTCGGGCTGGGCTTGGCCTTAAGCCCTTCAGGCCATCGCTTCGACAGGTAGCTCGCTGCCCACTCCGCCTCTTTGCGATCGAGTTCATTTAGCCAGCTTGGCGCATTTTCAGTCTCAGCCATCCCCTCTTACCCCTCCCGTTTAGCGGTGCCGGTGCGCCGCACTCGTTCGATTTTTGACGATCGTTAACAGTGAGATTAACAGATCTGTTAATTGGCATACGTCATGCGTGTTTAATGGTAAGGTTAACTCATTCATTACAGGATGTGTTAATCGTCCTGTTACATGAATTATGGTTTGTGGGAAAATAGGGTATAAAGTCTGATCTAATTTGATCATGAAATTTTAGGTTAAGAGCTATGATAGCCTTCTTGAAGATTGATGTTGAGGCTGAATCAAGATTCTTCCTGCAAGCATTTCTATGCATGAATGACTTGAGTCTGGAGGCCCCTTACAAGATCAAGTCGGTAGCGAAGCAGCTCTGCTTGACGGAGAGATTTGTCCGGGACGCATCGCAAGAGTTGGTCAGGGCTAGGCTTCTGAGGGAAAGCAAGCAGGAAGGCGGGGTTGGGCGTCCTGGTGTTGGATACGTTGCCTCGGAGCGCTTGCTTAGAGTGCTCGCCGAAGTAGGCAGAGAATTCACCCACCAAGAGCTAATGCTTCGCCTTTTTCTTGAGCCGGACATTTACGCAGTTGGAGAGGGTGAAACGTCGGCATCGACAGATCAGGAGGAAAAGTCATCCCGCTCCGCTACCCGCAAAGACGGTCGACCTGCTGCCCCTGGTGCCAAGGGGCGGCTGGGGGCTGCCTCCCGGATGTTATTGGCCGCTCTTCTCAGCGAGGCTGACGAGTGCGGTGTCGTGACTGGGCTTGGAGGGCCGAGGCTCAGGGCCATGACTGGACTCGACTCCTTATCGATCAAGCATCAATTGAAGCGTCTTTTGAGCTTGGGGTTCGTTCGTAGCTATGTGCCGGGGCTGTCGAATGGGGTTTTCGTTGGCTCAAAGGTCACGAGCATTTACTACCTGAACCTTGATCACCCACAGCTCCGTGTGAAGCAGAGGCAGCGGGGATTGGTGGTGTACGCAACTCAGGGGCCGAACAAGTACGACATGCTTGAATCGGCAATGCCTACGACAGAGGCACTAAAAGTATTGGGGCCTAGAGCTTTGGATATGCTCTATCACAAGCTGGCAAGCCATACATCCCACCTGCTGACGGCTATTTGGGCGGCCCCTGAGTACGAGCTTGTTGACGTTAAAGCGGCAGTTCTTGAAAGGATTGCTGGTGAGCTGGGTGGGCCACTGACTGTTGGTGCTGATCGGGGTGTGCCTGGCCCATGGGATGGCTTGATGGAAAGCTTCCATGCTGAAGCGTGTAGATGGGCCGAGAGCATCTACAAAGGGCTGCGCCGAATGAAAGTGTGGCAAGGATACAGGCCCCAGCTGGTTAGACTCATCCCTGCTCCAGTCAGAAGCGATGGCTGGAGCATTGTGTCGCTGGTTGTCTATCCAGCCCCCAGAGCCAGCAATACATGTCTTTGGGTATGGGACGTGCGCGGAGGGAGGCTTGACTCGTATGTGCGAGAGGATGCATTGGACCTGGCGCTGCGCTATGAGGTGGCGCTTTTGACCAAGGCACCCTAGGCGAGCTACAGGCCGGTCATTTTTTACCGCCACCGCAGATCCTCTGAGCCATACAGAGGAGCCTGCTCATGCGAATCATGCGATTGAAAGAGGTAATCGATACAACTGGCCTGTCTCGGTCGACCCTGTACAAGTACATCGGGGAAGGCAGGTTCGTTTCCCCGGTCTCGCTAGGCGATAGATCAATTGGATTTGTCGAAAGCGAGGTCTTTGATTGGATTCTGGCCAGGATCGAAGAGCGTGACCTGGCGGAGGAGGCTGCAATGCGTTCCACCAGCCGCCTAAGTGTAGCCAAGTAGAGCCGATCATAAACGCCATGACTCGCTAAGGCTGGTCATGGCGTTTATGCCGTTGGGGGGCAAAGTTCTCAGCTAACTCTCCCAACGTTAAGCGCGGCGAATCTCTCGGCTGGCCGAGCAATGTTGCTCCCATTGCTCGGCCAGCCTGGGGTGGCCGCTGGGGCTTGGATCGGGATCTAGTTATATAGCTCTGGACTATCAATTTATAACCACGCAATAGCCTGAGCTCTAATGGCAGCACGAACTCTAACACCCTGCCTATGGGTTAGGTCATCGGTGAAAAAATACACATCACGTACCTGATATGCCAAAAACTAATCAGGTACACAACCATGACCAAACGAAACACCCACACCAGTCCATCCCGGTCCGATACCTCTATCCGGATTGAGCGTCTCATCAACGCCATCCAGCGTTCAGATAGCCAAGCCTACCGAATCAGATACTCGAAGCATGGTGATGAACTGGTCAGTGAAACCAGGCTGTCAAAGTACTTCGATGGGATCGAGCAGATGATCGCGCTGTTCGAGGGAGATGTGGAGTACCAGTCCAGCTGGCACTTGAGCCTCTTTCAGCAAGCCTGCCAGACCATTGGGGTTGAGCTCAGCCCATGTGGCATTACCTGCTTGAGCGAGGACGGAACACGCTACCTGAGCACCAGCGAGACACTGAACGAACTGACCAAGTGCATCCGTACTCTCCGCACCCAAAAGAGGTTCATGCGTCGGGACGCTGACCAGCGCTACCTGGCTATTCAGCAGGAGATCGAGATCGGTAGCTACGTGGATGCCGTGCTTGATCGCTATGCCCGTACCTGCGTGGTCAGGGTTGATCTGTATTACCGGACAGAGGTCCAAGCGAGGTTGCGTGTGGAGCGCGTATTCGACGACCTGAATCGGTTGATTGCTGAGCGTGAGCGTAACCTGATTTTTGACCATGAAACCGGCTACATCTGCAGCGTTGAGCAAGGCGAGGATCGGGGCTATCACATCCATGCTGCGTTCTTCTTCAACGGTGCTGAAGTGAATGCCGACATCTACAAGGCCCAGCGGATCGGTGAGCTGTGGGAGCGCATTACCCGTGGTCAGGGCTGCTTCAACAACTGCAACCTCGAAAAGGATAAATACCAAGACAGGCTTGGCATTGGCCTGATCCACCGGCGAGACCTGAACGCGCGGGGTAACGTGCATTACGCCATGCGTTACCTGGTCAAGAATGATCAACACCTGCGACTCAAGCCGGTTGGTGCTCGTTGCTTGCGTAAGGGGCAGGCAAAGAAAGGCTTGCGGGGCGACTAATCGGTTCGCTCCCCTGGCGACCATATTGATCACGCAGGTTGGGTCGGTAGTTCAAGCTCGCGCTGGTGATCTGGTGGGTTGCCAGCGTGCTGGACGCTAGCGCGGTGCCTGTGGAGTCCTGGTCGGCCGATGGTTTAGGCTCTGTCCAGGAATCTAAGGCTGCTGTGAGTGCTGTGGGATGACAGAGAAAGGAGAACGATGCCGGCAGCATTACCAGTCGGTGTATGAAAGGAATCAGCCTGCACTCGGCAAAGGCCGTGCTCTTGATGAATCTTTGCATCATTTCTTGGATCAGCGGCCTGCAGGTAAAAACCTCTCTGCACTTGACCGCGCGACTGGCCTGGCTTCAGCACCGTTTTGGCATGATGCGGAGGCGGTCACTCGCTCCGAGCTGGCAAGCCTTGCTCTCAGTCGGGTGCTGCTCTTCGACAATGCAGTCAGTGTCGACCTACTGCTGGAGCTGGCCAGCCATGCCCCAGACACCCTCAGATGGGCAATCCGCTACTCGAAGCTGTTTGAGCGTACTGCTTCGCCGCTATGGCTTGCGCTTCGTGCAGCGCTCGTGGGGGGAGAGTGGCAGATATTCTTCGGTGTCTGTGACCGTTTGCTGGATCAGCTCAAGCCCTTTGATGAGCTGATTGGCAACGCTGAAAAACAGCTTGGGCACTTATCCCTGCTGGAATTGTTTTCCTACCTCAGCGTGCTGGCCTATCAGGCGTTTTCTGAAGACGCTTCCGATGATCGTTCCGGTCAGCAGTGGAAGCTCTACAACCGCATTATCCTGAGGAAACTCCAGGCTTGCCCGGAGGAAGATTTTCGCCTGAACGAGTCACGGCTCGGGCAGTCGCTGAAGCGCCACCTGTCACCGATTATTTTCCCCGAATCGTCCACCGCTGATGCAGCTAGATGTCGTGAAAACCTCGAATGGCTGGCTGTTCTGATTGCGGCAACCCAAGAGCGGATCGACTACGAGGGTTCGATTGACTGGTTCTGCTTCGGTCCGGAGTGCAATTACCAGCTAAAACCGGGTGTCGAAGGAGCGGCAAACACCGTTGTGGGATGGACCTTAATGCTCTGCAAGGAGGGGTTCGGAATATCTTCCCAATTTCGTACCGTTCAACCGAAGATTTCGTCCAGATCCACCTCCTGTTCTTCCCCTATCGAAAGATCCAGCGTGTTCTCGATGTGATTCAGGTGCTCTATCACGAGCCTGACCGCCTCCTCAGTTTCGCCTGACTTGATAGCGTTCACGATCTCAAGATGCTCATGGTTTGGGCATGCCGGCACATTGGGCGCGTCGTACAACAGGATAATCAGACAGGTCAGCGAAGACAGCTCTCGCATAAGTTTCAAAAGTGGGGGACTGCCGACCATTTCTGCGATCCGTAGGTGGAACTCTCCAGACAAGCGAATAACCGCGCGCTTGTCATTGTTTTCCCGAGCAGCGCGCTCTAGGGCCACATGGTCATAGAGTTGAGTGATCTGGTTTTCACCCGCGTGCGCTACGAGCGTCCGAATTAGCGCCGGCTCCAGAATCCTGCGTGCGTTAAATATATGCCGAGCTTCCTCTACAGACGGACTGGCTACGAACGCGCCACGGTTGGGAATCGTGGTGACAACACCTTCATGTGCGAGCCGGGCGAGCACTTCGCGAATGCGGGTGCGGTTGACCTCAAATACGCTGGCAAGCTTCTCCTCCACAAGCTTGGTACCAGGGATGAGCCGGTGTTCCATCACCGCATTCAGGATGCGCTCATAAATGGCGTCGCGTTTCTCGGCTGTTCCAAGAATCTGGCCAGTAGTGCGGGCTTTGCGAGGACGTGCTGTGGGTGAGTCGTCGATGAGCATGGGTGCCGTCTGCATGGTTTGTTACCAAAGAATTAGCGATTGTCACAGAATTACCCGGGATTGTTCAAATGTGCACCTCGAATGACCACGAATCATGGGTGCGCACCGAGAGTGAGCAAGAACTCGGCCAGGGTTGGTTGGTGCTTGACTGGCTGTTGGCTTACCCCGTTGCACATCGTGAAGTTCCTGATTTCGGGGCCTGTAAGACTATTGTCATTGACGTTCAAACCGGGAGCGAAGTTTTGTCACACCGATGGCACAGGGATTGCTATGTGATTGTCACAATTTCAAATTATTTAGCAACAATCTTGGGGCTGCATGTCAGCTATCGATTCTCTCACTGCCCAAGCCATAGACAGCCATTCTAGAGCGGGGGAGGTGAGCCATAAGTTTATTGGCATCACGTCTTCGTATTTGAGAAGGGCTTACTCAATCACCTCCAACCAAGAATCCTATCCTATGAATACGAAAATAATGCGGTTCCTTCTGAGGCCCGCTGCGCAGGCGCTGGCAGTCGTTTCGCTACTTGGTGGGGCTGTTGCTCCGAATGCATTTGCCCAGAATGCGAGCGCCATCCTGGTGGTTGCAGGCCCTCGCACGCCTGAGTCGCTCGATCAGGAATATCCGCCGACCGAAGCCACCCACGAAGCCAAGCGCAACATCTACGAGCGCCTGCTGGCCTACGACACCAAGGTCGTCGACGGTGTGCAGGTGGAAAACTTCGACAAGCTGGTGGGGGCGCTGGCTGAAAGCTGGACGGTGGCAGACGACAAAACCTCGATCACCTTTCATTTGCGCAGTGGCGTCAAGAGCGCAGCGGGCAACACCCTGTCCGCCGACGATGTGATGTGGTCGTTCGAAAGGGGCTGGAACAAGAACGCGAATTTCCGCTGGTACATGAGCCAGATCCTCGGCATCAAATCCTTTGAAGAAGCGTTCAAGAAGCAGGATGAAATGACCGTCACGGTCACCTTGCCCAAGACCTCTCCGCTGATCGAGCGAATCTGGGTCAACAATGACCTCGGCATTCTGGACGCCACTGCTGCCCGCAAGAACGTCACCAGTGACGACCCTTACGCATCCAGTTGGCTGGCCACTCACTCGGCCTCGTTCGCGCCCTATCAGGTGACGAAATTCCAGTCAGGCCAGGAGGTGGTGTACGAAGCCAACCCGAATTATTACCGGGGCGTGCCGCGTCTTTCGAAAATCATATTCCGCGAAATGCCGACATCGGCCAACCGCCTGGCAGCACTGCAAGCTGGGGCCGTGGATGTAGCCGAATGGCTTTCGCCACGTGAGCTGGCGATGCTGGAGAAGAATCCTCAGCTGAAGATTTGGCAGGTGTTTGGCAACTACATTCACCGCGTTGAAATGAACAACACCACACCTCCGTTCGATAACCCCAAGGTTCGCCAGGCGTTGAATTATCTGGTGCCGCGCGAAGATATTCTGAAGGCGGTGTATTACGGCAAGGCACGGGCAACCAAGAGCCCGATCTCTGAAATCTATCCGTCCTATACCGATGAATATTTCACGTACACCCAGGATGTGGAGAAGGCCAAGGCACTGTTGAAAGAGGCGGGCCAGGAATCGGGCTTCAAAACCCAGCTTGGCTACCGTACCGGTGATCAGATCGAGGAAGAGATTGCCGTCATCCTCAAGACCGCGTTCGCCCGCGCCAACGTTGACGTGGAACTGGTGAAGTTGCCCGCCTCGACGCTGGTGGAGAAGTACTCCAAGGGCACGATCCCCATGTATTTCTTCCGCGACATGGCCATTGTCCCCGATGCGGCTTATGTGGCGAATCTCTGGCTTAACAGCGCCTCACTTATCAACTACCCGAAATTCAACAATGCCGAAGTCGACAAGCTGATCAACGACGCGTTGTCGAGCACGGACGAGGCGGCGAGGGATGCTGGCATGAAGCGCGTCCAGCAAATTGTTGTGGACGAGGCGCCTTGGGTGTTTTTGATGAATCCAGGCTACCAACTGGCCACCCGCGCCAATGTCGCTGGTTTCAGTTGGTACACGCCCAACAGCAACAGTTGGTACGACCTCTACAAGAAATAAGTAGAGCCAGCAGCGGGGTGGTGCTTTGCCCCGCTAGCTGCGCAAGACTACTTGCAAGGAAACCAGTATGAGACTTAGCAATTCATTGCGGTCGCTGCCTCGCCCACTACGTATCGTACTGGCCAGGCTGACTATTCTTGTTCCGCAGATGTTTGGCGTGCTGCTTGCCACGTTTCTGCTGATTCGTTTACTGCCTGGTGACCCGGCCCTGCTGATGCTAGGCAATATGGCCACGCCCGAGCAGATTCTGAGCCTGCGCGAGCGGCTGGGCCTCAACGGCAGCATCTGGTCGCAGTTCACGAGCTACCTTTCAACGGTCGTTCACGGTGACCTGGGAACGTCGATGTTCACCTCCAACCCTGTGGCCGTTGATTTGCTCGACCGGGTGCCGGCAACGCTCGAGCTGATTACCTACGCAATGATTCTGACGATCATGGTGAGCGTGGTGCTTGCGGTTGTTGCAGTGACCAAGCCCAACGGAATGATCAATCGGTTCAGCAAGGTCTACGGCCTGGCGGCGGGCGCGGTGCCTGACTTCTGGGTGGGTCTGCTGCTCATCTACTTTCTGTTCAATGTCGCCGGCATTGCTCCCGCACCGTTCGGCAGGCTGGACCCGATACTCACTGCGCCGCCAGCCGTTACCGGGTTTCTGACCATAGACACGTTGCTTGCCGGTGATACCGCCGCATTCGCCTCGGCTGTCGGCCGCCTGTGGTTGCCGGTGCTTACGCTGACCATCGTCAACGCCGGCGCGTTGATGAAGATGACCCAGATTGTTTTCGCCGATAACTACCGCAGCGAGTTCATTCGTCATGCACGGGCGAGCGGTCTTTCTGAATGGCAGTTGGTTCGGATCGCGATGCGCAACAGCCTGCCACCGATCATCACCATGGTCGGTTTTCTCTTCGGTTTTCTGCTGGGCGCGGCGGTTCTGGTTGAAACGATTTTCGCCTGGGGCGGCCTCGGCCAGTACGCGGTATCCGCTGTCATGAACAGCGATTACCCCGCGTTACAGGGATTTGTGCTGGTCGCTGCCGCTTTCATTCTCATCGTTTACACCGTCGTAGATGTTCTGTACGGCATTGCTGATCCGAGGATTGAAGTATGAGACCGCTATCTGCACAGCGTAGCGTTGCCGGCAAGGCAACCTTGATCATCGGCCTGGTGCTGCTGGCTATTCAGTTTGTGGCGATCATCTTTGCGCCATGGATTGCCCCTTACTCGCCGGAAACCGCTGATCCGATAAATGCACTGCAAGAGCCATCGTTGATTCATTTTTTCGGCACCGATGTGTCCGGCATGGACATTTTTTCCCGTGTCATTTTCGCGACCCGAATCAACCTTCTGATCAGCGTGACCGCCGTGGCCATCGCCTTTGTCATTGGCGTTCCACTCGGGCTCGCCATTGGCTACTACAAAGGCTGGGGCAGCTCCCTGGCGATGCGTTTTTTTGACTTTATCCAGTCATTTCCTGTGTTTGTGCTGGGCATGGTGCTGGTGTCCGTCATGGGCCAGGAAATATGGAACGTTGCCATTGTGCTGGCCGTACTTTTCACACCGGTCTTCGCCCGGCTGATCCGGGCTGAAGTCTTGTCGCTGCGTGATCGTCCGTTTATTGCCGCGGCCAGATGCAGTGGTGCCACGGACAGCGCAATCATGTTCCAGCACATCCTGCCAAATGCGTTGACGCCTGCCATCGTGCAGATATCCATCAGCATCGGCATGGCCATTCTGCTGACGGCGGGCCTGTCCTTCGTCGGTGCCGGCGTGCGCATGCCTACTCCGGAATGGGGTCTGATGGTCAGCAACGGCGCGCAGCAAATGATCCTGGGTATCTGGTGGGTCGCGCTGTTTCCAGGGCTCGCCATCGTTTTTTCAGTACTGACGTTTGCGCTTCTCGGAGACGCGGCCAAGCAACTGTTCGACCCGCAGACAAGGAGCTCCTCATGACAAACACCAACGAACCCTTACTTGAGGTACGCAACATCAGCGTCGGGTTTTCGGACCGATCAATGCCGCCTGCCTTACAGGAAGTGAGTTTCTCGCTGAAGAAGGGGGAGATTCTCGGCATTGTTGGTGAGACAGGTGCAGGAAAGTCGCTTCTTGCGCGCGCCATTATCGACATGCTGCCAGGCGACGGATGCATTGTTGACGGCGAGATACGGGTCAACGGGCACGCGATTTCCACGATGACACCGCAGCAAAGACGCGGCTATCGAGGCGGCGAGGTTGCGCTGATCGGAACCAACGCTAAATCGTTGCTGGACCCGGTAGTGAAGGTGGGCGAGCAAATCGCCAGAGTTCTTCGGGCCCATCGAGGGATCAACAAAAAAGACGCATGGCAGGAGTCAATTCGCCTGTTTGAGCAAGTCGGAATTGTGAACCCTGAGAAAAGGGCGCACGCCTACCCGCATGAGCTTTCCGGTGGTATGGCGCAGCGGGTGGTAATCGCCATGGCGTTGATCGCACAACCGAAAATTCTGCTCGCCGATGATGCGACCCTGGGGCTTGATGCAACGATCCAACTGCAGGTGCTGGACCTGCTAGTGGAAAAAGGGCGTGAGCTTGGGCTGGCGGTTGTTCTGATTACCCATGACCTCGGCATGGTGGCCAGCTACTGCGATCGGGTCGGCATCATGAAAGCCGGGCGTTTGGTGGAGCTCACCACCATCCGCTCTTTTCTTAACGATGGTCCTCAGCATCCCTATAGCCGGGAGTTGCTGGAGGCAGCCCGTGTACGTCCGTTGCCGATGGATGGCCAGCCGGCACAACCCGGCGCCGAGGCTGCACCGCTGCTAGAGGTCACGAACCTGGTGAAGTTGTTCCATGTGGAGGGCTCCACTGAGCCGGTTCGCGCGGTAGACCATGTGTCGCTGACCATCCGCAAAGGGGAGACCTTGGCCCTGGTTGGGGAAAGCGGATCCGGCAAAACCACGACCGGCCAATGCCTGGTTCGTTTACTGCAATCGGACTCGGGCTCGATCCGGTTCGATGGCCAGGAAACACTGACCCTCTCTGATAAGCAGTTCAGAAACGTGCGCCGGCGGATGCAGATGGTGTTCCAGGAGCCTTATGTGGCGCTTAACCCCAGGTGGCGGGTGCGCGATCTCGTTGCCGAGCCTCTCAAGTTGGGCGCACCGCTGACCCGCGCGGCCAAACAGGCGCGGGTTTTGGAGTTGCTCGATCTGGTTGGCATATCCAGGGCCAAGGCAGATGTTTACCCCCATGAGCTGACGGCCGGCGAGCAGAAGCGCGTAGGCGTGGCCAGGGCCTTGGCGGTCAATCCTGATTTTGTGATTTTCGATGAGCCGACAACGGCACTCGACATTCGGGTTCGAGCGCAGATCATCGACCTTGTGCGGGATTTGCAAAAGCGTATGGGGCTGTCGGCGCTGTTCATTACCCATGATTTGAACTCAGTCCGGTCATTGGCGCATTACGTTGCCGTGATGCGCCACGGCAAGATCATCGAGCAAGGCCCGACGGAGGAGATTTTTGCCAATCCGAAGGAGGCCTATACCCGCAAGCTGCTCGAGGCCGAACTGCCTATCGAGGTCCGAGAAGAGGCGCCAATGCGCGCCCCACAGGCGGAGCTGCGCGCATGAGTTTCGATCAATCGATAAGCAAACCGGTATTGGTCACCGGAGCGGCAGGGTTGGTAGGTCGCCAGGTGGTGCGTCGTCTGGTCGAGCAGGGCCGACCGGTGCTGGCACTGGATCGGCTCGCCTCGGTCACCCAGGAGGGGGTCAAGATCACAGCGTGCGACCTTGGCGATATCCATCGCCTGCATGCCATCGCTCTGGATGGAGTCGATTCCATCATTCATTGCGGTGCGTTTTCCGGGCCAATGGTGGCGCGTGATGCGCCGTATTCGATGGTGCAAGTGAACATTGTCGGTACCGCCAACGTACTTGAGTTGGCGCGTGTTCACGCTGTTCGGCGCTTTGTGTATTGCTCCTCGACCAGTGCTTATGGGGTGGTCGAGTCGGGTCCCGCTTACGAAGACGTTTTACTCAAGCCAGGCAGCCTCTACGGTGCCAGCAAGGTTTCTTCCGAGTACATCACCACGGCCTACGCCGAACAGTATGGGCTGTCTGCGGCGAGTGTTCGACTGTCCTGGGTCTACGGCCCGGGGAGAACCACTGACTGTGTGATTCGTAAGATGATTGAAGATGCCTTGGCCAGGCGCGCCACCCGAATGTCTTTCGGAGCGGACTTCCCCAGGCAATTCATTCACGTTGAAGACGCCGTTCAGGGCTTGCTTTGTGCGCTGGATGCCCCCGTGCTGCCACGCACCACCTACAACGTCACCGGCGACACCCGTGTAACGCTTGAAGAGATCGCGCAGGTCGTGCGCACTATCTTTCCCGGTGCCGATATCGCCCTTGAGCCGGGCGCGGATCCTGTCGATGAATTCCAGCAGAAATTCAGTATTGATGCGGCGCGCCGTGACCTGGGTTACGTGCCAAAAATATCCCTTGATGACGGCATTCAAGCGTACGCGCGCTGGCTGGAATCGACTCACCTTCCTCATAGTTTCGAGGTGCAGAAAGCATGAGTGATCTTCAACGAGATTTTGTCGGCTATGGCCGTAATCCTCCTGATCCTAAATGGCCCGGGGGCGCCCGACTCGCACTGAATTTCGTCATGAACTATGAGGAAGGCTCGGAGCCGTCCATTCAGGACGGCGAGGACAGTAGCGAAACGTGGTTCACCGAAAGCAGCGGCCTCAATACCGGTGTAAAGGGCCGGGATCTGGCCGCTGAAGGGCTATTCGAATATGGCAGCCGAGTGGGTTTCTGGCGGGTGATGCGCCTGTTCCAGGAGCGTTCCCTGCCAGCGACCATCTATGGCTGCGCGCTCGCCCTGGAGCGTAATCCGGATGCCTGTGAAGCCATCCGCGAATCGGGCTTCGATGTGTGCTCCCACGGCTGGCGGTGGATCCAGCACTACCAGCTCAGCGAGGAACAGGAGCGCGAGCACATCCGTAAAGCGGTGGAATCCCTTGAGCGTACAACGGGCGTTCGGCCCCAGGGTTGGTATTGCCGCTACTCCCCGAGCGTCAACACCCGTCGGCTGCTGGTCGAGGAGGGCGGGTTCACCTACGACTCGGATTACTACGGGGACGAGTTACCGTTCTGGACCCAGGTAAGCGGCAAACCTCACCTGATCATCCCGTATTCGTTAACCAACAACGACGGACAGTTCGCGGCTGGCGTCAGTACCGGAAGCCAATGGTTCAGCTTCCTCAAAGATGCGTTCGACATGCTCTACAAGGAAGGAGAAACCCAACCCAAGATGATGTCGGTCGGTCTGCACCTGCGCTTGGTGGGGCATCCGGCCCGGGCAGCTGCATTGGAGCGATTCCTCGATTACGTTTTGAGTTTCCCTGACGTATGGATCACTCGACGCATCGATATTGCCAACCACTGGCAGAGCGTCCATCCCGCTCGAACACTGGGAGTCGGTCATGAGTAACGTGTTTGATCTTTCGGGCCGCAAGGCTGTTATCACCGGCGCAAGCAGGGGAATCGGTGCGGCGATTGCGCAATTGTTTCTGGAGCATGGTGCAGAAGTTGCCATTTGCCATGTGGCAGATCATCAGAATGCCGAGGCGTTCCAGAATCGCGTGCGCTCGCGAGGCCTTGAACTACACGCCAGCGAATGCGACGTCTCTGATCCAGCGGCGGTAAACCGTTTCTGCACCTGGGCGCAGGAGCGTTTGGGGCAGGTCGACATCGTGGTCAATTCGGCCGGTGTGGGTGGCGGCGACCGTCCATTTGCCATGACCGATGATCAGGATTGGGATCGTATCATCGGGATAAATCTGCGCGGGACGATGCTGGTCACTCGCGCCTTTTTCGCCGGGATGCTCGAACGCCAGTATGGCCGCGTCATCAACGTTGCTTCACAACTGGCATACAAGGGCGCGCCAGGGCTGGCGCATTACTGTGCGGCGAAGGCCGGGGTGGTGGGGTTTACCCGAGCACTGGCTTATGAGGGTGCGCCACACAATGTGATGGTCAACGCGATTGCGCCGGGGCCGGTCGATACCGACTTGTTGCGCAATCACAGCGCGCAATGGCTTGAGGCCAAGAAAGCACAGTTGCCGGTGGGGCGCTTCGGCCAGGTAGATGAAATCGCACCTACCGCTTTGCTCCTGGCTTCGAGCGCTGGCGCATTTTATGCCGGGCAAACACTGTCCCCCAATGGCGGCGATGTAATGCTCTGACTACGTAATGCGCGCGCGAGGCATGGCATTCGAGCGACGCAATGTGAACCCGTGATTCCAGATACCACCCGTAGGTTCGAACGCTTCGAGCAGCCGGGCGTGGCTTGCTACGCCCGGAATAACGGTGGCTGGCTCCTGCTTGAAAGAGGTTGATATGCAAATTCTGGACACTGTTATCCGTAATGCCCGCGTGGTTACAGCCGCTGACATTTTTACCTGCGACATCGGCATTCGTGAT
This sequence comes from Locusta migratoria, assembly GCA_026315105.1. Lineage (NCBI taxonomy): Eukaryota > Metazoa > Arthropoda > Insecta > Orthoptera > Acrididae > Locusta > Locusta migratoria. The sequence continues at coordinate 85,970 of JAOYRU010001584.1, forward strand.
GGACAAATTGTTTCACTGGCGACTGACTTGCCCACTGGATTGAAAGAGATTGACGCGGCGGGGCGGCACGTTACGCCGGGGGGCGTCGATAGCCATGTGCACCTGGATCAGCCGACCGGCGACGGTTCTGTCATGGCGGACGACTTCTACAGTGGCACCGTATCTGCCGCCTGCGGTGGCACTACCACGGTCATTCCCTTTGCCAGCCAGCAGAAAGGCGAGAGTTTGCGTGCCGCTGTCGAGGACTACCATCGGCGAGTTGGCGACAAGCCGGTGATCGATTACGCATTCCACCTTATCGTGACTGACCCCACGCCTGATGTGCTGCAACGGGAGTTGCCCGCTCTGATTGCCGAGGGCTATACCTCGTTCAAGATCTACATGACCTACGACGCGTTGAAGCTCGGTGACCGGGAAATTCTCGAGACGCTGTCGGTGGCACGTCGGGAAGGAGCCATGGTGATGTTGCATGCCGAGAACAGCGATTGCATCGCCTGGCTTACCGAGCGCCTGCTGGCTGCAGGCCTGGACGCGCCCCGTTATCACGCCACCTCCCGGCCCATGCTGGTTGAGCGTGAGGCCACGCATCGAGCGATTGCATTGGCCGAGTTGGTGGATGTGCCAATTCTGATCGTCCATGTGTCTGGTCGTGACGCAGTCGAGCAGATTCGCTGGGCGCAGAGCAAAGGCCTGAAGGTCTACGCCGAGACCTGTCCTCAGTATCTGTTCCTGACGGCGGCTTCGCTCGGATGCGACGACAGCTTTGAAGGCGCGAAATGCATCTGCAGCCCACCACCGCGCGATCCTGCCAACCAGCAGGTCATCTGGGACGGCCTGGAAAATGGTTCATTCGAGGTGTTTTCATCGGACCATGCGCCGTTCCGGTACGAAGGCCACGACGGTAAAAAAGCCCATGGTGAAAGCCCGACGTTTGAACAAGTCGCCAATGGTATTCCTGGGATCGAAACGCGAATGGCGCTTCTCTGGTCCGAAGGTGTTCGCAAAGGCCGGATTACCCCGCAGAGTTTCGTCGCACTCACATCCACCAATGCCGCAAAAATGTATGGTTTGTACCCACGCAAAGGCAGCGTCGCAATTGGCGCCGATGCTGACCTGGTCATCTGGAACGAAGGTGAGCCAGTACGCATTACCAACGAAATGCTGCACCACAATGTGGATTACACCCCCTATGAAGGTATGCAGTTGAGTGCATGGCCGGCCATAACGCTGGCACGAGGAGAGGTCGTTTGGGACGGCGAACCAAGAGGCGCCGCGGGCCGCGGGAAGTTTTTACCGTGCCAGAAGCCTGCTCCCGCTCAAACTCGTCGTCGCCCGCATGAACTGCCGCTATGAACGGCGCGACCCAGGTAGCGGCGGCATTGGTCCAAGCATGGCGACAGCGGCGTAATGTGCCATATGACGGGCTTGGTTTGCTGACTGAAGCCGATGCTTACCAGGTTCAGGAACTTGTCGCCGCCGAGCTTGGCTGGTTCGGTGACTCGTCGGAGACTGCGTGGAAGCTTGGCGGCAGCCCTGGAAGGCTGGTCAGCACTGCGCGCGTGCCGAGCCACTCCATTCATTTATCGGGTTGGGCGGTCCCTGAGGGCTATTGCAGCCGTTTCGGCATCGAAGGTGAGCTGATCGTGCGACTTGGGCGAGATGTCGATGGCGATTCCGATCATGCAGCAGCCTATGAAGCGATTGATGCATGGCATGTCGGGATCGAGCTGTGTGATACCCGCTTTCAACAGGGAGAGCAGGCGCATCCCTTGCTTCGCCTGGCTGATCAGCAACTCAACCGCGCATTGGTGCTGGGCGAAGCGACTCAGCCTCCGGCAAACTGGTCGCAGCAGGCAGTCGAGGTCTGGGTGGATGGGCGGCTGCAGATAGTTGATGTTGGAAGCCATCCCTTCACTGATCCACTGGCCTCGCTGCCGTGGTTGGCGAGGCATGCTGCATCGCAGAACCGGCCCTTGAGGGCTGGTGATCTGATCGCCACAGGAAGCTGGACAGGCCTTTTTTGGGCCCCGCCAGTCGCAAATGTGAAAATTAAATTTCCAGAATTAGGAGAGGTATTGCTCTCAACAGGACCCGCTTAGAGGCGACTTGAAGCTGCCACCCGCCCTGAGAGCGTTGAAACATGGCGTTTATGGAATGCGAGGAGTTATGGCGAACCGCGCAATCTGATGGCGATGCTGCGCGAGAGGTTCTGAAGGTAAAGGGTAAGCCAGCCTCTGGTTTCCGACAGTTCAATTCTGTCGGCGTGGGAAAAAACGCCCCGACAAAACCCTAAAACAGGGACTCAGATAGCTGAGTCTTTGCAGGAAATGGCTGATTAGTCGGTGCGCATCAAGCCGAATTTTCTGGAATCAACGATAACGCCCCCGGGCAGCTACTTCGTTCGTAGCTGAAGCTCTCAATCTGATGCTTGGCAGACGGCTTCCAGATTTACCTCATCAGGGCCTAGCACATAGGCCGCGTAATATCCGGCGTGGTAATGGGACCTGATTCCTGGCGCTCCGTTGTCTTGACCCCCAGCGACCAGCCCGGCCGTATGGAACGCGTCGACTGCCTCATGACTCTGGGCGATCAAAGCTATATGCGCCCCGATGCTAGGGGAGGTGGTGGCATGCACCCAGAGAAATGGCTTGCCAGAAGAGCCGAAGCCCAATCTCCGAGGAGCTGATTGCGGAGGGGGGCTTCTATGCTCGCGAGGAGGGTAATCCCCAGCGGCTTCAGCGCTTGTTCGTAGAAGGCGCGAGCATGTGAAATGTCCGAAACACCAATACCCAGATGATCGATTAACGAACCAGAAAATTCATCCATCAGAGTGTCCTAAGGAAGTTGAAGTTAGGTAGGTCAAGCTCACATTGGCCGCGGGCGCCGCATTGGTCCGTCTCCCAAGGTCGCCAGAAGCAACGTCGCCGGCCAGCGTGAGGACAATGCCGCCATAGCAAAGGTCGCGGCCGATCCAGCAAATGAACTTGTTCGGTGCCAAGAATGTATGTGTACGCAGCGGCACCTAGAGCATGGCCTATCTGCTGATCCCTTTGCGTCAGTCCTTACACGCTACCGGGGTTCCGCCTGGAGGCTCTACGTATACCCGCACCGGCAACACGACACCACGGCGACGGTCCAGCATCCGCACCAGCACTACACCGATGCAGCTTCCTTAGAAATCCACCTAAGGGTCGGCGTTAACCGGAGCGAATGGTTGGTGGCCTGCTCAGGTCTGGGAGGCGCCGCCGTCCGCGAACAGTTCGGCGCCGTTGACGTAGCTCGACGCATCGCTCGCCAGGAAGAGCGCGGCGGCCCCAATCTCGTCTGCTTGGCCGATGCGGCCCAGGGTTCTCTGTTCGTCATAAGGCTGCGAGGCTTGGTCAAACACTGCCAGAAATTCAGCATTGCCCGATGAACAGGGGAAAAAAGAAAATACTCCTGTTCCAGTATGGGCAGCCTTGCGACTGCCCATACTGATGATGCCGCTTACCGAGGTGCTCCTCGTGAAGATTTCAGCAACCGATTGACGATCCAGCATGCCAGCACCACGGCAATCAGCAGTGGTGGAAAGCGCACCATCAGAAGTACCAGCAGCAGAAGGGCCAGGCAGCCCGCGAGGATGCCGGCGAACAGGAACACGGCAGCAAAGATCCGCAGTAGCTTCATCGTCGTGTTCTCCTCACAGGTAGCCCAGTTCCGCCAGCGATACGCAGCCCTCCTGGCCCACCACGATATGGTCCAGCGTTCGCACCCCGACTAGGTTCAGGGCCTCCCGCAGTTTGTGGGTCAGGGTGAGATCTGATTGGCTGGGTTCCGGATCACCGGAAGGGTGGTTGTGGACCAGCACGGCTGCCGCGGCGTTGTGCTCCAGGGCAGCCTTGACGACTTCTCGGGGATAGACGCTGGCGCTGTCCAGGGTGCCCCGGAACAGTTCATGAAAGACGATCACCCGGTGCCGGCTGTCGAGCAGAAGCAGGGCGAATACCTCATGCTCGTAATCGCCCAGCAGCGCCTGCAGGTGGCCGAACACTTCCTTCGGTGAGGTCAGTGCTCGCCCCCGGCGCAGGCGCAGACTCGCCAACTGGCGGGCCATCAGCAGGATGTCGGTTTCGGTGACCGGTGAATCGACCAGGTAGGTGCCGGTCGATTCACTGGCCTTCAGCTTGTGCAGGCGCATGGTGGGCTCCTTGATGGTTATCGATCGGTGGGGTGTGGCGCTGGGCTTGTGCGTCCAGCTTCTCGGCCAGGCTGGCTTTCGCAGAGCGCTGGGAGGTGTTGGGGGATGGAGATTGGCTTTCCTCGGCGGGGTAGAACTCTTCGGCGATGGCACCAGAGTCTTCCTCGCTGTCCTCGAAGGCGCCATTGCCGAAGCCACGCTGCGCCGCTTCATCCAAGGCGGCCTGATCGAAGCCTGCTGCTTGCCGCTGTGCATCGAGCCCATTGGCGGCCTGCAGCGCCTCCGTCATCACCATACCGCCGCGTACCGTCAGGTCGACGTAGAAGATCGGCGTACCATGGCTTTGCCGGGTGGACTTTCCACGCAGACGCAGCTCCAGCGGCAGGCAGGCCAGGCGGTTGCCGGAGATGGCCTGGAAGTAATGCAGGCGAGCCGCCAGAGTGCGGATGCTGTTGAAGCCGGTGGTGCGGAACACGAAGCTGCCCAGCGGATCGTCGTCGCCGATGATCACGTTCAGCCGGCCGTAGGGCCTGCAGGCATTGCCTTTGGCTAGCGGGCAGGCATCCGGCGAAGGGCAGGGCAGTGTCTGCATGCCGTCCTGGGTGACGCGCCTGCAGGTTTCGCCATTGCCGACGCAGAGCGGGCGCCCGGACTGGCGGTCGAACAAGGTGTAGTCGGCGCGGAAATTCAGTTCCGGCTCGTTGAACAGCAGGCGTACCGGAATGTTGCGCAGCTTGTCGTCCTTGCTCTGGCGCAGCTCGTCATTGAGCGGGTGGAGCAGCCAGCCGTCCTTGCCTTGCACCTGTGAGGTGATGGTGAACTGGTCATCCTTTTCCGGCAGGCGCTTGCCGTTCTTCTCGACGACCTTGCCTATCGAGATGCGGCCGAGCACCGGCGGGGTGATAGCTAAACCTTTGAGCATGATGGCTCTCCTGGAAATGAAAAAAGGCCAGCTACGCAGCGCGAACTGCATGGACTGGCCAAGGGGAGGGAAGAGTTGATGGAGACGGAAATCAGCTGACCAGGAAACGGCGCGCACCGGGTTTCAGCAGCGGGTACTTGGCCTGCAGGTAGGGCTTGTCCTGGAGCAACTGAGCGACATCGAGACCGATGCTGGCCTTGCGCCAGCTGACGTAGCCGCTGGAGAATTCCACCCGACTGGCATCGCCCATGGCCTGCTGCAGCATCTGCTTGAGCTCGGCCTCGCGTTTTTCCTTGTCGGCAATCGACTGACGCACGGCTTTCAGCTCGATGTAAGCCGCTGACAGACCAGCATGCTGGCTGAGGTCGATGACCTGGCCGTTGTCCTCCGGGTAGAGGCAGCGCAGGGCTGATTCAGCGGAGGCGGTGCCATCGGCCGGCGGTGGGGTGTCGGTTTCCACGTAGTGCCAGAACTTTCGCTCCAGCTCGATCAGCCGAGCGATCATCTGCTCATCTCGCTCGATGCGGTGGATCTCCAGCATCTGGCCACCCAGCAGTACCGCCACATCCGCCGCCTGCTTGCCGGTGACGGCGAGCTGGTGCATCACCTGCAGCTGCACATACTCCGGCACGCCCTCCTTCCAGAGGCGTGCCCCGTTTATGCCGGCTGTTTTGCATTCGAGGATCTGCACGTCGTCCGCCCCGATCACCTCGCGGTCGATGTTGGCCAGCATCCAGGGCAGCTCCGGATCCGGATGTTGGAGCACGGCATTGATGCGCCGTACCTTGTTCTTCGTGCGCTTGCTGTAATGCCAGGCCACGATGGGCTCCAGCACGTTGCCCCAGTACATAGGGCTTTCCTCATCCTGAGGATCAGCCTTCGGCATGCCGGCATCACGCCCGGTCTTTTCAATCCACAGCTCCAGTTGCGACTTGTAGGGGTTCAGTCCTACGGCTGCGGCAGCGTCCGAACTGCCAATACCTTGCTTGCGGATCTGCAGCCAGTCTTCGCGCGGTAGCTCCTTGGTGCTGACCAGGCGCAGGGCAGGGCGTTTCTTGCCGGTGCTGCTGTTCAATGACGTTGCTTTCATGGGATTCACCTGCAGACATAAAAACGCCCGACCAGCACAAGGCTGACCGGGCGCGAGGGTTGATGTGAGTAAGGGTTAAGCGGCGAGCTGCAGCGCGGCATCCAGGGCGCGTTGCTTGATCTGCGCGCCTTGGCCGAACCAGGCCGAGTCCATGCGGTACTCGTTGCTGCGCGCACGGCGCTCGTGGTCGACGTATTCGGTCACGGCGTTGAGCAGGCCCCAGGCGGTGCCGCGCGCCGAGTCCAGCTGGCTACCGCGACCACGGCCTTCGTACAGCTCCTGGACCTTGCGCAGGGCGCGCTCGTTGGGCAGTTGCTCCGGCAAGGCGCCGGTCGGGCTGGTCTCGCACAGCACGTTCATGAAGAAGCCCAGGGCCTCATGCCACTGAACCTTGCGCTCGGCCAGCACGCGCATGCGGTACATGAAGTCGTCCCATTGCGAGGCGGCGATGCCGAGCTGCTTCTTCACCACCTTGGGATCGAAACGGGTGTTGTGCGGTACCTTGATTGCCCGGCTGGTGCCATCCAGGGCGATGGTCAAGGTGTTGTTGCACACCACGCGCACTGTGGTCGGCGTTGCCGTGGTGGCCAGGGTTCCGTCGCAGGAAGTGGCCAGCAGCAGGTAGCCATTCACCTGATCGTTACCCTTGAGCGCAGCGCCTTGCCCGGTACGCGCCAGCGCCCAGAACTTGCGTCCGCCTTTGAGCACGCCAGCGGTCTCCAACTCGTAGCCGGAGACCTCGGTGAGATCCCTGTAGAACTCCAGAACTTCCCGAGGCTGCACGGTGTGATAACGCTGCGAGACCACCGACAGCGGCGCCTTGGTGTCGGAGCGGAAGAGCACCTTCTGCTCGGGAAAGGAGTGGATAGCGCCCAGATGCCCGGCGACTTCTGATTTGAAATGCACCGGGCTTTCGAGGATCTGCCAGTCCATGCCGGCTTCGCGTTGCCAGACTTCGATGGGCTGTTTCTGAGTCAGCTGATTGCCCAGGCCGTGCCACGGAGTAGCGCCAGCGTAGGCCATGGTTTCGACGAGATGTGCCATGAGAGTGATTCCTTTGGGTGCAGGTCGGCATAAAACGCCGCGCCAGGCGCAGCACCGACCGGACGAGAAATAAGAGGAGAGAAAGAGCCGGGTCAGGCCGGCAGGTTGAAGCGGTGACCGCAGAGCAGGCAGAGGTTATGGGCCAGGACGTGGCGGTCGAGCGACTCACCGAGCTGGGCACCGAGCGCACAGCCACCGACGCCTCCGGCAAGACCGCCGAGAATGGCACCGGATACCGAGCCCAGGGTTATACCGACAGGGCCGGCAATTACGCCGAGCGCTGCGCCGGCCTTGCCGCCAGCCAGAGCAGCGCTAACGCCACGTGCGATGCCACCGACCGCGCCGATAGCAGCGCCGGCCTTCATGGCGTGATGGAAAGAAGCGACTTTGGGGGAGTGACAGCGAGGGCACTGCAATGACATGGGACGAACCTCCTTGGTGCTGATGTCATTGCGGTAATGTGTGGTTGAGATTTTTTTCGATCGAATGGCTGCTTTTCAGCAGCGCTAACTGAGTGCGAACTGGCTGGAGTCGGCCAGAAGCAGTCATTCGATGGGCCTTCAACAGTGCATCTCCGGCTCCCCTTACTCCCAAAATGAGTTTATGTAATCACAATCTTCTCTTCGCAGTTTGTTCACAACAAGACCAAACTTGCGATACAAAAAACCACCCGAACGGTGAAGGATCGAGCGGTTTTTTGGGGGGGAGCGGTAAGGCTTAGCCCAGTATCTCGCTGGCCACGTGATCGACCGCACTTTTGGTGATGTCGACAATCAGGTCGGCCTCCTCCTCGGTCAAGATCAACGGTGGTGCAAAACCGAGAATGTCGCCATGGGGCATCGCTCGGGCAATCATTCCGCGTTCAAGACAGGCTGCCGATACTTTCGGACCGACCTTCAACGCAGCATCGAATGGTGTGCGTTGCTCACGATCGGCCATGAACTCGACCGCGGCAAGCATGCCGTCGCCGCGCACTTCGCCCACCAGTGGATGACCTTCCAATACTTCCCGCAATCGACGATTCAGATAGCTGCCAACATTCTCTGCGTTGGCCGTCAGGTTTTCCCGCTCCAGGATGTCGAGGTTGGCCAGGGCCGCCGCCGCGCAGATCGGATGCCCGGAGTACGTCCAGCCATGTCCCATGGCACCTTGAGATTCGGAGGCTTTTTCGATCACGTCCCAGACTTTTTCACCGACAATCACTGCTGACAAAGGCGCATAGGCACTGGTCAGGCCTTTGGCCGTGGTGATCAGGTCAGGACGCATGCCATAGCGCCGACTGCCCATCTTCGAACCCAGGCGACCGAAGGCGCAGACCACTTCGTCGGCGATCAACAACACGTCGTATTTGTTCAACACCGCTTGTATGGCGGCCCAATAGCCGGCCGGCGGAACGATGATGCCGCCGGTGCCCATCAGCGGTTCGCCGATGAACGCGGCGACGGTGTCCGGCCCTTCGGCCAGGATCATTTTCTCCAGCTCGTCGGCGCAATAGCGCACGAAAGTGGCTTCATCCATACCTGCCGGTGCCTTGCGGTACCAGTGCGGACAAATGGTATGTTTAACGCCTTCGGCCGGGAGGTCGAAATGCTGGTGGAAAGTCGGTAGGCCGGTCAGGCTGCCGGTCATGATGCCTGAACCGTGATAACCGCGATCACGGGAGATGATTTTCTTCTTCTGCGGGCGACCCAATACGTTGTTGTAGTAACGCACTAGTTTGATCTGGGTTTCGTTGGCGTCGGAACCGGACAGGCCGTAGTAGACCTTCTTCATGCCCTCCGGCGCCCAGTCGATGATGCGGCTCGACAGCTCGATGATCGCTTCGGTTGAGTGCCCGACATAGGTGTGGTAATAGGCCAGCTCCTTTGCCTGCTTGTAGATCGCATCGGCGACTTCGGTGCGCCCGTAGCCGATGTTCACGCAGTACAGCCCGGCAAAGGCGTCGATGAAGTCGCGGCCTTCGTGGTCGCGGATACGAATGCCTGACGCGCTCTTGATGATGCGTCCCTTGAGCGTGCCGCTGGCGTGGTCATGGGCATGGGTTGACGGGTGCATGAAGTGCGCACGGTCTTGTTCGAACAACGAATCGAGTTTTTGGCTCATGGCGGATCTCCTTAGAACTGGCCTTGATGGTGCAGGCAAAAGTATTTGGTTTCGACAAAGGCTTCGAAGCCCTCGGTACCGCCCTCGCGGCCCAGCCCCGAGGCTTTCATGCCACCGAACGGGATCGGATGGCCGGTGAACTTGACGCCATTGACCGCGACCATGGCGTGGTCGAGGCGGCGAATCAGGGGGTAGATTAGGTCCAAGCGGTTGGAACAAATGTAGGCAGCCAGACCGTATTCGGTGTCGTTGGCCATTTCGATGGCTTGCTCGAGGGTGGCGAAAGGCATGACGCCAGCAATCGGCGCGAAATTTTCTTCGCGGTAGATACGCATCTGCGGCGTAACGTCGGCCAGCACCGTCGGCTGATAGAACAATCCGCCGAGGGCATGCGCTTCGCCGCCCACCAGACGTTGCGCGCCCAGCTTCAGCGCATCAGCCACACGCTCGACGGTCACATCGAAGGCGGCCTGATGCATCAGCGGGCCGATGTCGACGCTTTGCTCTTGATCACCCACCAGCGCGGGGCCGACCCGCAGTTCGCGCACCGCAGAGGCAAAGCGGCTGAGGAACGCCGGATAAATCGAGCGTTCGACCATAATCCGATTGGCCGCGCAGCAATCCTGGCCGGAGGTCTGGAACTTGGCCTCTACCGCGACTTTCACCGCCAGCTCCAGATCGGCATCGGCGCAGACAATGAACGGCGCATTGCCGCCCAATTCCAGCGATACCTTCTTCACATCCTGGGCTGCCGCTTGCAGGACCAACTTGCCGACCCGGGTCGAGCCGGTGAAGCTGACCGAACGCACGCGAGCGTCCTGCACCAGGGTTTGCATGGTCATTTGCGGTTCGCCCAGCACCACGTTGAACACGCCGGCGGGGAAGCCTGCTTCTTCCGCCAATTGCGCCAACGCGAACGCCGAGTAAGGCGTTTCGTGGGCCGGTTTGATGACCACAGTGCAACCGGCGGCCAATGCGGCGGCGGCTTTGCGGGTGATCATCGCCGAAGGAAAATTCCACGGCGTCAGCAGTGCACAGACGCCAACCGGTTCCTTGATCGTGCCCAGATGCGCGCCGGGGATATGGCTGGGGATGTTCTGCCCGTAAAGGCGCCGCGCCTCTTCGGCAAACCATGGAATGAAACTGGCGGCGTAGGCGATTTCGCCGCGGGACTCGGCCAGGGGCTTGCCTTGTTCCTGGCTGAGAATCCGCGCCAGGTCTTCCTGATGCTCAAGGATCAACGCCGCCCAGCGCCGCAGAATCGTTCCGCGGTCATCGAGGCTTTGTTCACGCCAGGCTGAAAACGCCCGGTGTGCGGCATCTACGGCGGCGATGATCTGAGGCTGATCGAGCATCGGCACATGACCGATTAACTTCTGATCGGCCGGATTGTGCACGGCGACGCTATGGCCGCTGTCACTGTGGACCCAATGGCCGTCTACGTAGCAAAGTGCTTTGAACAACAGCGGATGTTTGTATGTCATGGCGTTCACTCCAAACCGTGTGCGTGAATCCATGCTAGGGCAGCGCAGCCAAGATGATTTGGCGTTTGGCGGGGTGTAACCATAGGTTTTTTCTGATTGAACGCCGGTAAACAGGGACTTTTTGCGGTGAAGGTTTTGCCCCGATTTATGGTTCTTGCGCCACCTCGGCCGGCAAGGCACCCGCGGTCTTGATGGTTTTAGTGACGATGTAGGTGAAGTAGCGCTCAATGCCCAGGTCATCGAGCAACAACTGGTCGATAAACCGCTGGTAATGGTCAATGTCCGGCGCCTGGATCATCGCCATGTAATCAACACCGCCACCGGTGGCGTAACAGAATGCCACTTCGGCGGCCTCGTTCATGCGTTGCTCGAACCGCCGCATGTCCTGGGCGGTGTGTCGGGCCAGGGTGATTTCCACCAGCACCTGCTGGCCTTTGAACACCGCGTTCCAGTCGATCTGTGCCCGGTAGCCCTTGATAAGCCCTAGCGACTCCAACTTGCGAACCCGCTCCCACGCCGGGGTCACCGAGAGATTGATCGCCTCGGCCAGGCTCGACTTGGTGATCCGACCATCTTCGGCGAGGATTCGCAGGATTTTCAGGTCATAGCGATCGAGCTTGTGCATGGTCCGAGGACCTCCGGGCATTGAAAATTGTGGCAGAACCTGTGGGAGCGGGCTTGCCCGCGAATGCGGTATGTCAGTCACATCGATGCTGGATGTGCCGCCGCCATCGCGGGCAAGCTCACTTTCACAGGGGTTGGGGTCAGGTCAATACATCGGCGATGACTGCAATGATATCGCCGCACTGCACCATTCCTGGAAAGTGGCGCGCCGCCAGCAGCCCGCTGCGGGCCGCGCGATATTCCACCGGAGCGACGCCGCTACGGGTAGCGTCGTAAACGCGGGCAATCACTTCTCCCTTGCTCACGTTGTCGCCCAGATCGCGGCACATTTCCAGCAAGCCATCGTGTTCGCTATCGATGAAGCAAGTGGCATCGGGCATGCCTAACATGATTGACTCCGCGGGCTGGATCTCACCTTCAAGAATCCCTGCATGCACTAGCAGATTGCGCACCCCGCGCTCGGCAATCGCCACACTGCGCGCCGTGGACGAACCACCGCCACCCAGTTCGGTCGTGACAAAGACTTTGCCCTGACGCTCGGCGGCGGTGTCGTACATCGACCCTGCATCGAGCTCCAGCATGCGCATGCTGTAAGGCGCATTGAAAGCGCGCATGCCGGCTTCGCATTGAGCCTGCTGTTTTTTGTCGGGCAGCACATGACAGGCTGCAAAAGGCAGGAAATCCAGGGTGCGGCCACCGGAATGGATGTCCAGCACGATATCGGCCAAGGGCAACAGAGTCCGATTGAAGTAATCGGCAATTTTCTCGGTCACGGTGCCGTCCGGCTTACCGGGGAAACTGCGATTGAGATTGCCCTTGTCGATCGGCGACGTGCGCCGACCAGCATGGAACGCCGGGGTGTTCATGAACGGGACGATAATCACCCGCCCCGTTACCTCGGCGGCCGTCAGGCCCTGCGCCAGCTTGCTCAGCGCCACCGGGCCTTCGTATTCGTCACCGTGGTTACCGCCGGTAAGCAGCGCAGTCGGACCCTGGCCGCGCTGAATCACCGTTACCGGAATCATCACCGCGCCCCAGGCCGAATCGTCCCGGGAATACGGCAATTTGAGGAATCCGTGCTGCACGCCTTCGCGGGCAAAGTCCACCGTGGCATTGATCGGATTGTCAGGTAAATCGCTCATGGCTCAATCCTTCACGAACAGTTGGCGTGGCACATTGCACAGTGTCTCGACACCGGTCTCAGTGATCAAAATGCTTTCGGTGATCTCCAGTCCCCAATCGTCCATCCACAGGCCCGGCATGAAGTGGAACGTCATGCCCGGTTGCAACACACTGGTGTCGCCGGGACGCAGGCTCATGGTGCGTTCGCCCCAGTCTGGCGGATAGCTGATCCCGATCGGGTAGCCGCAACGGCTGTCCTTGTGGATGCCGAATTTCTCCAACACTTTGAAAAACGCCACAGCGATGTCGCCGGTGGTGTTGCCCGGTTTGGCTGCTTCCAGTCCCGCGGCGATGCCTTCGACCACCGCTTTTTCGCCGTCGAGGAAGTGCTGTGGAGGTTTGCCCAAATAGATCGTGCGCGACAGCGGACAGTGATAACGCTTGTAGCAACCGGCGATTTCAAAGAAGGTCCCGGCGCCTTTTTCGAACGGCGAATCGTCCCAGGTCAGGTGCGGCGCGCTGGCGTCGGCACCCGTGGGCAATAGCGGCACGATGGCCGGGTAATCGCCGCCATGACCGTCAGCGCCGAGGATCCCGCTGCTGTAGATTTCAGCCACCAGTTCATTTTTGCGCATGCCCGGCTCGATTCGTTCGAGGATCCGCCCGTGCATGTTTTCGACGATGCGCGCAGCGATGCGCATGTAAGCGATTTCCTGGGGCGACTTGATCGCCCGCTGCCAGTTCACCAACCCGACCGCGTCGATCAGCTTGGCCTGCGGCAGGTTTTTCTGCAGCGACAAATACGCGGCGGCGCTGAAATAATAGTTATCCATTTCCACGCCGATGGTCAGCGCGTCCCAACCCCGGGCACTGATGACTTCCCGCGACAGGTAATCCATCGGATGGCGTTCCCGGGACTGCACGTAGATGTCCGGGTAACCGACGATGTTCTCGTGCTGCATGAACACCGTGCGCTTGGCGCCGTTGGCGTCTTGCCCGCGACCGAACCAGACTGGCTCGCCGTCGAGCGCCAACAACACGCATTGGTGAACGTAAAACGACCAACCGTCATAGCCGGTCAGCCAGGCCATGTTCGACGGATCGGTGACCAGCAACAGCTCGATGCCCTGAATCTGCATGGCCGCTCGAACCTTGGCCAGACGCTGGGCGTATTCCTCCCGTTCGAACGGGAGATTGATGACTATCTGAGACATGCACATGCCCTCTGATAAATGACGCACGGATGAAAAAAGTGGATTAGCTGCCGAACTGAAAACCCTTGCCGGCCGAGCGCGCGCGCTCGAAGGCCAGATTGGCCATGGCGGTGTCCTGGGCGCCGGTGCCGGTGAGGTCGCACAAGGTGACTTGCGCCTCGCTGGTCCGACCTGGGCGCTGGCCTGCGAGCACTTGCCCCAATTCGGCCAAGCCCGATTCGTCGGTAATAGCGCCGGCCGCCAGAGCGTGATGCAACTCGCCGAGGATTCGCGTCTGGCTCAAGCGATCCGCCACGTAGCGGTCGACCTGCGCCAGCGCCTGGGGGGAAATTTCGTTTTTGTGTTCGGCGTCCGAGCCCATGGCTGTGATATGCAAGCCGGGGTGCAGATGGCGCGCTTCGATCAAGGGTTCGCGGCTCGGGGTGCAGGTGATCGCAATGTCCACGCCGGTCATGGCCTCGTCGATGCTCGCGCAAGGCGTGACCGTCAGGCCGCTGTCGCGCGCCAGTTCAGCGCTGAAGTCTTGAGCCTTGGCGCTATCACGTGCCCAGACTTGAACGGATTCAATCGGTCGCACCAGGCGCAATGCCTGAAGCTGTAACGCGGCCTGCTCGCCGGCACCGATCAGCGCCACGCTGCGACTGTCGACCCGCGACAGGGCGCGAGCCGCCACGGCGCCCGCCGCGGCTGTGCGTACGGCGGTCAGATAACCGTTGTCCAGCAGCAAGGCGTCGAGCAAACCGGTGCGCGCCGACAGCAACATCATCATGCCGTTGAGGCTCGGTAGGCCGAGTTTCGGATTGTCGAAAAAACCCGGACTGACCTTGATCGCAAAACGCTCCAGGCCCGGCAGGTACGCAGTCTTCACGTCCACTTCGCCATTGTGCTCGGGGATGTCCAGACGCAGGATCGGCGGCATTGCCACCGCTGCTGTGGCCAGCAGCACAAAGGCTTGTTCGATGGCTTCGATGCTCGGCAGGTCTAGTGCTACGCAGGCACGCAGATCCGCTTCGCTCAATAAGGTGATGTCACTCATCAATGCGGCACTCCATTCAGTCGTTATTGTTGGGGTTCACGCATCTGCGCCCGCGAGGACGCGCAGGTGCTGATCGATGTCGACGTTACGGCCGCTGACCACCACCACGATCGGCCCGCGCGGCTCAATCAATCCATCAAGCAACGCGGCAATCCCGACCACGGCCGCGCCTTCCAGCACCAGACGCTCTTCGCGATAGGCATGGCGTAGGGCATTGGCGATGGAAGTCTCGCTGAGCAAATGCAGGTGGTCACACAGATCGCGAGTCATGTTGAAGGTGTAACGGTTGTTCAGGCCGATGCCACCGCCGAGCGAGTCGGCCAGGGTCGGCAGCTCTTCGACTTCCACCGGATGCCCGGCTGCGAGGCTGGCGTGCATGGCTGCACCGCGTTGCATGCTGATGCCGTGGGTGATGATGTTCGCGCTGACGCTTTTGATCGCCAGCGCAACCCCGGCAAACAAACCGCCGCCGGACAACGGCACGAGAATTTGCACCACGTCCGGTTGCTGTTCGAGGATTTCCAGCCCCAGCGTGCCCTGCCCGGCGATGATGGTCGGGTGATCGAACGGCGGCAGCAATGTCGCGCCTTGCTCGTTGGCGATCCGTTCGGCTTCACGCTGGGCGTCGTCCTGAGACTGGCCGACGATGCATACCTCGGCGCCCAGATCACGAATGGCTTGAACCTTGTTCGCCGGCACCAGATGCGACAGGCAAATCGTCGCCTTCACGCCTTGCCGGGAAGCGGCATACGCCAGAGCACGACCGTGATTACCGGTCGACGCCGCCACCACGCCACGCGCTTTCTCCTCGGCGCTGAGCTGCGCCACGGCATTGCTCGCGCCGCGCAATTTGAAACTGCCGGTGATTTGCTGGGATTCGAGTTTGAGGTACACCGCCACGCCCAATCGTTGCGAAAGGCTGGGCGAGTATTCCAAGGGGGTACGCCGGACAAGCGATTCGATGCGCTGGCGAGCGAGGTAAACATCATGTAGCTGCAACGTTGACATGACCGCGTCCCGACTGTGGTGTTGGGCGCAGTCTAAGAGGACTGGATTGTCGTAATGAATGTACTAGGGCAATTTATCCGACAAACTTTTTTGCGGACTTTTTCCCGGTCAAAAATCATGGATTTGCGGGTACTGCCCGAATATCTCGCGCATGCTTATCAATGCATCACGCATTTCTTCGTCGCTGCATTCGGCGCCGACACACACCCTCACCGCTCGAGCTCGCGGCGTTCCACGCACGGTGAACGGATCAGGCGATGCGACAGCGATGTGCCGGTGACGCAAGGCCCGCACCAGGCTGTCGACCTCCCAGTGTATTGGAATGCCAACCCACGCGTTCAGTGCATGAGGATGCTGGCCGAGCAGGTGCTCGCCCAGGTATTTGCTGACTATCGCCTGCCTGCCGGCCAACAGTTTGCGCTGCAATCGCACGAGCGTGTCGGCGCGACCGTCACGAATCCAGCGCGCAGCGATTTCGGAGACCATGGGCGTGGCCATCCAGCTGTTGACCCGCAAGATACTTTCGGTGCGCAACGCCAGTCGCTTGGGCACTACCAAATAGCCGATGCGCAAACCGGTCAGCACTGACTTGGTCATGCTAGTGCAATAGAACGATAACTCCGGCAGGTAATGGCTGATTGGCGGCGCGCGATGCTCATCCAGCAACGGCCCGTATACATCGTCTTCAATGATGTGCACACCGAAACGCCGGGCGATATCGGCAATCTCCCGCCGACGACTGTCGGGCATCAGGCTGGTGGTCGGGTTGTTCAGGTTGGGCGTGCACACCAGCGCGGTGATGCGCTCATTGCTGCACATGTCTTCGAAGTGTTCCGGGTCTATGCCATAGCGGTCCATTTCCAGGCCTTTGAGGGTGAATCCCAATACCTGAGAGTTGCCGATTACCCCGTGATCGGTGATCCCTTCGCAGAGCACGACATCATCGGGACCGGCCAGAGACGCCAGCGCAAGGAAGATGCCGTGAGCGGCGCCGTTGGTAATCAGGATGTCATCACGCTCGACCCGCAGTCCTTGCCGTCCGATCCAGTGCGTGGCCTCTTCGCGGTGCGACTCGAAACCCGCAATCGGACGAAATGCGTGTATCCACGGCTGATCCTCTTCCGTGCTGAGTTCGAGACAGGTGTCACGCCAGAACTGGTCGTGCTCGCGGGTGTGCAGGATCCGCGCGATGGAAAAATCCACCAGGGCCCGTTCGGGGCTATCGAGAATATAGGTAGCCACTCGATCGCTCATGCGCCGCGACACAAAACTGCCGCGCCCGACTTCGCAACGCACCAGCCCCTGACGCTCCAGCTCTTTATAGGCGTTGGTGACCGTCTGCACGCTGATGCCCATGGTATCGGCAACATGCCGCTGCGGTGGCAGGCGCTGATCATTGGCCAAGACACCCTGCTCGATATCATCGGCAATCGCCTGCACCAGAATCTTGTACTTTGACTCGCCACTGCGGGCGATATCCAGTGCCGCTTTCCATTTGTCCATCAGCGCTAAAACTCGGGTCTGTGCTCGTCGGGACAGCATCGCGCTAGTATCCATGCAATGCAATTGTCCTAGTGCAATACAATGATGCTCAGCGCTTTTGTATGCTCGGCTCAAGGTCGACAGCGGGCACCTTAAAGCCCACAACAAAATCAATCGACCTGTACCGGACTGCGCCCAGCTCCATGAGATCAGTCCTTGTACGCTTTGCTCTTGTAACACTGCCTCCTACCACAGAGCCGTCACCGACGGGTCAACAAGAAACAGGAGATTTTATCGATGAGCAATTTCCCTTCCCGCAGCACCCATGCATTGCGTCACCTGTTCATAGCTTGCGCGATGTTCGGCCTAGCCGCCGGCGCCCAAGCCGCTACGACACTGGAAACCGTCAAACAGAACAGCAGCATCCGTATCGGTTATGCCAACGAAACCCCATTCGCCTTTACCGAAACCGACGGCAGGGTCACCGGTGAATCACCGGAAATCGCCAAAGCCATCTTTGCCAAAATGGGCATCAAACAGGTTGACGGCGTGTTGACCGAATGGGGCTCGTTGATCCCGGGTCTGCGCGCCGGGCGCTTCGACGTGATTGCCGCCGGCATGTACATCACGCCGGCTCGCTGCAAGCAGGTGCTGTTTACCGATCCGCAGTATCAACTGCCAGACGCGCTGCTTACGGCCAAAGGCAACCCGAAGGGGCTGCACAGTTACGAAGACATCGCCAAGAATCCCGAGGTGAAGCTGGCAATCATGGCCGGCACGGTGAACCTGGGCTATGCCCGCGACTCGGGTGTAAAGGATGAGCAAATCCTCCAAGTACCGGACACCACCGCCCAGTTGCAAGCCGTGCGCGCCGGTCGTGCCGATGCGGCAGTGGGTACTCAACTGACCATGAAAGGTTTGGCCGCCAAGGGTGGTGAAAAAGTTGAAGCAGTCACCGAGTTCAAGGATGACCCGTCACACATTGGATACGGTGCTCTCGCCTTCCGTCCGGAAGACAAAGACCTGCGCGATGCGGTCAACGCCGAGTTGAAAAAATGGTTGGGTTCCGAAGAGCACCTCAAGGCAGTTGCCCCTTTCGGGTTTGACAAATCCAACGTGACAAGCAAAACGGCTGCCGAGCTCTGCGCTCAATAGTCGAAACAGGCATGGCGCCACGGCGCGATGCCTATTTCCCTGCTTAACCCGGATGGACAGGTTTAAACCATGGGTGAATTACTTCCGCTATTGATACAAGGCGCTTGGGTGACGCTCCAGGTGACGATCTTCGGTTCGCTGCTGGCGATTGTCGCGGCGATTCTCGCGGCCCTGGGGCGCATGTCGCCCTGGCGGCCATTGCGCTGGTTTTCCATTGCTTACATTGAAGTGTTTCGCGGCACGTCGTTACTGGTGCAATTGTTCTGGCTGTTTTTTGTGCTGCCGCTGCCGCCCTTCAACCTTGAACTGAGCCCCTACAGCGTGGCCATCGTCGGCCTAGGCTTGCACATTGGTGCTTACGGCGCCGAGGTGATGCGCGGTGCGATCAGCTCCGTCGCCAAGGGTCAATACGAAGCGTCCACGGCACTCAACTTCAGCGGCTACAAACGCTTTCGCCGCATCATTCTTCCGCAGGCGTTGCTGGCCGCTATACCGCCGGGGTACCAACCTGCTGATCGAATTGCTTAAAAATACTTCGCTGGTGTCGTTGATCACCCTGTCAGACCTGAGCTTCAGGGCTCGTCAACTGGATCAGGCCACTTTCCAGACCCTGGAAATCTTCAGTCTGGCGCTGGTGATGTATTTCATCCTGGCGCAAGCCATCAACATCGGCATGCGCCGCATTGAGCAGCATCTGGCTCGCGGGCGGTTGCGTGGAGGTCTGTCATGACACTGTTCGACTGGACCTATGCCTGGCATATCCTTCCCGATTTGCTGCGCGCCTCGCTCAACACCGTGGGCATTACCCTGATCGGTTTCCTGATCGCCATTGTGCTGGGACTGTTCCTGGCTATCGGCCGACGGAGCCGCAGAGTCTGGCTGTCGTGGCCGACCACCGCTGTGATCGAGTTCATTCGCAGTACGCCACTGCTGATCCAGGTGTATTTCCTTTACTACGTGCTGCCCAATTACGGCGTCAGCATGACCGCCATGCAAGTGGGCATTCTGGGTATCGGCCTGCATTACGCCTGTTACATCGCCGAGGTGTATCGCGGCGGCCTCGATGCGGTGCCGCGCGCACAATGGGAAGCAGTCACGGCGCTGAACATCGCCCCGTACAGCGCATATCGCAACATAATCCTGCCGCAGGCCCTGCGGCCGATCCTGCCGCCATTGGGTAACTATCTGGTGGCAATGCTCAAGGATACGCCGGTGCTGTCGGCGATTACCGTGGTGGAAATCATGCAACAGGCCAAGAACATCGGCTCCGAGAACTTCCGCTATCTGGAGCCGATCACCATGGTCGGTCTGTTTTTCCTCGCCCTAAGCATCGCTTTGGCTTATCTGGTACGGCGCCTTGAAGTGCGCCTGGAGCTACGCTAATGACTACCCCACTGTCGACACCCGGTGACCTTTCAAGGCACAGCAACCCGACCCCGCTGCATCCGCAAGAGGCCACGGCCATGCAGAAAACCAAACCGGTAAAGCCGATCGTCAGCTTCCAGGACGTTACCAAGAGCTACGGCAACTTTACCGTGCTCGATCATTTGAACCTAGACGTCACGCCGGGTGAAAAAGTCGCGATCATCGGCCCCAGCGGCTCCGGAAAATCCACACTGCTGCGGGTACTGATGACACTCGAAGGCATCGATGACGGACTGATTCGCATTGAGGATGACTTGCTGACCCACATGCCCAATCGCAACGGTGTATTGGTGCCCGCCAATGACCGGCACATCCGCCGAGTGCGTGGCAAGATCGGCATGGTGTTCCAGAGTTTTAACCTGTTCCCTCACATGACAGCGTTGCAAAACGTTATCGAGGCGCCGGTGCAGGTGCTCGGCATGAAACCGACCGAGGCCCGTGAACGTGCAGCAGACTTGCTGGAACTGGTGGGTCTGGGCAGCAAGCTCGGGCATTACCCATCGCAGTTGTCCGGTGGTCAACAACAACGGGTGGCGATCGCCCGGGCACTCGCCATGCGCCCGAAAGTCATGCTGTTCGACGAAGTGACCTCCGCCCTCGACCCGGAACTGTGCGGTGAAGTGCTCAACGTGATCCGCAAGCTCGGCACCGAACACAACCTGACCATGCTGATGGTGACGCATCAAATGGGTTTCGCCCGTGAGTTCGCTGATCGTGTGTGCTTTTTCTACAAAGGGCAGATTCACGAGCAGGGCACCCCGGCGCAAATCTTCGAACACCCGCAGCAGGAACGCACGTGCGCGTTTCTCAGTGCGGTGAAAGAAGCAAACTAGGCAAGCTCACCAGCCCTGGCCGCCACTCGGGTCGATTACGCGTTGGGATTGCAGTTCATCGTCCCGCTGGGGGATTTGGTAAAGCCAAAAGGAGTAGTTCATGACTTGCTTGATTTGTGGTGAAACTGCGGCGGTCGTTGAAACTGATGGTGAATACGAGGAAGGAATCTGTCCGAGCTGTGGGCATTGTCGAATTACGGGTGCGGCGCTTGTGCTGATGAAAACCCACGGCCGGTATTTCGATATAGAGCTGACTCGGAAGTGGATCACAGAGCACCAAGGCATCGGATTTATTCCAACAATTGATTCGCGCCAGGCAGTTCGCCTGATTGACGTTTAATCGGCGACTCAATTCAGATCCGTCACTGTCCCGCTGAGGCAAATACGCTTTTCTGTGGGCATAGGGGCCCAATCCAGGGGCATGTCCTGGCGGTGACGTGATTCGGATTTATGGGCTATTGGTTGATGGCCCGGTATATGGTCTGATTCAGGAGCTTTGTAATGACAGATACCCCCTTACAGAGATGCCGACGTGGTGTTGGCGTGCCCAAAATGTGGAAGCAACCACTTTGAACGTCCGCTTCCGCGAAAGTCGTAAGACCGCTTAGGGTCGATTTTTGCCTGTCGCCACCCTCAGATATGTGGCTTGGGGTTGGCGACCATTTAAACATTGAGAGTGGGATCGGGTGATGGTTTTAAATCCAATCCGGGATACGACTAACGCCCCTAATATTTGAGGCTTCAATCGACACGAATCTGTTGGGTGGCCCGCGGTAAAGTGAATGCGGCATGATGCCCAGCGGGCGAAAAGTGAGAGTACCCACTTACATCGGTTTGACCGAGACTACTTCCACAAACCTGAATTTTTTTCTGGCCGTCTTTGTAGCTTCTTGTTCTGCAACTAGGGAGCTCAGCGTATCGGCCTCATGCACCATCTCGTACATCTCGCCTTCAAATTCGTTTCCCACACGGAGCGTAACTCTCAACCTAGGAGTGAAGCCTTTTGAGACTGCCTTTTTCTTCGCTGCCTTCACCGGTTGTACGATCACAACATCCGGGACTGTGTCCTGCACGTCTGAGTTAATTGCCGGCGCAGAGGGCTCAGAATCACCGAATAGCGCCCGGCGCATCTCATCTTCCATCAATTCCGTATTCATACCATTTCTCAGAAGGGTGTTATCTATAACCTGATCGATTCTATCAGGATGGCCGGACTCTGTAGTAAAGCGTCGTTGGGTCTGACCTGAGGTGACAAAGGCCAACAGAGCAGATACCGGCGAGCGTCAGCATCTGTCCATCTGCCGCCTATCATGGCGGGCAGCTGTCGGCCAGTCTCAGCCAAAGACGAGATGAGCTAGGCTTCCGGCATCATTCCTCAAGGACGACCGCCATGCCAGATAACTCAGACTGCAAGATCGCCACGGCGGACGCTCTGACATTGCTCCTCCACAACCAGCACGCCTTAAGTGCAGCTATAGAAGAAATAACCAAGTGGCTCTCAGAAAATGGGGTAGGAAGCGTCGCCGCTAATGCGATGTCGGCTATGGAAACGCTGGACACTAATGCTCAAGCCATCACAGATTCCATTTTGAGGATACGCCAGTCATAAATTACTCAGCGCAAGACTGCCCTCTGATTTGAATGCCCCCCGATTTTGTAGACACAATTGACTGGCGGCTATGGGACGATTCTGTTGAAAAAGTAGATCTCCTGCTTGGCCTGCGGCAAAATCAGGTCATCGGCCAGCGGGAGGATTCGCAGCATGATGGGACAATTGTCGAGCGGACAAGAGAGGCTGTTTTACTCGTTCAACATTGAAGATCACATCCCAGCCAATCACCTCCTGCGCAGCATTGATCGATGCCTTGATCTCAGCGATCTGCGCCATTATCTCGCCGATTTTTATAGCCCAATCGGGCGCCCATCGATTGATCCCGAACTGATGATTCGCCTGTTGGTGGTGGGCTACTGCTACGGCATTCGCTCCGAACGTCGGTTGTGCGAAGAGGCTCATTTGAACTTGGCGTATCGCTGGTTCTGCCGCTTAAGCCTCGAAGACGAAGTCCCCAATCACTCTACGTTTTCCAAGAATCGGCACGGTCGCTTTCGTGACAGCTCGCTGTTTCGCTGGCTGTTCAACGAGGTGCTGCGTCGCTGCATGGACGCAGGTCTGGTCAAGGGCGAAGGGTTTGCGGTCGACGCCAGCGTCATCAAAGCAGATGCCAGTCGGCAACGTGGCGTACCTGGCGATGATGAAATCAACTGGCGCGATCCGTCGCTGAGTACTCGCGCCGTGCGTGAGTACCTTGAAGCGCTGGATGAAGAAGCGTTACGCGAAGCACTGCCTAAGCGCCTGTCATTGACTGATCCACTTTCTCGTTGGACCGCAGCGCCAGGAGGCCCGGCGTTTTTCGCCTACTCGACGAACTATCTGATTGATGTCGAGCATGGCGTGATCATGGATGTGGAGCCGACCCCAGCGCATCGAACCGCCGAGGTCGAGAGCACCAAGACCATGATCGAGCGGGTCGAAGAACAGTTCGACATCAAGCCGGATCGGCTCATCGGCGATACCGCTTACGGAACCGCACCGATGCTGGCCTGGATGGTGAACGAAAAAGACATCGAGCCGCATGTGCCGGTTTGGGACAAAACCGAGCGTAAGAACGAGAGCCTCTCGATCAGTGATTTTCAATGGAGTGAAGAAGCGCAGGAATATCGTTGTCCCACGGGGCACGCCCTGCGCAGCGAGTGGCGGGCCTTCAAGAACCAGCGCTCACATGTCACGAAAGCCGACACCATCATCTTTCGATCCCGGAAAACAGACTGCTCTAAATGCTCAATGAAAGAGCGCTGCTGCCCAAACACCTCGTTCCGAAAAATCGCCCGTAGCGTCCATGAGGCGGCACGCAATGTTGCTCGGCGAATTGCCGCAACACCGCAATACGTGTGCTCTCGCCATGAGCGCAAAAAGGTCGAAATGTTGTTCGCTCATCTCAAACGAATCCTGAAACTGGATCGATTAAGGCTACGAGGAATGACCGGTGCAAACGACGAATTTACCTTGGCCGCTGCGGTACAGAATTTAAGACGACTGGCGAAACTGACCTCACAAGGGCCGCCGACCACGGGATAGGTACGCCCGGAATCAGCAAAAACCCTCAAATTAACCTATTAACCAAGCTGCAACGGTCAATGCAGAACCGGAAAGCCACGCAACGTGGTGACCAGGTTCTGAAACGAGGGCCAACGTCGCCTTCTTACAGCCTGAAATTCCGACTTTTTCAACAGAATCGGACGGATAGCGACGGTCTAGCATCGACCGTCGCAGTGAATGGTCAGACTTCCGTCTGCTCGGCCATTTCCAAGGCATCATCGACCTCGATTCCCAGGTATCTGACAGTGCTTTCAAGCTTCGTATGACCAAGCAGGAGTTGGACGGCTCTCAGGTTCTTCGTCCTGCGATAGATCAACGAAGCCTTGGTTCTCCTTAGCGTGTGGGTTCCGTACATGGTTGGATCAAGGCCAATAGCTGTCACCCAAGCTTTGACTATTCGAGCGTATTGCCTGGTGGAAAGATGGTCTGAGGCGTGCAACCGGCTCGGGAACAAGAAGTCCTCGCTGCGGAGACGCGCCTCGCGCATCCAAGCCTCCAGAACCGTTCGGGTTTGCTCAGTGATTTCAAACTGCACTGGGTGCTGAGTTTTTTGCTGCATCACGATGGCCCGTGACGACACATGCTCCCCATGGGCGATGTCTCGGACTCGCAACTTGGTTAAGTCACAGGCACGCAGCTTGCTATCGATGGCCAAGTTGAATAGCGCCAAATCACGCGCCTTCTCAGCAAGCTGAAGTCTTACTCGGATAGCCCAGATATCTCTGACTCGGAGCGGGGCTTTCTGACCGACAAGCTTTCCCTTGTTCCAAGGCTGATGGCTGTATGTAGCAATGGTGTTCATGGCTCGTCCTCCACGTTGAGGGAGGACAAGAGTGGATCAGTCACAATGGCTGGTGGTCGCTATCCGACCCATAGCTGTCGTTCACCAGCGGAAAACTGCTCCGCAACGGACTGTCGAAAATAGCTCGGCGGAGAAATCAAAAACCTTCATCAGATTGTCGAGGTTTCAAGCGTATCGGCTTCATTGAACAGTTCGCGCATCACCACCACGAACGCTTCAGCCGGGCGGGATGGGTTCTGGGTTTGCGACGAGGCGATCACGACTCGTTGCGGTGGGATGCTAGCGTCAAATGGGCGACACACGATGGGTCGCCCGTCGTAGCTCAAGTCTCCAGCGGGTCGAGTGACGAGAATCGACACTCCGTGCCCATGTGCCACGAGTGAGCGCACCATTTCCACCGAGCGCAACTCCATAATGACATTGGGCTCTACACCGCCCGAGCGGAACAGTGACAGGAAATAGTCGCGACTGTGAGGTAGGTCTAGAAGGATAAAGGGCTCGGTTTGCAAATCCTGAATACACAAGCTGGCTTTTGCTGCCAGATGATGCCCTTCGGGCAGCAGCACATAAGGTGATTGCAGTCCCACCGCCTGTAGCTTGACCTTACGAGCCAGGTTCATGTCATAGATCAGCGCTAAATCAAGGGTGCCGCGCTCCACCCGTTCAATCAGTTCCTCGGTGTCACCTTCGACAATGGCGACTCGTACCTCAGGAAAGCGCTGCTTGAAGCGCTCGACCATGGTGGGGACATGTCGCGCGCCCAACGTTGCAAAGCAACCCACCGAAAGGTCCCCCACCACGCTATCAGTCTCCTTGGCAGAGAGCTGCGCGGCACTTTGCAGTAGCTGCCTTGCTTGCTGGTAACGGCGGGTTCCGGCGGAGCTGAGTTCGATCCCTTTGCCTGGAATCCTCACGAACAAGCGCTCATCCCATAAGGCTTCCAACTCCGCAATCGCGTTTGATATCGAGGGTTGGGACACACTCAGCGACTTCGCCGCATTGACGGTACTTCGACATTGGGCCGCTGCTACAAAATATTCGATTTGCCGAAGGCTGAAGTGAATCATTATTTTTAATTCGCTGTATCAACAGTGCATATTTTTAATTATATACCCCGCCGCTTAACCTCAGTCCATCCACAGCCTGTGTCCTTCCAAAAAACGCGCTGATCTGGCGCAGATGCTGCACTAACAATATCGAGGATTCGCCCATGGCTAGTTCAACTGCGCCTGTTGCACCGAGGTCGGTAATTGAAACCCGCTCCATCGATTACATACCGGAAAACGAGCGCCATGGCAGCGCCTTCGGTCAGTTCACACTGTGGCTGGGTGTGAACCTGAACATCACGGCCATCGTCACCGGGGCTTTGGCGGTGGTGCTGGGAGGCGATGTATTCTGGTCGTTGATTGGCCTTCTGATAGGCCAAGTACTTGGCAGCATCGTCATGGGCCTGCAAGCTGCCCAGGGGCCGGCGATTGGCCTGCCACAGATGATCCGCAGTCGCGTGCAGTTCGGTGTCTATGGTGCGGTCATTCCGCTTGTACTGGTGAGTTTGTTGTACGTGGGGTTCTCGGCGGGCGGCACGTTGCTGGCCGGTCAATCGGTGGCGAAAGTGCTATCGATCGCGGACTGGCAGGGCATCATTCTGTTCGGCCTGGTAACCCTGTTGTTGGCGACCCTTGGGTATCGCACCATCCACTCCATCGCCAAAGTAGCCAGCGTGGTGGGCGTCATTGCCTTTATCTACATGTTCGGTGCGTTGCTGGCCCGGCACGATATCCATGCGCTGCTCGACAATCGTCACTTCGTCGCTGCCAACTTCGTGTTTTCGATCTCGTTGGCAGCCGCCTGGCAGATTTCGTATGGGCCATATGTAGCGGACTACTCCCGATATTTGCCCAGTCAGACGTCCAAGTTGAAGATCTTTCTGGCTGCATCGCTGGGCACAGTACTGGGATCACAGGCCGCCATGACCTTCGGTGTGTTTGCCGCAGCCCTCGCCGGAACCGCCTTCTCGGGCCATGAGGTAGAGTTTGTCGTCAGCCTGGGCTCGACGGGTGTGTTGGCCATGATCCTGTATCTGGTGGTCGGCTTCGGCAAGATCACCATGATGACCCTCAACGCTTACAGCAGCTACATGTCCAGCGCGACCATTGTCAGCGCGTTCTGCGGCGTCAGCAGAGTGTCTCTGGCCCATCGCTTCATCTATGTGCTGGGAATGGTGTCCGTTGCAGTGCTGATTGCCCTGGCCGGTTCCCACAGCTTTATCAGTGCGTTTTCTTCCTTCCTCATTTTTCTCCTGGCGTTCATCACCCCCTGGAGCGCGATCAGCCTGGCCGACGTGTTCTTCGTCAACGGCACGCGCTATGACCTGGCAGCTCTCAATGATCCCGCTGGCCGCTATGGCCGTTGGAACTGGCCGGTTATTGCCACCTACTGCTGTGGGGTACTGATGGAGTTGCCGTTCATTTCCAGCGGTTTCTACACCGGACCGGTCGCCCGTGCGCTGAACTATGCAGATGTTTCCTGGGTGGTCGGCCTGCTGGGTACCGGAATGCTTTATTGCCTGGTCAGTCGGCGAATGGCCGCCAGGGTGCCACCGTCCCTGACGCCTGCTCTCGACAGCAAAGCCTAACTGGATTTCCAATCCAATCAGCCTTCACTCCACTCTCAGGTAGTCTTTTCATGACATCGGATAAATCCCGCTTCGCACGCGAAAACTTGCCCGGCGACCCATACGCAATGCTGTTGCACTGCGCGAACCGCTGGCCGGACAAGGAGGCGCTCGTATTTGACTCCACACCTCAGCGGCTGACCTTCAGCCAATGGTTGCTTGCTTCCCAGACACTGGCCTGTGCCTTGCGGCGGCGCGGGATTCAACCCGGCAGCTCGGTGGCATTGTGGGCGGAAAACAGAATCGAATGGCCAATCGCGCAGGTCGCCATCGCTGCCATTGGTGCGGTGCTGGTGCCGGTTAATACGCACTTTCGCGAGGACGACCTCCTGCATGTGCTGGACCACAGTCAGTCGGTGGCGATCTTGCTTTCCGCGCGCTTTCGCTCCAGTGACTATCTGTCCATGACACTGGACACTCGTAACCGGTTACCCCTTCTGCGCGACGTGATTTGTTTCGACGGACCTGGGCTTCACGCTGAGAATTGCTGGAGTTACGCAGCACTGATGAGCGAAGGACCGCAGCTGCCATTTCAGGCGTGGCCCTGGTCGCCTCGCGAGCTGGCCAGCATCCAGTACACCTCCGGCACCACAGGGCGGCCAAAGGGCGCTGAACTGTGCTTCGAAGGCATGTTGATGAATGCACGAGGAACCGTCGCGCGTCTGGCGGTTACCGCCGAGGATCGCTGGACTTCCATCATTCCGCTATTCCACTGCGCGGGCTGCATTATGAATGTGCTCTCAGCGCTGGCCGCAGGGGCTACGTATGTGGGGGTCAGTGCCTTCGAAGCCGAGCGAATGTTGCACCTCGTGGAGGCCGAGCGCTGTACGCTGCTGACGGGCGTTCCCACCTCTTATCTGGCCATGCTGGAGCACCCGCGACGAACACAGTACGACCTTGGCTCGTTGCGGGCGGGCACTTGCGGTGGCGCCGATTGCGACCCGGCTTTGCTCGAACGCTGCGCGTCTGCGTTCCCGATTCCAGGCCTGGTACAGGTGTACGGCCAGACTGAAGCCAGCACCCTTATCGCTTTGGACAGTTGCGAGAGTGCGCAGCGATTCACCACCGCCGGCATGCCATTGCCAGGCATGCAGGTGCGCGTGTGTGATCCGGACAACGGCCAGGTGCTGGCCTGCGGTGAGACCGGGCAGGTTCAGGTGCGCGGGCCCATGGTGATGCTCGGTTATCATCGTGACCCGCTGGAGACTACTCGTTGTATCGACCTCGATGGCTGGATGCAGACGGGGGATCTCGGACGCGTTACCGCCGATGGCCGAGTGGAACTTGTGGGAGGACGGTTACGCGACATGATCATCCGCGGTGGCGAGAACATCTACCCGGTGGAGGTGGAGAACCTGCTACGCGGCCACCCGGCGATCACCGAAATCGCTGTATTTGCCATGCCGGATCCTTTCTACGGCGAAGTGGTCGCCGCGGCGGTCGAGTTGGGTGGGGCGCTCTCCGCTGCGCAGGTGAAGCAAGCGTGTGCCGGAAAAATCGCTGGGTTCAAGCATCCATCCAGGGTGTTCAAGGTCAGCCAATGGCCCATGACGTCCAGTGGAAAAATACTCAAGCGCGAGCTGAAAGCCCAAGCCATGGCGATGCAGTTGGAGGAATTGCCATGAGCACACCGATCATCGGCCACCGGCATCACTGCGCATTCGTACCAGGGCTTCAACAGACGGCTGCCGCCATCGGTAATGCCGGGGTGCAGGTGGTATCTACGCCGGCACTTATTGCTCTGCTGGAGGAAACGGCGGGCAGTGGCGTTCAGGCTTTCTGCGTTCCGGGATGGGGCACGGTTGGCACTAAAGTGGATATTGCGCATTTGAGCCCGGCCTGGCCGGGCATTGAGGTCCAGTGCGAAGCCGTGTTGGAGTCGACCAAGGGCCGCACGTTGAGTTTCGCGGTGAGCGCGAGCCAACAAGGGCGGTTAGTGATGCGCGGCCATCACGAACGAGTGAGGGTCGACCTCAGCCGCTTCTCCCTACCGCAACCGATCAGTGCGGGCGAGCCAATTGAGTTTTTTTTCGATTTTCACAGTCCATGGTGCTACCTGGCTATGCCGCGCTTGCGAGAAATCGCCGCTGCCCATGGTCGAGCGATTCATTGGCGGCCTATGCACTTGGCCAACCTGATCGATCACATCGGGGGGCGGCGACCACTGGAAGCATCGCCAGCATTTGTGCGGTGGTTTCAGCAGGATTTGCAGGATTGGGCTCGACTGAGACGCTTGACGCTAAGCTACCACCCTCAGTTTCCATTACGGCCTTCCCGAGCTTTGCGTTGCAGCTTGTATGCAATCGAGAAGGGAAAGGGCGTGGAGTTCATCTTCAACGTGATGCGAGCTTACTGGAGTGAAAACCGGGATATCAGCGACCTGGAGATCCTCGGCGATCTGGCGATTGCAGCAGGCCTGGACCGAAGTGCAACTATTCAAGCTGCTTCCGATGAGCGATTCAAACTGGCACTGGAGGCTAACAACGATCAAGCCGTGCAGGTAGGCGTTTTCGGTGCTCCGACCTTCATCGCCGATTCGAAGCTGTTCTGGGGCAATGATCGGCTGGAAATGATGGGAGATTATCTAGCCCAGAGTAACGGTCAGAACAATTAGTCCCTGGCGATGGAGGAGCGTTGAATCAGGCTTAAAGAGTGGGAAGGTTTCTGTATTGCTTCATTTGACGAACCGCTCCTCAATTCATACCCGGGAGCAAGTCGACTGACTGCTTATGGCCGGTTTCTGCCTGTTGTTACCGGCTGCTTTGGGCTGGCTGTGGGTCACTTCTTGCTCGTGCAGAACTTGGCCCATTCCGCCATCAGTGCCCTGCGCTTCTCCAGAAGGTCGGAGCGCGAATAGGCCGCCTCGGTCTGGTCGCGTTCATCATGGGCAAGCGCAAGCTCGCATACCTCTCGCGGGTAGTTGGTGCATTCGTTTGCCCAGTCCCGGAAGGTCGATCGAAAGCCATGTCTCGTGATGTCTGCATATCCCAGCTTGTGCAGCAGGTTGCGTATGGCGTTGCCATGCATGACACCATTCTTCCCTTGCCCAGGGAAGAGATATATTGAATGAGTCGTATTCATGATATCCAGCATCTCGACTACCGGGGGCGATAGAGGAATGACGAAAGGTTTTCGCATCTTCATGCGCTCAGCCGGCAGTGCCCAAGTGCCAGTTTCGAGGTCAAACTCAGACCATTGAGCATGTTGGATCATGTGGTAACGAGCACCGGTCAGAATCAGTAATCTGGTTGCGATGGCGTCACGTGTATCGATGTTGGCCAGGGTGGATATCAGCTTCGGAGTGTCTTTCCACTGCAGTGCTGGGAAGTGTTGGCGCTGCCTGGCCTTCTTCTTCTCTGCCTTGCTCAGCAAGTTGTCCAAGTGCCCGCGCCAGCGGGCAGGATTGTCTCCCTCGCGTAAACGCCGAGTCTTGGCTGCATCCAGTATTTGCTCGATCTGGCCCCTGATTTCATCAGCAGTCCGTGTCTTGGTTACCCAGATGGGTTGCAATGCAGCAAGCACATGCTCGGTGCTGATGATGTCAGCCGACAACTTGCCCATGGTCGGGAAGGCGTAGAGCTCCAGTTTGCGCAGCCAGCCTTTCCGCCACTTCTCAGACCAACTGCTGCCGTGTGCTTGTTGGTATTCGCGAGCGAGATCTTCGAACGTCGTGCGACGTGCTGCAGCCTGGCGTTCCGCTTCGCGCTTGGCTTCCTTTGCTGCATCGCGGGTTGCCAGTGGGTCGCTTCCGGAAGCTAGAAGCTTGCGTTGATCGGCGGCCAACTGCCGGGCTTGGCTGAGTGTGACGGTTGGGAAGGGGCCTAGCCCCATTTCGCGGCTGCGGCCATCCAGCTTGTAGCGGAAGATCCAGCTGGTGCCGCCGCTCTTGGATACCTGGAAGTACAGGCCATCGCCATCATTGGTTTTTCCTGGCGTTGCAGCCTTGGTTATCGACTCCACGGTCTTGCTGGTCAGCTTGCCCATTACTAGCTCCTACTCCAACCCACACCCCTCGACCCACACTTTGACCCACACCTTGGTCGCGGATTTTATGGATGGTTACTGGATGTCCTAGGACGAATGCTAAGCTGCAGGGCCCGTATTTGCTAGTGCTGTAGGATCTTGTCGGATTTCTTCGGGCAATAAAAAAGCCGGCTTGTGGCCGGCTTCTCGGGGACTGCCTCAGCTTGTTTTTGACAAACCTCAGCAGCCTTCAAATCGCTCAGCCCACATTGCGTCGGGCTGAATAGTAGGGGCATCAGCGGGAACTCCTCCGCATCGCCAAGCAGGGCAAATAGCTAAGCCATCCCCCTGCCAAATGTGCGGCGCATTCTACCCACATTCACCTCAATTGCCCACCTCCGGTTCCGATTTAGAGCCTTCCCAGCCCAGCAGGTGTTCATCCAGCGGCACGGGTGGGCGGCGGTTGTTGAGGGTGGACCACCAGAATACCCAGCCGATGATCTTGAAGCTTTGTTCGAAGCGTTCTTCGTGGTTCAGATATTCGTCCGGGTGTTCGGCGGCGTTGTGGCTGCGCATGCGCAGGCCGCCGCCGGGGCGGTTGTAGAGGTATTTGATGCGTAGCATGCCGTCGTGTTCGACGGCGTAGATTTCGCCGTCGATGATTTGGGTGCGGCCTCGGTCGATAGCGAGGGTGGCGCCTTGTTGGATGATGTCGATCA
The DNA here is from genome assembly GCA_026315105.1 of Locusta migratoria. Classification (NCBI taxonomy): domain Eukaryota; kingdom Metazoa; phylum Arthropoda; class Insecta; order Orthoptera; family Acrididae; genus Locusta; species Locusta migratoria. The sequence goes on from JAOYRU010001584.1 coordinate 118,004, forward strand.
TGCTGTTGTCGACCATGTAGGCGCCTACCGCGCGGTCGGGTTTGACGTTGAGGGTTTCGAGGGTGTGCAGCGAGATGCGGATGCGTTCGGTTGAGGTGAATGTGGGGTGGAGGGCGATCTCCACGTCGGTTTTTTCCGGGCGGCAGGCTGGGCCTGTGAGGTATTTGCCAGTGTCTTCGCGGGTAGTTGCAATCCTTGCGGTGGGGCCTTCCAACAGGTAGTTGGCAGGCGGATGTTTGGGGCCTCGGCCGTCGTGCAGCCAGCGGCTTGAGACGCAGAGCAGTTCTGCGATCTCGTTGAGTCGGCCCATGGGAACCCCGCGCTTGAACCAGTTGTTCACGTGTTGAGGCGTGACGCCACGGTTCTTGGCGAAGTCGGAAGCGGAAAGATGAACTTCCCGAAGTAGCGCTTTTAAACGATCACCTGATGTATTCATAAACGCAGAGTTTACTGGCCGGAAAAACTAATCAAATAAACCATGCGTTGAATTGCATATGTAGGATTTGGCTTAGTTGTGGCTTGGTTTTTCAGGTGTGGCGCTTAGTTAAACGCCATTAAATAAACATTGAACTTGATGTTTAATTTTTCCCATAAAAAAGCCCCGATTTAACGGGGCTTTTTTATTTGCCGTAACAATGAAGCGCGGGTATCAGCCTTTGTAGGCGGCAACCGACTTCATGATCTCGGCGCGGGCGGCTTCTGCGTTGCCCCAACCGTCGATCTTCACCCATTTGCCTTTTTCGAGGTCTTTGTAGTTCTCGAAGAAGTGCTTGATCTGTTCCAGCAGCAGTGGCGGCAGGTCGGTGTATTCCTTCACGTCCACGTACAGCTGGGACAGCTTGTCGTGTGGCACTGCGATGACTTTGGCATCGCCGCCGCCGTCGTCAGTCATGTTCAGGATGCCGACTGGGCGTGCGCGGATGACCGAGCCTGGGGTAACCGGGTAAGGGGTCACGACCAGCACGTCGAGGGGGTCGCCGTCGTCAGCCAAGGTGTTGGGGATGAAACCGTAGTTGGCCGGGTAGAACATCGGGGTGGCCATGAAACGGTCAACGAACAGGCAGTCGCTGTCTTTGTCGATTTCGTATTTGATCGGCGCGTGGTTGGCCGGAATTTCGATCGCGACGTAGATGTCGTTCGGCAGGTCTTTGCCAGCCGGAATCTTGCTGTAGCTCATTGGGCGTTGCCCCCGTAGTTGGCCATATGACATGGCCGGATTGGCCTAAAAGTGGCGGCGATTATAGGCATATTCTGACGCCGATGCCATGCGCCAAGCGTCGTACGGTCATTCGCCGTGTGGCTGGTAGCGCGGGTCGTGGGCTTGCAGTTGGGTCAGGCGCGCCAGGGGATCCTGGCGGTAAAAGCGGCTGAGTTGGGCGTACACCTGTGGATAACTGTCGGCCAGCAAATCCGGGGCACTGAAGAAATACTCGCTGGTAACGGCAAAGAATTCCGCCGGGTTTTCTGCGGCGTAGGGGTCTATTTCTGTCTCGGCGTCAGGGTTGGCGTCGAGTTGGCGGTTGAGGTCATCGAAGGCGCTTTGCATCACGCTGGCCCATTCCTGCACGCGCATGTCGTGGTGCAGGGGCGGCAGGCCGTTGGCGTCGCCGTTGAGCATGTCCAACTTGTGGGCCAGCTCGTGGATGACCAGGTTGTAGCCTTCCCATTGACCGCTGGCGAGCACGCCGGGCCAGGCCAGGATGACCGGGCCTTGTTGCCAGGCTTCGCCGCTGTGTTCACCGTCCCACTCGTGCTCGACGCCGCTGGCGTCGCGATGGCGTTGCGGGCTGAGGAAGTCGTCGGGGTACAACACGATTTCATGGAAGCCCTGGTACCAGTCGAGGTCGCCCAGGTTCATCAGCGGCAATTGCGCCTGGGCGGCGAGCAGCAGGCGTTGTTCCTGGTGCAGTTCGACGCCGGGCAGGGCGGTGAGGTGTTTTTCGGCGAGGAAGATCACGCAGGCTTCGCGCAGCCACTGGTCTTGCTCGGCGCTGATGCCGTCGAGGAAGGTCAGGTGCTGGCGCACCCGCTGCCAGGTGTCATCGGCAATCGGGTGCTTGGCCAGCAGGCGCCGGCGACGCCAGGCGCTGAGGGACCACATTGCCGGTCAGTGCGGGTTGGCTTCGGAGGAGGTGCGGCCAAAGCGGCTGCGCACCACGCCAATGATCATCGGCACCAGGGACAGCAGGATGATGAACACCACCAGCAGCGAGAGGTTTTTCTTGATAAACGGCACGTTGCCGAAGAAGTAGCCCAGGGTCACCAGGCCGCCGACCCAGAGGATGGTGCCCAGCACGCTGAAACCGAAGAAGCGCGGATAGGGCATTTTGGCGATGCCGGCGACGAACGGTGCGAAGGTCCGCAGGATCGGCAGGAAGCGCGCCAGGGTTACGGTCTTGCCGCCGTGCTTGTCGTAGAAATCGTGGGTTTTTTGCAGGTAGTCGCGACGGAAGATCTTGGAGTTCGGGTTGCTGAACAAGCGCTCGCCGACCGTTCGGCCTATGACGTAGTTGGTGCTGTCACCGAGGATCGCCGCCAGCATCAACAGGCCGGCCAGCAGTACTGGGTCCATGCCGCCACCGGCTGCTACGGCACCGGCGATAAACAGCAGGGAATCACCCGGCAGGAAGGGCATGACCACCAGGCCGGTTTCGCAAAAAATAACCAGGAACAGAATGGCGTAGATCCACGGACCGTAATTGGTTACCAGCATGTCGAGGTAGACGTCGAGATGCAGGATAAGGTCGAGCGGGTTGAAATCCATGGATGGCACCTGTGTGAACGGCCCGGCTCAGCAGGCCTGTGCGGAAGCTCGGGCAATAAGGCTACAAATAGTTGTCGCGATTCTTACGGCCCTGAAAGGTCGGCATTATACGGATTGAATGGTGAAAAGCGTGTGGCTTTTGTAGCGGGGAGTGTCGTGAAAGTGTGAAGCGGTTGGGCTTGGTTTTTTGTGGGAGGGGGCTTGCTGCCGATGGCGGGGTGTCAGGTACCAATCTGCGCCTGACCCACCGTAATCGGGAGCAAGCCCCCTCCCACAGGGGATCTGAGGTGTTTGGGGGGGTGGATCAGTCTTCGTTGATCGGCAGTACGTAGTTCTTGAATTCGGTGTCTTCACGAAAACCGATGGATTCATAGGTCTTCTGCGCCACGTCATTGTCGCTGCTGGTGGAGACCCGCAAGCGTACGGCATGGGTTTCCTTGGCCATCTTTTTGGCGGTGCGCATCAGGTTGTCGGCCACCAGTTGCCGACGCGCGTCCTCGGCTACATAGATGTCGTTGAGGATCCACACCCGTTTGAGCGACAACGAGGAAAAGCTCGGATACAGCTGGCAGAACCCCAGCAGCCGCTTGTCATCATCATCAGCCAGGGCGAGGTAGATGACTGACTCCTTGCGTCGCAGGCGCTTTTCCAGGAAGGCCCGGGATGAGTCCGGGAACGGCAAGGCGCCATAGAACTCGCGGTATTTGACGAATAGCGGGGTCAACAGGTCCAGGTGTTCCAGGGTCGCTTGAGTAATCCGCATGCCAGGCCTCAACTTCCTAATGGGGTATGACCACGCGAGCGGCCGTGGCTTGATGCTGCCTAATGCGACAAAAAAGCGCAATCGTGCTGCTATCGATCAGCCGGTGGGCTGAGCAGGAAATTGCCCTTCATCAGGTCCGGATCGTCGGATTCGAGGGTCTGAACCTGCGCCTCGTCCTTGAGATTGACCCCCGACAACTGCCGGCGACACGCCTCGCGCATCAGGTACAGCAGACGATGGGCCGCCATGCCATAACTCAAGCCTTCCAGCCGCACATTGGAGATGCAGTTGCGATAGGCGTCGGTGAGGCCGACCTTGGGGTTGTAGGTGAAATACAGGCCCAGACTGTCCGGCGAACTGAGCCCCGGGCGTTCGCCGATAAGGATCACTACCATTTTTGCCCCGAGCAGTTGCCCGATCTCGTCGGCCACCGCTACGCGGCCTTGTTCCACCAGAATTACCGGTGACAAGGACCAGCCTTCGACATGGGTCTGTTCTTCCAGGCGTGCCAGAAATGGCGCGGTATGTTTATGCACCGCCAGCGCCGACAGACCATCGGCCACCACAATCGCCAAGTCCACCCCACCGGGATGTGCCAAGGCGTAGTCGCGCAAGGTCTGGGCCGACTCATCGCTCAAGCGCCGCCCAAGGTCCGGGCGTTGCAGGTAGATGTGCCGGTCGGGGGCGGCGCTGTGCAGCAGCAGGCTGTCGCGGCCGCGTTCGGCAAACTGGCTGCTGAGCCCGGCGTGATCGAAGGGCAGGTGCACCGCATCCCGCGCCTGGGCGTGGGCGAACTGGAAATCCAGCTGGGCGCTGGTAGGAATACTGGTGCCAGTGCGGCCCAATGCGATGCGCGCCGGGGTCAGGCGGCGCAGTTCCAGCCAGGGGTTGTCAGGCAGTTCTGGGTGCACGGTCGGCTCCTTCATCCCAATTGCGCCAAGGCATGGCGAAACGCCGGTGGCAGGCTGTTGCCAAAATGCACCTTGCCGCCTTCTTGCGTGAAGATGCCCATTTTTGCCAGCCACTGTTCAAATTCCGGCGCCGGCTTTAAACCCAAGGTCTGGCGGGCGTACAGGGCGTCGTGGAACGAGGTGGTCTGGTAGTTGAGCATGATGTCGTCAGAACCGGGAATGCCCATGATGAAGTTGATACCGGCCACACCCAGCAGGGTCAGCAGGGTGTCCATGTCGTCCTGGTCGGCTTCGGCGTGGTTGGTGTAGCAGATATCGCAACCCATGGGCACGCCGAGCAGCTTGCCGCAAAAGTGGTCTTCGAGGCCGGCACGGATGATCTGCTTGCCGTTGTACAGGTACTCCGGGCCGATAAAGCCGACCACGGTGTTCACCAAAAATGGCTTGAAGTGCCGCGCCACGGCGTAGGCGCGGGTTTCACAGGTTTGCTGGTCGACGCCAAAATGCGCATTGGCCGACAAGGCGCTGCCCTGGCCGGTTTCGAAGTACATCAGGTTTTGCCCCAGGGTGCCGCGCTTGAGGCTCAGGCCGGCGTCGTAACCTTCCTGCAGCACGCTCAGGCTGATGCCGAAACTGGCGTTGGCCGCCTCGGTGCCTGCAATCGACTGGAACACCAGGTCCAGGGGCACGCCCCGGTTGATCGCCTCGATGGAAGTGGTGACGTGGGTCAGCACGCAGGCCTGGGTGGGGATTTCGTAGCGCTGGATGATCGCGTCGAGCATCTCCAGCATGGCGCAGATCGAGGCGATGCTGTCGGTGGCCGGGTTGATGCCGATCATGGCGTCGCCGTTGCCGTAGAGCAGGCCGTCGAGAATGCTCGCGGCGATGCCTGCCGGTTCATCGGTGGGGTGGTTGGGCTGCAAGCGTGTGGACAGGCGCCCGCGCAATCCCATGGTGCCGCGAAACTGGGTAACCACGCGGATCTTTTGCGCCACCAGCACAAGGTCCTGCACGCGCATGATCTTGGACACGGCGGCGGCCATTTCCGGGGTCAGCCCTGGCGCCAATGCACGCAGGGCGTGTTCATCGGCGGCATCACTAAGCAGCCAGTCGCGCAGGCCGCCGACGGTGAGGTGGTTGACCGGCGCAAACGCCTGTTTATCGTGGGTGTCGATGATCAGCCGGGTGACTTCATCGCTTTCATAGGGAATCAGTGCTTCCTGCAGGAAGTGCTTGAGCGGGATATTCGCCAGCGCCATCTGCGCCGCCACCCGTTCACCGTCGTTCTGTGCGGCGACACCGGCGAGGAAGTCCCCGGAGCGGGCGGGGCTGGCCTTGGCCATCACGTCCTTGAGGTCGTCGAAGCGGTAGGTGAGGGCACCCACCGCGTGGGAAAAGCTTGCCATACAGTGTCTCCTGGATGACGCGGGCAAACATAGAGTACGCGCCCGCGTCGAGGTTTTCGGCAATCAGTGCAAGGCGGCCTCTGCGGCCTGGATCGCCGCGAATTCCTCTTCCGGCGTGCCTGCTACCAAGTGATGCCGGCTGTAGAAAGCAAAGTAAGCAATTAATACTCCATAGATGACCGCGGCGCCAATCACCACTCGTGGATCTACCAGGAAGCCCGCCACCACGGCCACGCAGGCCAGTACCAGCGCCACGCCCGAAGTGAAGATGCCGCCCGGCGTGCGGTACGGTCGGTCCATTTTGGGGCGACGGATGCGTAGGGTGATGTGCGCGGCCATCATCAGCACGTAGGAAATCGTCGCGCCAAACACCGCCACCAAAATCAGCAAGTCACCCTGGCCGGTCAGCGACAGGCCAAAACCGATAATCCCGGGGATCACCAACGCCAGCACCGGCGCCTTGCTCTTGTTGGTCTCGGACAGTTTGCGCGGCAGGTAGCCGGCGCGGGACAAGGCAAAGATCTGCCGCGAATAGGCGTAGATGATCGAGAAAAAGCTCGCAATCAAGCCGGCCAAGCCGACCAGGTTGACGAAGCTGCCCATCCAGGTCGAACCGCCGTAGGACAACGCCAGTGCTTCAACCAGCGGGTTGCCGGATTTGATCAGCGCGTAAGTGCCCGCACCGCCCGGCGCGATCACCAGAATCAGCAGGGCAAAACTGGTCAGCACAACAATGGCGCCGATCAGGCCGCGGGGCAGGTCGCGTTTCGGGTTCTTGGTTTCTTCGGCGGCCAATGGAACGCCTTCCACCGCGAGGAAAAACCAGATGGCATAAGGGATCGCCGCCCACACGCCGACGTAGCCGAACGGTAGGAAGCTGCTGGCGCCCTTGGCTTCGGTCACCGGAATGTCCAGCAGGTTGGCGACGTTGAAGTGCGGCACCATCGACACCAGGAACACGCCCAGGGCAATTGCGGCGACGGCGGTGATCACGAACATCAGTTTCAAGGCTTCGCCCACGCCAAAGATGTGGATGCCGATAAAGATGATGTAGAACGCCAGGTAGATCATCCAGCCGCCAATGCCGAACAGTGACTCGCAATAGGCGCCGATAAATACCGCGATGGCCGCAGGGGCGATGGCGTATTCGATGAGGATCGCGGTACCCGTGAGAAACCCGCCCCAAGGGCCAAAGGCGCTGCGGGCAAAACCGTAGCCACCGCCGGCGGTGGGGATCATGGACGACAGTTCTGCAAGGGAAAAGCACATGCACAGGTACATCGTCGCCATCAGCAAGGTGGCGAGGAACATGCCGCCCCAGCCACCCTGGGCCAGGCCGAAGTTCCAGCCGGCGTAATCGCCGGAGATCACATAGGCAACGCCAAGGCCCACCAGCAGTACCCAGCCGGCAGCGCCTTTTTTCAGTTCGCGTTGTTGGAAGTATTCGGTGCCGACTTTTTCGAAGTCGACGGAAGAGCCAGTGGGTTCGCTAGGCATGGGGAAGTACCTTTCATTCTTATTGTTTTAACTCGGCCTCTGTATGCCGAATGCGCATCGCAAATACTTATGAAGATCCAAATGTGGGAGGGGGCTTGCTCCCGATAGCAGAGGGTCAGTCACTTAGATGTGGACTGACACTCTGCTATCGGGAGCAAGCCCCTCCCACCTTTGATTGCGTTTCAAAGGTAGGAGGGTGTCGCGGGTTAGAAGAAGCCCAGTGGATTGATGTCGTAGCTCACCAGCAGGTTCTTGGTCTGCTGGTAGTGATCCAACATCATCTTGTGGGTCTCGCGGCCCACGCCGGACTTCTTGTAACCGCCAAACGCGGCATGCGCCGGATACAGGTGGTAGCAGTTGGTCCACACACGGCCGGCCTTGATCGCCCGGCCCATACGGTAGGCGCGGTTGATGTCGCGGGTCCACAGGCCGGCGCCCAGGCCGAACTCGGTGTCGTTGGCAATCGCCAGGGCTTCGGCTTCGTCCTTGAAGGTGGTGATGCTCACCACCGGGCCGAAGATTTCTTCCTGGAACACGCGCATTTCGTTGGTGCCCTTGAGTAGGGTCGGCTGGATGTAATAGCCGGTGGCGAGGTCGCCCGTCAGCTTCTCGACCTTGCCGCCGGTCAGCAGCTGCGCGCCTTCGCCCTTGGCGATTTCCAGGTAGGACAGGATTTTGTCGAACTGCTGCTCGGAGGCCTGGGCGCCGACCATCGTGTCGGTGTCCAGCGGGTCGCCACGCTTGATCGACTCGACCTTCTTCATCACTACTTTCATGAAGTCGTCGTAGATCGATTCTTCCACCAGTGCGCGAGATGGGCAGGTGCATACTTCGCCCTGGTTGAAGAACGCCAGCACCAGGCCTTCGGCGGCTTTTTCGATAAATGCAGGTTCGGCTTTCATGATGTCGGCGAAGAAGATGTTCGGCGACTTGCCACCCAGCTCGACGGTGGACGGGATGATGTTCTCAGCCGCCGCATGCATGATGTGCGAGCCCACAGGCGTCGAGCCGGTGAAGGCGATCTTGGCGATGCGCTTGCTGGTGGCCAAGGCTTCGCCGGCCTCCTTGCCGAAACCGTGTACCACGTTGAGTACGCCCGGCGGCAGCAGGTCGCCGATCACTTCCATCAGCACGTTGATGCCCAGCGGTGTTTGCTCGGCGGGCTTGAGCACTACGCAGTTGCCGGCGGCCAGGGCCGGGGCGAGTTTCCATGCGGCCATCAGCAGCGGGAAGTTCCAAGGGATGATCTGGCCGACCACGCCCAGCGGCTCGTGGAAGTGATAGGCGGCGGTGTGTTCGTTGATTTCGGCGCTGCTGCCTTCCTGGGCGCGGATGCAGCCGGCGAAGTAGCGGAAGTGGTCGGCGGCCAGGGGGATGTCGGCGTTGAGGGTTTCGCGTACGGCCTTGCCGTTGTCCCAGGTTTCGGTGATGGCCAGCAGCTCGAGGTTCTGTTCGATGCGGTCGGCGATTTTCAGCAGCACCAGGGAGCGGTCCTGGGCCGAGGTCTTGCCCCAGGCATCGGCGGCGGCGTGGGCGGCGTCCAGGGCTTTATCGATGTCTTTGGCCGTGGAGCGCGGGAATTCGGCGATAGGCTTGCCGTTGACCGGCGAGGTGTTGGTGAAATAGTTGCCATCGACCGGCGCAACGAATTCGCCGCCGATGTAGTTACCGTACTTGGCCTTGAACGAAACGATCGCGCCTTCAGTACCGGGGTGTGCGTAACGCATGGTGGCATCTCCTGCTTTTATGTTTATTGGAGTACATCGCGACAAGCGCGTGATAAAGCGTAGAGCAAAGGTTGGGCCACTGCAGCGCCGGCCAATCAAATCAACGGGTTGGTCGTTGGCGCTCTGCGTCGTTGTCACCCTCGTGGTACAGGTGCTGTGACAGTTTGTGCCATAAACGGTACAGCCTGTGACCGGTGGGTCGGCCCGGGATTGCAATGGGCAGAGGGCTGGGGGATGCTGGGCGCTCTCACGCAGGGAGAATAATAAGAATATGCATAACGATCATTTCAGTCGCCATGCCCAGCAAGTCTTGACCGTCACCCGCGGACAGGAGCTGCCCCAGGGGCCGGGCAGCGATCCGTCCATCGCTCGTTCCTGGCTGCGTTGCGTGGAGGATTATCACCTCGATCCTGCGCAGACCATCGCCCCCACGGTGCTTGAACACGGCCGCCTGCTGGAAAGCCGCGAGCGCCTGCGCCAAGTGCTGCACATCGCCGGCAGCGAGATGAACAGCCTGCATCAGCAGCTCTCCGGCGCCGGCCATGCGGTTCTGCTCACCGACGCACGGGGCGTGATCCTCAACTGCGTTACCGCGCCGTCCGAACGCAAGATTTTCGAGCGCGCCGGGCTATGGCTGGGCGCTGATTGGAGCGAAGCCTGCGAGGGCACTAACGGCATTGGCACCTGCCTGGTGGAGCGCCAGTCCTTGACCATTCACCGCGATGAACACTTCCGTGGCCGCCATACCGGGCTGACCTGCTCGGCAAGCCCGGTGTTCGACCCCCACGGTGAGCTGCTGGCGGTACTCGATGTGTCCTCGGCACGCGAAGCGGTATCGCGCCAGAGCCAATTCCATACCATGGCGCTGGTGAACCTGTCGGCGAAGATGATTGAGAGTTGCTACTTCCTGCGCCATTTTGAGCACCACTGGCTGTTGCGTTTCCACCTGCAGGCCGAGTCGGTGGGCCTGTTCAGTGAAGGGCTGTTGGCGTTCGATGGGGAAGGGCGCATTTGCGCGGTCAACCAGAGTGCGTTGAACCTGCTGGGGCAAGTGCGCGGGGGCTTGCTGGGGCAACCGGTGGAGGCGTTTTTCGACTGCTCCCTGGACCAACTGTTCGGTCGCGCCAGTGCCAATGCCACCGCGAGTTGGCCGTTACGCAGCCGCGACGGGCGGCACTTGTTCGCCGCGTTGCGCGGTCAGCCGCGCCCTGTGCCGCCCCCCGTCTTCAAGGCGCCCGAGCCGCCGCGCATGCCCGGCATCTGCCTGGCCGACCCGGCCTTGCAAAATGAGTTTCGCAAGGCGCTGCGAGTCTTCGAGCGCGACGTTCCGCTGCTGGTCAATGGTGAGACGGGTTCCGGCAAGGAGGCTTTCGCCAAGGCCATACACCAGGCCAGCCAGCGTGCCAATAAACCTTTTATCGCCCTCAACTGCGCCGCCATTCCGGAAAGCCTGATCGAAAGCGAATTGTTCGGCTATCGCGGCGGCAGTTTTACTGGGGCCCTTAAAGACGGCATGCGCGGCAAGTTGCAACAAGCCGATGGCGGCACCCTGTTTCTCGACGAAATCGGCGACATGCCGCTGGCGTTGCAGACGCGCCTGCTAAGGGTGCTGGAGGATCGCATGGTGGTGCCCATCGGCGGTGAGCCGCACGCTGTGAATGTGCGGATTATCAGCGCCACACACCGAAATTTGCTTGAGCGCATGCAAGACGGCAGCTTTCGCGAGGATCTGTACTACCGGCTCAACGGTCTGGAGATTGAGCTGCCGCCGCTGCGCGAGCGCAGTGACAAAGCCCAATTGCTCGACTTTTTATTGGCACAGGAAGCCGGGACGCAGCCTGTTGTACTCGACGTCCAGGCTCGCCAAGCCCTGCTGGCGTACGCTTGGCCAGGCAATGTGCGGCAGTTGCGCACAGTGTTGCGCACGTTGGTCGCGCTGAACGAGAGCGGCAAGGTCAGCGTTGCAGATCTACCCGCGACAATGCGTCAAGGCCGAACCGAATCGACCAGGGGAACCCACAACGGGCTGGCGCTGGAAGATGCGGAGCGCTTGGTACTGCTTGGCACACTGGAGCGGCAGGGTTGGCACATGACACAAACGGCTGCAAGCCTGGGTTTAAGCCGCAATACGCTTTATAGAAAGTTGCGCAAGCACGGGATCTCACGAAATGTCGGGGTTTAGACTACGTTCGGTTGTCTCTTTCATTCTTTAAAGAGTGATGCGTGTGTGTCTTAAGTGGCGACAGGCGTATTGGTATCATATTGTTGAAAATATACTGAGCCCTTGATATTCGCAGTGTGCAAGCGCGTTGAGTTGCGGTTTTTTGAGAGCTGTCTTATTTGGTCGAGGTTTAACCGCACGTTTTTTTTTTCAATGATCCACTAAGGACATGTATGAAGGCTCCTTTACAGGAAATCTTAATGTCTGCACTAAGGGTGAATCATGACTATTCCACAATTCTCCGCGCCTCTGCTCCCATCCGCTTTCAACGCCGTTCTGGCACCCGTTACAGAGGTAATTGGCACGCATCGCGATCATGCTGCAGATGAATTGCGGGCTGACACCCGCACCGAGCTGCCCGAACGCGCTGGCGGGCCAACGGCATTTTCACGGGCTGGCGCCGATGCAGAAGTGGCAAGATCTTATGCCAAGACATTGGCTGCGGGTATCAACAAAACGTTTGGCCACGCGTCTTTGGTTGATGTACCCCGGGAATCGACCGTGGGACGTTGGCGTACACAGTTGGATCACGCGTTCAAAGAGCCAGGGTTTCTGGCATGGGCACGGGAGCAAAATCTCAACACGGGCTATTTGAAAGTCAATCCATCACGCGGTGAAATCTCTGGTTATGTCGGCGGTGCGATCAAAACCTTTTCGTTATCAGATGATTCAGGGTGGTCCGATATTTCGCGCACGTTATTGTCCATTTCCAAAGTGTTTGCGCCAGAAACCGGGCAGACATTTGTATACCCGTTATACGGATGTGACGACCAAGTACCGCTTGTTGTGGTCGAGCAGTTTTACGGCGAGCCCAAGAGCTCTAGCACGACTGAAGTGCATGCCCGTATTCGGCAGTTGCTCGAAAAGCCTGGCTTTGACTTACCCGATAACTATGTAACGCCGCGTTCTGATGAAGCGTTGTCTGCACACCGGCAGGCGCTGGGGGATAACGCTAATCGTCATGCGCTTATTACGGCGTTGCGCACCCAGGTAGATGATGCCAGTGGGCATATTGCCCTGGATGCAGTCAAGATTCCCATTGACCCTCGTTCAAGCCTGTTCGCCAGCGAACAGCGCAGTGAGATGAGTGCCGCACAAATCCTCACGCTGGAAGGCAACAAGGTACCCGTCAATAGTGAACAGGCGCTTGAAACGGCACTGGGGTTGTCCGTTGACCTCGCTCATCGGGCACCAGGTATTGAGTCGGGGGGGTACCAAGCAGTTGAGCATAAAGTTGGGCCGTACTGCCTTGCGCAAGAGGCAAGGCTTGGTGGATGAGTGGAAGAGACAGCAACTTGCCCAGGTGCCTGGTACGCAGACCGGGCCAGGTGCAAGCAGTGTATTAAGCTTGTTGATCAAGGCGCTTCCCCACGCCACCAGCCAAATGATCGCAGATCACCCCGCGTTGATAATGGATCAGCTCATTCGCTCGCCCAAGGCGCTGGCGCTGGGTGAGGATATTCAAAACACGCTCAAGTCGATCAAAACCTCGACCAGCGCAATTGAAAATGTGAACGCCGCATTGGTACATGAGCTGGATGCCAGTGCGGACAAATCGCGTTTCAATGTGGCGGGCTATGACCTGTATCACAAAGATAATATTGGCGCCTCTCCCGCTGAAATCGTCAAACGCTTTGTCGCTCATCTTGAACCCAGGGTTGGGGTTGAATTGGCTGCATTGTCTGCGCGCTTACTACTATCGGCGGTTGCTCCTGAATTCTTGGTAAAAAACATACCGCCCGGCATTATTTATGGCTCTGCTGCATGGATGAATTTTTGCATTCAAGTAATGCGTATTGAGCTGCAAGTACCTGGTGCATCGGCAAACATGACCTATAGCCAAGTGATGGCTTTTGGTAAGGTGCCGCCTGTTTCGTTTGAGGGCGAGAGCGAGTTGAGCGCGGCAATGCACGACGCTATTGTCGCCTGGGGCTTCGCGAACAGAATCACTGTAAACAATTCGAAGTTTACCGTTACGACGACTGAGCTCGAGCGGATAAGGCAAGCATCCATCAAACAGGTAAGAGAAATTTCATGGGCGAGTGAAGTATTGAAAACACTCCCCAAAACCCGAGAGGCCTTGGCCTTGGAGGAGCTCAGGCGCGTTTTTCCCGATATTGACTCGACCCTCAAAGTGCTGCAGGACACGGAGGTGAAGCATGCACCGTTGTCGCTGCTTGATATTTACATGAGTGGGCCTGTCAAGGTGGGTAAATGGAAGTCATTGGACGAAAACAAATTTCCATACAGTAAGGTTAAGTCTCGCATTGAGGAACTTGAGCCTGACATCAACCAAGTATTTTCTGCGGCGTTCCAGGATTATCGGAAAACCCATGAGAGTGCATGGGGTATCCAGTTTAAATATCAGCTTTCATTGTTGCCAATTGCCGATCGAGAAAAGATTAGCCAGTCGGACGTGAGCTTTTTCGAAGTATCTCGTCCTTTTCTAGATAGAGTCCCCTCTCCACTTGAAGTGCTTACCAGCATGAGGTTTTGGCCTAGAGAGCCCACCGAGCAGGAACTTAAAGCGCTTAAGGGGACTCAGGGTTTATTGATGAAAGTGGTGGACGGGGGGGGTAACGTTTCTACCTATAACGTTCTTCCTTTCGAAGGGCGAGTTGTCAAGGAAAATACGGTTGCAGGTAGCCGAACCGGCTTTGACGACAGTTCGTATTTCAGCGACCAAGGCAAGGGCTATGTTCCAGGCTCATTGCATGTTTACAACGCCTATGGAACGCTCAACGAAGATCGTGACCCACCAGATGTGACGGGTGACATGCCGGGCTCCTACTTCTCAAAAAAAACCAATGCGCTTGCTCAGGCAGTGGGTAGTTTCTCTGTGCAGCCTTATGAGGATCTCAAGCTCAAGGCTGCGGGAGTTACGGAGATTGAGAAAGGGCGTGCAATTGATGAAAACCTCAAGGAGTTTTTCCTGAGCCTCGTGCCTTTTTATGATGGAGTTCAAGATGCGATTAAAGGGGATATCAAGGGGGCAGTGTTTAATATCGGTTTCGACATTTTAGGTTTTGCCCTTCCGGCCGCCAATGCTGGTCGTAAAGCATCCAATGCAGGCAAAGGCTTGCTGACTATTCTCACACGCGGAGTATTTGCCGGTGTCGGTGCGTCGGTGGGGTACACCGATACTGTAGATATTGCTAAAAACTTGAATAAGGGCGCGCACGCGGGCTATCGGGATATCAAACACATCGCGGGTAAAAGCGATGAGGTGCTGTCAAAGCTCAGAGGAAATTATAAAAGTTATGATGTCTCCAAAGCTTACAAGGAGGGCGATATCGTCAAAGGGTTTTTCCAATCGGCGGAAGATAACGTGTGGCGACCCACCGTTGCGATCCTGAAAGCCGGAGGGTGGTATGCATATAATGTTATTACCAAGACGCCTTTTGGTGTGCAAGCTGCACAGTTTGGTGTTGTTAGTGCCTTGGAAAAATAGTGCTGGGTTGGTATTTAATGCTGCTTGGGCAGTAGGTGTGTTTCGATATTTTTATTAATGAAGAGCAGGAACTGTTTCCGGCATATTGCTCACTTATCAAATGAAGGTAATGGATGGCTTTCTAATAATTATTAATCATCAGGTAACTCATTATGATACTTTCAATTTCTACACAGGCCCACCTGCACACAAAGTATTCAAGAATAGGCGGGTTTTTAGACAGCGTTATGGGCGGGGCGCGAGGCAGTACTCCAATTCCGACTCGGTCTTTAGACGCCCCGAAAGTAGGCGACACACCTGGCAGCAGCAAGTCAGGGAGCCTCGACCGAACGCTAGATCAAGCGTTCGTTGATTCCAAAGTTGGAAGCTTCGAGGGGCCAGGGCATTCGGTAGGCACCCGACTACCGGGGGAAGCTAGTCAGGGAAGTATTTATCAATCGCCAGCGATGGTCGAATACAAAGCCAAACAGCAAAAAGAATGGCAAGCCCGTAAAGACGCTGAAGCTCGCGACAAGTTATTTGGCCAGCCCACGGCAGGACGAGTCGATGGGCAGGAGGTCGAGCCCTTTTCTGCGGCCAAGCTTGAGAAGAATGCCGATGAACTGGTGAAAGCCAAAGAGACAGCGCTTCCGCCCACGACCAAGACGCTCCTCAAGACCGCTGCCATCACCACAGCAATCAGCGCGCCCTTTAGTACGATGGGATTGTTTATTGCCGGAACTGCTAACGAAGCGCTCAAGCCAATTATCAACCCTCCACCCGCCAATGCCACCGTACAAAGTGTAGAAGAGGGCCGGATCGTCGATCATATTCAAAGCAGTGTATTTAAGATCGTCAATACCTTGGGCGAACTGCGTAATGAGGAGCCTGTTCCTATATCGGTGAAATGGCTGATGCTGGATAACGACACGCGTCTGGATGCGCTTGGAGCCATGCTTGACTTTGCCGAGGGCGAGTTCGCTAAAGAAGCGCGCAAGCACAATATTCCGTTTCAGCCCGCTTTCACGGGGGCTGACGAAGATGATATCAAGCCCCGTGCGATCGCCATGGAGACCCGTATGGCAGTCCTTTCTGCGTTGATGGGCTCGCTGAAATCGAAGATTGCGGGCACCGGCTAAGGTCGGTCATATCAGCAGAGCCCATCGAATGGTGGGCTTTTTGATCTTTCCTGAATTATCAGGGTAAATCTTCCTCGATTTTTTGAGTGTGTTTGTGATTTTCGCCACTCAGCGTACGAATAGGTCACCATTTAATCAGTGCGCGAGTGGCGCTTTATATCCAGCAAGCCCGAGAGCTGGCACCTCCCTGGCAAGCCCTGCATAGCGGGAGCCAAAGCTAAAGAGTGCGACTTTACTCACGTTACGCTAACCTGCCTCGATGTTTTACGAGGTCGACTATGCACATTCATATTCTCGGTATTTGCGGCACTTTCATGGGTTCGATGGCGGTCCTGGCCAAAGAACTGGGCCATCACGTCACCGGCTCTGATGCCAATGTCTACCCCGCCCATGAGCACGCAACTCGAGGCGCAGGGTATCGCGTTGACCCAAGGTTATGACCCGGCGCAGTTCGACCCCGTCCCGGACCTGGTGGTGATCGGCAACGCCATGTCCCGCGGCAACCCAGCGGTCGAGTATGTACTGAACAAGGGCTTGCCTTATGTCTCAGGGCCTCAGTGGCTGGCGGACCATGTGTTGCAGGGCCGTTGGGTACTTGCAGTGGCCGGCACCCACGGCAAGACCACCACCAGCAGCATGCTGGCCTGGGTGCTGGAGCATGCGGGCATGAGCCCTGGTTTCCTGATCGGCGGTGTGCCGCAGAATTTTTCGGTCTCAGCGCGGCTGGGTGATACGCCGTTTTTCGTGATTGAGGCGGACGAATACGACAGCGCCTTTTTTGATAAGCGCTCCAAGTTCGTGCATTACCGCCCGCGCACAGCGATCCTGAATAACCTTGAGTTCGATCACGCCGATATCTTTCCCGACCTGCCGGCCATTGAGCGGCAGTTCCATCACTTGGTGCGTACCATCCCGAGTGAAGGCCTGGTTATCCATCCGACTACCGAGCCGGCCTTGCAGCGTGTGATCGACATGGGCTGCTGGACCCCGGTACAGACCACCGGTGCCGGCGGGCAGTGGCAGGCCAGGTTGCTCAGCGAAGATGGTTCGCGCTTTGAAGTGCTGTTCGAAGGCGAAGCTCAAGGCATTGTCGATTGGGGCATGACCGGCCAGCATAATGTGGCCAACGCCTTGGTGACGCTGGCCGCAGCTCGGCATGTAGGCGTAGTGCCAGCCATGGGCATTGCGGCATTGAGCGCATTCAAAAGCGTGAAGCGCCGCATGGAGAAAGTAGCGGACGTGAATGGGATTACCATCTACGACGACTTTGCCCATCACCCAACCGCGATTGCCACCACCCTGGATGGCCTGCGCAAGCGCGTCGGAGGCGCCCAGATCATTGCGATCGTTGAGCCCCGTTCCAACTCAATGAAGCTCGGCGCGCACCGCGATGGCCTGCCGGAAAGCGTCAACGATGCCGACCAGGTGGTGTGGTACGCACCGGCCAACCTTGGCTGGGACCTGCCAGCGATTGCTGCGTTGTGCACCGTGCCGTCGGTGGTGTGCGATTCCCTGGAAGCCATCATTGAACAGGTCAAGCATCACGCCAAGCCGGGCACCCACGTAGTGATCATGAGCAACGGCGGCTTCGGCGGCCTGCATGGCAAATTGGCCGAGGCGCTGAAATGAGCGGCCCGGAACGCATCACCTTGGCGATGACCGGCGCGTCCGGCGCGCCATATGGCTTGCGCTTGCTGGATTGCCTGGTGCGCGAGGACCGGGAGGTGCACTTCCTGATCTCCAAGGCGGCGCAGTTGGTAATGGCTACCGAGACCGATGTCGCACTGCCAGCCAAGGTGCAGACGATGCAGGCGTTCCTCACCGAGTACACCGGCGCAGCGGCAGGGCAGATCAAGGTCTACGGCAAGGAAGACTGGATGTCGCCCGTAGCTTCCGGTTCCGGTGCGCCTGCGGCGATGGTGGTGGTGCCGTGCTCCACCGGCACCCTGTCGGCAATTGCCACGGGGGCTTGCAACAACCTGATCGAACGGGCAGCGGACGTGACCTTGAAGGAGCGCCGCCAATTGATCCTGGTGCCCCGCGAAGCGCCGTATTCAAGCATCCACCTGGAGCACATGCTCAAGTTGTCGAACATGGGCGTGACCATTTTGCCGGCTTCGCCGGGCTTCTATCACCAGCCGCAGACCATTGATGACCTGGTGGACTTCGTGGTGGCGCGCATCCTCAACCTGCTGAACATTCCCCAGGACATGCTGCCGCGCTGGGGCGAGCACCATTTGGGCGGCGATGAATAAAACGCTGCTGCTATTGCTGGCGCTGCAACTGATGGGCTGCCCACGGCGCGCACCCTGGACGCCGCGCAACCTGGCGCGCCGGTGGTGTATGCAGGTACGCGCCTGGATTTGTATGCGATCAATGGCGGCTGTTGCGCCAAGGACCGCTTTGGCGCCGAGGCGCCGCGCTATCCCCATGTCGACCTGCCGGCCAGTGCATTGCTCGACACGCTGTTGTTGCCCTTGTCGGTGTTGACGGTGCTGGGCGTTGGCTTCAACGCCACTGGTGGGCTGTAACGCAAATCCCGCCAGCAACACAAAACAATGTGGGAGGGGGCTTGCCTCCGATAGCGGTAGTCCAGTCAACTATTTGGTGACTGACATACCGTAATCGGGGCAAGCCCCTTCCCACATTGGTTTTGTGTTTACATTTACTTGCCGAGCTTGCGCAGCTCATCCGACTCGACCACCCGCACCCCATCCTGCTCTTCCAGCGCCAGACGCCACATGGCGCGGGCCAGTTCGCAGACTTCGATGCCGTGATACTTGCCTGGGATCAAACGCGACAACGGCCCGGCCAGTTGCTCGGCCAGGCGTGGTTCCAAGCGTTCGCCCAATAGCAGCGAAGGCCGCACGATGGTCAGTTGCGGCCAGTCCTGGGCCTTCAATGCCTGTTCCATTTCGCCCTTGACCCGGTTGTAGAAGATCGAGGATTTCGGGTCGGCGCCAATAGCGCTGATCACGATCAGGTGCCGCGCGCCCAGTTCCCGTGCGCGCTTGGCGAAGGCCACGACCAGATCCAGGTCGACAGCGCGGAAGGCCGCTTCGGAGCCCGCCTGCTTGATGGTAGTGCCCAGGCAGCAGAAGGCGATATCCACCTGGCCGCTCAGTTGCGGCAGGAATACGGCGGGGTCGCCTACGGGGTTTTCCAGGTGCGGGTGCTCAGCCAGCGGCTTGCGACTCGGTGCCAGTACGCGGGTTACGGTAGGTTCGTTGAGCAGGCGGTCGAGCAGGTGCTCGCCAGTCAGCCCGGAGGCCCCGGCCAGCAAGATGTGCTGAGGTGTCAGGTACATGGTGTTTCCCCCTTGTTACACGTTACAGCTTAGTTGCCTTTGGCTTCCTTGCTATTCATTGAGACGCTTTCGAGCGCCTTTCGTGCCTGCTGTTTGCGTAATAATTGCCAGCGGGCGATCACGCCTTTGGGGGCCCAGATCTGCGGTTCGGAGGCTTCGAAGTTGTCCGCCTGTTCGCGTTCGGCCACGTGCAGTTGTGCCAGTTTGAAGGCGTGTTGCAAATCATCCGTCTGGTTAAAAGCTTGTGCGAAAAGGGCATCACCGAAGTAGGTGAAGTCCGCTTCTTCCGAGCAGCCAAACGACACGCGGTCTGCACGGGAGGCGGTCATGATCAGGGTGCGTTCATCCTTGAGTGCCGGTATGAAGCCTCCGGAATAGCATGCTGAGATCACGATAATCTTGTCGCGGTTTTTCAGCGGTGCGAGCACCGCGGCCAGCTCATCGGCGGGCAGGTCGGCCAGTTCCATGCGCGGTTGGTCGAGCACCAGTTCGTGTTCGTGTGTGCCATGGCTGGTCATGTAGATGAAGATCAGGTCTTCCGGCCCGGTACGTTCGGCCAGGGTTTGCACGGCGCGTCGCAGGCTTTCGCGGGTGGCCAGCGGGCGGTCGGTAATATGGTCGCGGTGGTTGACCAGGCGCACCTGCCCGCGTGCGCCGAAGCGTGTGGCGAGCATGTTGCTGACGTAATCGGCTTCGCGCAGGAACACGCTTTGCTTGCCGTCGCCCGCCAATGCCAAGGTGTACAGCTCGACGGCAGGGGTGGACAGCGGCACGGCGGCCAGGGCGTTATCGAGCAAGCGGCCTTGGGCCAGTACGCCGGTTTCCAGTGGGTCGGGCAGCAGCGTGCCATCGGCATCGCGTACGCGCAGGCCATTGACCCAGGTGCCCGCCTGTACGGTGCCGTCGGTGAGGACGAGGGTGCCGCGGCCCTGGTAGTTGTCGCTGTCGAAACCGCCGATATAGAAACTGCCATCGGTGAGATTCAGGCGGCCTTCGCCGGTAAAGCGCCAATCGCTGAACTGGCCGACATAGTGGCTGCCATCCACCCCGATCAACTCACCCTGGCCGCTGAGGGCGCCTTCCTTGAACTGGCCGATCCACACGTCACCGTCGGCGTTTTCGTAGCGGCCTTTACCGTTGAGCTGGTTCTGCTTGAATTGGCCGACATAGATATCGCCCTCGGCGCTGTTGAAGGTGCCATTGCCTTCCAGTTGGCCATCGACGAAGCGGCCACTGAACTGATTGCCGCTGTCGTCATTACGCTGGCCTTCGCCATTGGGCTTGCCGTGGGCGAATTGGCCCTGGTATTGGCTGCCATCGGCCAGCTCGAGGCGGCCGAGGCCTGCGTACTGGTCGTCCTTGAATTCGCCGCGATAGGTCATTTGCCCCTCTTTGAGGGTGCCTTCGCCGTTGCGTCGACCCTTTTTGAAACCTCCGACGTAACTGCTGCCCGCGGTGGTCAGGCTGCCCTGGCCCTCAAACAGGCCCTGCTGGAATTCGCCTTTATAGACTTCGCCATTACTACCATGCCATTCGCCCTTGCCGTGCCACTGCCCTTTGTCGAACTGGCCGGCGTACCAACTGCCATTGGGGTAATCCACGCGGCCCTGGCCTTGCAGCAGTCCGTTGACCACGTCACCCCGGTAGCGGCCGCCATCGGGCAGGCGCGCATCGGGCGGCAACAGCGATTCGCCGTCTCCGCAAGCGGTGAGCAACAGGGCAAAGGCGAGGGGAACGAGTGGGCGCATAGCGGGATCCGGATAATTGAGCGCCGAGTATGCCGCAGCCGCAGGATTCATACATAAATTTACATACACTGTGGCAAGGTTTATCGCCTCACCACAGTCCGGGCCTTATACGAAGCAGAGCGACAACGACTCGGCAATGTAGGCGGGCTTCTCCTGGCCTTCGATTTCCAGGGTGGCGGTGGCCTTGAACAGCCATTGGCCCGGTTTTTTCTCGGTGACATCGGTGAGGGTGACGTTCAGGCGCACCTTGGAATCAACCTTCACCGGCTGGATAAAACGCACGCTGTCCAGGCCGTAGTTGACTGCCATCTTCAGGCCTTCGGGCATGATCAGGATGTCTTCCATCAGCTTGGGCATCAGCGACAGCGACAGGAAACCATGGGCGATGGTGCTGCCGAATGGGGTCTCGGCGGCCTTGACCGGGTCGACGTGGATGAACTGATGATCGCCGGTGGCTTCTGCGAACAGGTTGATACGCGCCTGGTCGATGGTGAGCCATTCGGAACGTCCCAGTTCCTTGCCGACATAATCTTTGAGCTGCGCTACAGGTACATAGGGCATTGCGTCTCTCCTGGGTTCATCGTTTTTATCCGCCCGAGAATGGGGGCTTTTTATGGGTTACAGAGAACCAATGTAGATCATCATGGGCACCCCGCCCGGTCAACCCACCATGCTTTTGGCGAATGCCGGGGCATAGAATGGGCATGCTTATAATGCGGGCGAGCTTTGAAGGGGAGAGAGCGAATGCTGTTACGTGGCCTGACCTGGCTGGTGCTGTTCCAACTGATCGGCACGGCGATCAATCATTTACTGTTGCCAGTGCTGCCGGGGCCGATTGTGGGCCTGTTGCTGATGCTGGGTTTCCTGGTCTGGCGCGGTGAAGTCGGCGAGCCCCTGAGCCTGGCGGCCAGCAGCCTGTTGCGTTATCTGCCGCTGCTGCTGGTGCCCCCGGCCGTGGGCGTGATGGTATATGCCAAGGACATCGCCGCCGACTTCTGGGCCATCGTCGGTGCGCTGGTATTGTCGCTGGTGATCGCCATGGGCTTTATCGGCGTATTGATGCAGCAAATGGTCAAGCGCAAGGAGCGAGGGCAGTGATCTTTGACTGGCAGGGGGCCTGGACGGCCGTCATTCACCACCCGCTGTTCGGCATCGGCATCACCCTGGGCGCCTATCAACTGGTGCTGGCGGGGTTCGAGAAAACCCGCTG
Organism: Locusta migratoria; assembly: GCA_026315105.1. NCBI lineage: Eukaryota > Metazoa > Arthropoda > Insecta > Orthoptera > Acrididae > Locusta > Locusta migratoria. The sequence goes on from JAOYRU010001584.1 coordinate 140,127, forward strand.
GGTCTTCCTGCAGCCGGTGCTGGTGTCCATGCTGCTGGTGATCGGCGTGCTGCTCACCTGTGGCCTGAGCTATGCCGAATACCGCAAGAGCACCGAGATCATGGGCATCCTGCTCGGGCCTGCAACAGTGGCCCTGGCGGTGCCGCTTTATCTCAACCTGCGACGGATTCGCCAATTGTTCTGGCCGATTTTTACTACGCTGGTGATAGGTGGGGTGTTGGCCACAGGTTTGTGTGTGTGGCTGGGGTGGTGGTTCGGAGCCGAACATATGGTGCTGATGACCATGGCGCCCAAGTCGGTGACGTCGCCGATTGCCATGCTGGTCGCCGAGCAGATTGGTGGCGTTGCGGCCTTGGCGGCGGTGTTTGTGCTGATCACCGGGGTGGTCGGCGCGATGATCGGCCCGGCGTACCTGACGCGCCTGGGTGTACACAGCCCCGAAGCGCGCGGCATGGCGTTGGGCATGACTGCCCACGCCGTCGGCACCTCGGTGGCCCTGCAGGAAAGCGAAGAGTGTGGCGCCTTCGCGGCGCTGGCGATGAGCCTGATGGGCGTGGCCACGGCAGTGTTCCTGCCGCTGGCAGTGTCGGTAATTGTTTAACCCAGGTTTAAGGAAACCTTTATGAGTCTGGCGCTGTTCCCGCTCAACACCGTGCTGTTCCCTGGCTGCACCCTCGACTTGCAACTGTTCGAGGCGCGCTATCTGGACATGATCAGCCGCTGCATGAAAAAGGGCGAAAGCTTCGGCGTGGTGTGCATCCTCGACGGCAAGGAAGTCGGCATGGCGCCGGAGGGCTACGCGTTGATTGGCTGTGAAGCGCTGATCCGCGACTTCAAACAGCAGGACAACGGCCTGCTGGGGATTCGTGTCGAAGGCGGTCGGCGTTTCCGTGTGCGTGATGCCGGCGTGCAGAAAGACCAACTGCTGGTGGCCGACGTGCAATGGATGGAAGAGCTGCCGGACCGGCCGCTTGAAGAAGAGGACGCCGACCTGCTTGCGTTGCTCCAGGCCCTGGCCGAGCACCCGATGGTCGCCTCTTTGGACATGGGCGGCCAAGCCGAGGGGCAGCAAGCTCTGGGCAATCAGCTGGCTTATCTATTGCCGTTCACCGAGGCCGACAAGGTCGACCTGCTGCAACTCGACGACCCGCAGCAACGCCTGGATGCGATTCAAATGTTGCTGGATGAACTCCAGGGCGAACTGTTCACCTGATTCAGATTTATCTGACGGAGCTTTCAGAGTTTGCTCGGCCATCTCAGCTGCGCCGCCTGCAATATTTTCCGATCACATTAATTGATCGGGGATGACCATGATTCGTCTGACACCATCGGAGCAAGTTGCCTGGGACGCGTACTTTGTCAGCGTGACCACACAATTGCTCCAGCAGGATGCAACGCGGGGCCCGGAGTACATCGCCGAGCGCGCCGCTGAAATTGCCGATGAGATGCTACTGGAGCGGCGCGAACGTTGTGTTGAGCGCCGCAGCGCTTCGGTGGACTGGATCGGCCCGGCCAAGGGTCAATAGGCGTACCTGAGCAGTGCGTGGGGCGTGCCGGTAAAAGCGATAAAGCCGAGTACGGCCACCACGGCCGGCAACACCAGCCACCAGGCTTTTTGCGACATCGCAGGCAATGGGCTGCGGTGTTCGCTGACGGTGAGGCTGAACGCGCATACGGTCATCGCCAGCAACGTGCCGGCCAGGATATCCGTGGGCCAATGGGCGCCCAGGTAAACCCGCGACAGGGCAATGAAGGCCGCGGGAATACAACCCAGCAACATCCAGGTCAGGCGTAGACGTGTGGGTTGGCCACGGCCGGCCAGCACCGCAAGCGCCAGGAAGAATGCAAAGGCGCCGGAGGCATGGCCGCTGGGCATGCTGAAGCTGGTCAACGGGTCTGTGAGGATTTCCGGGCGCCCACGGGCGAAAAACAGCTTGGTGCCGGTGTTGATCACGGCCGCACCGGCGAGCGTGGCGCCGACAAACAGCGCGTGGTGCCATTGCCGTGCCAGTATCAGCAAGCCGGTGAACACCGCGCTGGCGACAAACATCTTCTTGAACTCACCCAGTTGGGTGACCCGCACCATGACCTCGTCCAGCCAAGGGCTGCGATGCTCCTGCACCAGTGCGCTCAGACCCTGATCGAAGTCGTTGAGGTGGGGGTAGCCGATAAACAGCGCAATCAACAAGACCAGGCTGGCGCAACCGATCCACAAGGTGGCGCGACGATGGCCGCGCCAGCTGCTGTTCAAGCTCAGCCCCAGCAGGACCGCCAGGCAGGCCGCGATAACCGCCGCTTCCGGCCAGAAACCCTCAGGCAGAGGCAGGCGGAACGCGGCGCCAGCGGCCCAGCCCGGCATCAGGTAAGCCACCGACCAGCCCGCTGCGGCAAGGATGCTCACGGCAGCGAAGCGCGGGAAGGGCATGTCGCACATGCCGGCGACCATTGGCAGCATAGGGCGCAACGGGCCGATGAAACGTCCGACCAATAGGCTGGCGATTCCGTATTTGTGAAAATAGGTTTCCGCGCCGTTCATCCACTCAGGATGGTGACGAAGGCCGGGCAGGCGCCGGATGTTCTGGTGGAAATGTCGTCCCAGGTAGTAGGAAACCCCATCGCCCAACAAGCCGCCGAGAAAGCCCAGCAAAAGCGTTTCACTTAAGGACAGCGCGCCGCTGCCGGCCAGCGCGGCAATCGCGAATAGCAATACCGTGCCCGGCACGATCAGCCCGGCGATGGCCAGGCATTCCACGCACGCGACGATAAACACCGCCGCTGCCAGCCATTGCGGGTTCAGGGTCAGCCAGCCGGTAATGCTATCGAGCCATTGGCCCATACAATCCACTCCATCTCTGTAATGCATATGCTGAAACGCTGATGATCAACTGTGGGAGGGAGCAAGCCCCCTCCCACATTGGATGTGTTGCGTGGGTCCACCTGTTCAAATCAAGAAATAATCGCGGCCTTCGACCTGCCCCCGGCGCAGCGGGTTCCGCGTGCAATAAGGCGCATAGCCAGCATCTACGAAGCGGTACATCAGGTGTTCATCGCGCCCGCTGGGGATGCCCAGCCGCGTGGTCTGGATAATCTGCGTAGGCACCTGGCCAACATCCTCGACATACAACAGCTCCTGGTCAAAGCGCTTGGCGTCCCACATCGGCACCTTCAGGCCCAGCGCCTTGCACAGCAAGGTCTGGCCGGCACAGAGTTTTTGCGTCGGGCGAGGGCTGCCATCGGCGTTCGGGTTGTTCAGCAGCATCTGGGCCAGGCTGGCCGGGCCGGAGATTTCATCGACCCATGGGTAGGCTGATTTGATCAGTACGGCATTGCCCGGGCCATGGGCGCTGAAGTTCAGCGAATCGCCGCCGCGGGCGTAGTACATATAGATATGGCCACCGTCCAGAAACAAAGCCTTACGCTTTTCTGTGTAGCCGAGGGAGGAGTGGCTGCCTTTTTCGGCCACGTAATAGGCTTCGGTTTCAATAATTCGCGCCGAAAGCCAGATATCACCGACGCGATGGCGAATGACTTTGCCGAGTAATTCTCGCGCAAGCAGTTGCGCATCGCGGTCGAAGAAGCAGTCGGGCAGGGCGCTGGCGGGGAGCAGAGGGGTAAAACCGGACATGGCGTTCAGGGTTATTACGGCTAAATGTGACCGAATAATAACAACTCCCAGCTTAATTACGCCTGAACCGCAGGTTTTTACAGTTCATTTCGACCATCCGCCCCTCACCGCTGTCAGTCGTGCTGCGTCACAGCTATAATCTGCCGCTTTCCTCTTTGCCAAGACTCCCTGACCATGACTGAGTCCGTTCTTGACTACATGACCCGCCTGGGTCGCGCTGCCCGTCAGGCTTCACGGTTGATCGCCCGTGCGAGCACTGCGCAGAAGAACCGTGCGCTGCTGGCGGCTGCCGATGCTCTGGATGCCTCGCGCTCCGAGTTGACCGCCGCCAACGAGCTGGACCTGGCCAACGGCCGTGCCAATGGCCTGGAACCGGCCCTGCTGGATCGCCTGGCGCTGACCCCGGCACGTATCGACGACATGATCGAAGGCCTGCGTCAGGTGGCCAAGCTGCCTGACCCCATCGGTGAAATCCGCGATATGCGCTACCTGCCATCCGGTATCCAGGTCGGCAAGATGCGCGTGCCCCTGGGCGTGATCGGCATCATCTATGAGTCGCGTCCAAACGTGACCATCGACGCCGCGAGCCTGTGCCTCAAGTCCGGCAACGCTACCATCCTGCGTGGCGGTTCCGAGGCGATCAATTCCAACCGCGCCATCGCCGCCTGCATCCAGCAAGGCCTGGCCGTGGCCGAATTGCCGGCCGAAGTGGTGCAAGTGGTGGAAACCACCGACCGCGCCGCCGTTGGTGCGCTGATCACCATGCCGGAATTCGTCGACGTGATCGTTCCCCGGGGTGGCAAGAGCCTGATCGAGCGCGTCAGCCGCGATGCCAAGGTGCCGGTGATCAAGCATCTGGACGGTGTGTGCCACGTCTATATCGACATCGCCGCCGACCTCGACAAGGCGATTCGCATCGCCGACAACGCCAAGACCCACCGCTATGCTCCGTGCAACACCATGGAAACCCTGCTGGTGCACGCCGGCATTGCCGAGCGCGTGCTGCCGCCGCTGGCTGCCATCTACCGCGACAAGGGCGTGGAGCTGCGCGGTTGCGAGCGTACCCGGGCGTTGCTCGGCGCGGACGTGATCGAGGCGAGCGAGCAGGACTGGTACACCGAGTACACGGCGCCGATCCTGTCGATCCGTATCGTCGATGACCTGGACCAGGCCATCGAACACATCAACAAATACGGCTCCAAGCACACCGACGCTATCGTTTCCGAGCACTTCAGCGATGCCCGGCGTTTCCTCAACGAAGTGGATTCCGCTTCGGTGATGGTCAACGCCTCGACGCGGTTTGCCGACGGTTTCGAGTACGGCCTGGGGGCGGAGATCGGTATCTCCACCGACAAGCTCCACGCGCGCGGCCCGGTTGGCCTCGAAGGCTTGACCAGCGAGAAGTACGTGGTGTTCGGTGACGGTCACGTGCGCAGTTGATGGCTAAACGCATCGGGCTGCTCGGTGGTACTTTCGACCCCGTGCACATCGGCCACCTGCGCAGTGCCCTGGAAGTCGCGGATGCCCTTGCGCTGGACGAGGTGCGGCTGCTGCCCAATTTCCGGCCGCCGCATCGTGATACGCCGCAAGTGTCGGCGCAACAGCGCCTGGAAATGGTGCGCCTTGCGGTAGAGGGCATAGCGCCGCTGGTGGTGGACGATCGCGAACTCAAGCGCGATAAACCGTCCTACACTGTCGACACCCTGGAATTGATGCGCGCCGAGTTGGCCGCGGATGACCAGTTATTTCTGCTTTTGGGCTGGGACGCATTTTGCGGCCTGCCCTCTTGGCACCGCTGGGAGGAACTCCTCCAGCATTGCCACATCCTGGTTTTGCAACGCCCGGATGCCGACAGCGAACCGCCGGATGCCTTGCGCAACCTGCTGGCCGCGCGGTCGGTAAGTGACCCCTTGGCCCTGACCGGGCCGAACGGGAATATTGCATTCGTCTGGCAGACCCCGCTTGCGGTGTCCGCCACCCAGATCCGTCAACTGCTGGCCAGCGGGAAGTCGGTACGTTTCCTGGTGCCTGACGCGGTCCTGGCCTACATCGATGCGCACGGGCTTTACCGTGCGTCGAACTGAAAAGGCGCGCTTGAACGCACGAGTTGTGCAGCAAGCGCCCGAACATACGAGCAAAACGAGTTTTATATGACGAACAAAGACGTAAGCAAAGTTAAGCGCAAAGGCACCTTCAAAAGCGCGCCGCTGCCGGTTGAAGCCCACGTTGGCCCGGAACTGGCTGGCGAAGAGCTGGTGAAAGTCGCCGTGGCCGCCCTGGAAGACGTTAAAGCCCAGGACATCCAGGTGCTCGACGTACGCGACAAGCAAAGCATCACCGACTTCATGATCATCGCTACCGGTACTTCCAACCGCCAGATCGGCGCGATGCTGGACAAGGTTCGCGAAGCCGTCAAAGCCCAAGGCGTCAAGCCACTGGGTGAAGAAGGCAAGGGCGACAGCGACTGGGTGCTGCTGGACATGGACGACGTGATCGTTCACATGATGACCTCCAACGCCCGCCAGTTCTACGACCTGGAGCGTCTGTGGAAAGGCGCTGAGCAGAGCCGTGCCGCCGATGGCAAGCACCACAGCCCGGAAGTGGGCCACGCGCACTTCGACAAGCTCAACAAAGACCAGGAATAAGGAACGGCTGTGCGCCTGCGTCTGATCGCTGTCGGTTCACGCATGCCCAAGTGGGTGGAAGAAGGCTGGCACGAGTATGCCAAGCGTCTGCCCGCCGAGCTGTCGCTTGAGCTGGTGGAAATACCGCTCAATACCCGGGGCAAGAATGCCGACGTGGCGCGCTTTATCCGTCAGGAAGGCGAAGCCATGCTGGCCAAGGTCGGCCCCAACGAGCGCATCGTCACCCTCGAGGTGCACGGCAAGCCTTGGAGTACCGAGCAGTTGGCGGTGGAATTGGACCGCTGGCGCCTGGATTCGCGCACGGTCAATTTCATGGTGGGTGGCCCGGAAGGGCTGGCGCCGGAAGTCTGCGCCCGCGCTGATCAGCGTTGGTCGCTGTCGGCCCTGACATTGCCGCACCCGTTGGTAAGGATCCTGATCGGTGAACAGCTGTATCGCGCCTGGACAGTCCTGTCCGGGCACCCTTACCACAAATAGTCTGCGCCGCCCCCGATGACCCAGCCGATCCGCATCAAGGACCACGAGAAAGACGCACGTCTGGTACGCGCGCGGGTCGTGTTCGGTGCCATCTTGGTGGTGGCGTTGATGGGCGTGCTGATTGCGCGGCTGTATTTCCTCCAGGTGATCCAGTACGACTATCACTCCACGCTGTCGGAAAACAACCGGGTGCATGTGCAGCCGATTCCACCGACCCGGGGGCTGATCTTCGACCGCAATGGCGTGGTGGTCGCGGATAACCGCCCCAGCTTCAGCCTGAGCATGACCCGCGAGCGTTCCGGCGACTGGCAGCAGGTGCTCGATGTGATCGTCGAGGTACTGCAACTGACGCCGGAAGACCGGGTGATCTTCGAGAAACGCATGAAGCAGGGGCGCCGGCCGTTCGAGCCGGTGCCGATCCTGTTCGAGCTGACCGAAGAGCAGATCGCCCGCATTGCGGTGAACCAGTTCCGCCTGCCAGGGGTGGAAGTGGTGGCGCAGTTGGTGCGGCACTATCCGCAAGGCCCGCACTTTGCCCACTCGGTCGGCTACATGGGGCGGATCAACGAGAAAGAGCTGAAAACCCTCGATCCGGTCAATTACAGCGGCACCCATCATATCGGCAAAACCGGCATCGAGCGTTTCTACGAGCCCGAACTGCACGGCCAGGTGGGTTACGAAGAAGTCGAGACCAATGCCCGTGGCCGTGTATTGCGCGTGCTCAAGCGTACCGACCCGATCCCGGGCAAGGACATCGTGCTGAGCCTGGACATCAAGCTGCAGGAAGCGGCCGAGATGGCCCTGGGTGGCCGGCGTGGTGCGGTCGTGGCCCTGGACCCGAAGACCGGCGAAGTACTGGCGATGGTCAGCCAGCCGAGTTTCGACCCTAACCTGTTCGTCACCGGGATCAGTTTCAAGGCCTATGCCGAGCTGCGCGATTCCATTGACCGGCCGCTGTTCAACCGGGTGCTGCGCGGCCTGTATCCGCCAGGTTCGACCATCAAGCCAGCGGTGGCGATTGCCGGCCTGGATTCCGGCGTGGTCACGGCCTCCAGCCGCGTCTATGACCCCGGCTACTACATGCTGCCCAACTACGACCACAAATACCGTAACTGGAACCGCTCCGGTGACGGCTATGTCGACCTGGACACCGCGATCATGCGCTCCAACGACACCTACTTCTACGACCTGGCCCATAAGCTGGGGATTGATCGCCTGTCTGCCTACATGGGCAAGTTCGGCCTCGGTCAGAAAGTCTCCCTGGACATGTTCGAAGAATCTCCTGGCCTGATGCCGTCGCGTGAGTGGAAGCGTGCGACCCGCCGCCAGGCATGGTTCCCGGGTGAAACCCTGATCCTCGGGATCGGCCAGGGCTATATGCAGGCCACGCCGCTGCAACTGGCCCAGGCCACGGCACTGGTGGCGAACAAGGGCATCTGGAACCGTCCGCACCTGGCCAAGACCATCGAAGGCGAAAAGCCAGTGGATGAAAACCCGATCCCCGACATTGTGCTGCGCGACCCGTCCGACTGGGCCAAGGTCAACCATGGCATGCAGCAAGTGATGCACGGCGCCCGTGGCACCGCACGCAAGGCGGCGGCCGGCGCGCAATACCGCATCGCCGGCAAGAGTGGTACGGCCCAGGTGGTCGCGATCAAGCAGGGCGAGAAATATGACCGCTCCAAGGTTCAGGAGCGCCACCGCGACCACGCTTTGTTTGTCGGCTTTGCCCCGGCCGAGGACCCGAAGATCGTGGTGGCGGTGATGGTCGAGAACGGTGAGTCCGGCTCCGGCGTCGCCGCGCCTGTGGTGCGCCAGATCATGGACGCCTGGCTGCTGGCCGCCGATGGCAAGCTCAAGCCCGAATATGGCGGCCCCCCTTCAAGCCCCGAGGTTACGGCCCGTGAAGAGTAATTTTGACCGCATCCTCTCCAGCGAGGACGTGATGCGTCGCCGTGCGACGTTGCTGCAACGCATGCACATTGATGGGCCGCTGCTGATCCTGCTGCTGACCCTGGCGGCCGGTAGCCTGTTCGTGTTGTATTCGGCCAGCGGCAAGAACTGGGACCTGCTGATCAAGCAAGCGTCCTCGTTCGGCCTGGGCCTGTTGTCGATGGTGGTGATCGCCCAGCTTGAGCCGCGCTTCATGGCACGCTGGGTGCCCCTGGGTTATGTCGCCGGCGTGCTGCTGTTGGTGGTGGTGGATGTCATGGGCCACAACGCCATGGGCGCCACGCGCTGGATCAACATCCCGGGGGTGATCCGCTTCCAGCCGTCGGAATTCATGAAGATCCTGATGCCGGCCACCATTGCCTGGTACCTGTCCAAGCGCACCTTGCCGCCACAGCTCAAGCATGTGGGCATCAGCCTGATCCTGATTGGCGTGCCCTTCATTCTTATCGTGCGCCAGCCGGACCTCGGCACTTCGTTGCTGATTCTCGCCGGCGGCGCATTTGTGCTGTTTATGGGCGGCTTGCGCTGGCGCTGGATCCTCAGCGTGCTGGCTGCGGCCATCCCCGTGGCCGTGGCCATGTGGTTCTTCTTTATGCACGACTACCAGAAACAACGGATCCTGACTTTCCTTGACCCGGAGAGCGACCCATTGGGCACCGGCTGGAACATCATCCAGTCCAAGGCGGCCATCGGTTCCGGCGGAGTATTTGGTAAGGGCTGGTTACTGGGCACCCAGTCCCACCTGGACTTCTTGCCCGAGAGTCACACCGACTTCATCATTGCGGTGATGGGCGAAGAGTTCGGCCTGGTAGGCATTTGCGCCTTGTTGCTGATCTATCTGCTGTTGATTGGTCGTGGCCTGGTGATCACTGCCCAGGCACAGACGCTGTTCGGCAAATTGCTTGCCGGCAGCCTGACCATGACTTTTTTTGTTTACGTTTTCGTCAACATCGGTATGGTCAGTGGCCTGTTACCGGTGGTTGGGGTGCCGTTGCCATTCATTAGCTACGGCGGAACTTCGCTGGTGACATTGATGTCAGCGTTTGGGGTTTTGATGTCGATTCATACGCATCGCAAATGGATCGCACAGGTTTGAATAAGGTGAAGATGTCAATGCAACTAATGCGCGGCTGGGCGACTCGGCATGCGACCTGTGTGGGCCTGATTGGGCTCCTGGGCGCAACGCAAGAGGCGCAGGCCGGTGACTACGATGGTTCACCCCAGGTCGCCGAATTTGTCGGTGAGTTGACCCGCGACTACGGTTTTGCCGGTGAGCAACTGATGGGCGTGTTCCGCGAAGCCCAGAAGAAACAGGCGATTCTCGACGCCATTTCCCGTCCCGCCGAACGTGTGAAGCAGTGGAAGGAATATCGCCCGATGTTCCTCACCGACGCCCGCGTAGCCCGTGGCGTCGACTTCTGGCGCCAGCACGAGGCGGTGCTGGCCCGCGCCGAGCAGGAATACGGCGTACCGGCCCAGGTCATCGTCTCGATCATCGGCATTGAAACCTTCTACGGGCGCAATACCGGCAGTTACCGGGTGATCGACGCCTTGTCGACCCTGGGCTTCGATTACCCGCCCCGCGCTGAATTCTTCCGCAAGGAACTGCGTGAATTCCTGTTGCTGGCCCGCGAAGAGCAGGTCGACCCGCTGACCCTCAAGGGTTCCTACGCGGGTGCGATGGGCTTGCCGCAGTTCATGCCGAGCAGCTTTCGCGCCTATGCGGTGGATTTCGACGGTGACGGGCATATCAACATCTGGAGCAACCCCGATGATGCCATTGGCAGCGTAGCCAGCTACTTCAAGCACCACGGCTGGGTAGCCGGTGAGCCGGTGGTGATTCGCGCCGATGTCAGCGGTGAGCGCGCCGATGAGGGCCTGACCCAGGGTATCGAGCCGGTCAAGACCGTCGGGGAGTTGCGAGCGCTGGGCTGGTCGAGTCAGAATGCGCCACGCGATGACATGCCGGTAACGGCATTCCGCCTGGAAGGCGCAAACGGCCCGGAATACTGGATGGGCCTGAAGAATTTCTACGCAATCACGCGTTATAACCGCAGTGTGATGTACGCCATGGCCGTACATCAGCTGTCAGACGAGCTGGTCAAAGCACGGGGCAACAAGTAATGCGGGTATCGCCGTTCAAAAAACCGCTCAAGCTGGTGGCGTTCACCGCGTTGTGCCTGCTGGTCGCCAGTTGCTCCACCAGCCCTAACCGTGCGCCTGCCAAGAAGGCCGGCGGTGCGGTGGTCCGCGCCCAACCGGGCCTGGACATCAATCGCGCGCACAAAGACGGCGCGCCGTGGTGGGATGTGGATGTGTCGAAAATCCCGGATGCCACGCCGACCCTGCACACCGGCCCCTACAAGGCCAACCCCTATACCGTGCTCGGCAAGAATTACTTCCCGTTGCAGGAATCCAAGACCTACGTGCAATCGGGTACCGCGTCCTGGTACGGCACCAAGTTCCATGGCCAGAACACCGCCAATGGCGAAGTGTATGACCTGTATGGCATGAGCGCGGCCCACAAGACCCTGCCGCTGCCCAGCTATGTGCGCGTGACCAATTTGGACAACAACCGCACGGTGATCCTGCGCGTCAATGACCGTGGGCCGTTCTATTCGGACCGGATCATCGACTTGTCCTATGCCGCGGCGAAGAAGCTCGGTTATGCCGAAACCGGCACCGCACGGGTGAAAGTCGAAGGTATCGACCCCGCGCAGTACTGGGCCCAGCGCGGCAAGCCGGCGCCGTTGATGCTCAACGAACCGCAGGCTCCGCAACCGCAAGTGACGGCATCGACCGGCAAGATCGAGCAGTGGACGCCGCCGCCGGCGCAGCATGCCCCGGATACCGTGGTGGTACCCCATGCAGCGCCGGGCGCTTCTACTGTGGGCGGGCAATACCTGCAGGTGGGCGCTTTCGCCAACCCGGATGCGGCAGAACTGTTAAGGTCCAAGCTCAGCGGCATGGTCAGCGCGCCAGTCTTCATCAGCTCCATCGTGCGTAACCAGCAAACCTTGCACCGTGTACGCATGGGCCCGATCGGCTCGCCGAGCGAGGTAGCCAAAGTGCAGAACAGCGTACGCCTGGCTAACCTGGGGCAACCCAGCGTGGTCACCGCAGAATAAGCAGTAATGGATTGATGGCTCAGGCGCGCATGCGCGCTCGAGCCCAGGTTGTTGGCTCGTGAACAATAAAAACCCAGGGGCAAGGGGTGAGCGGGCAACCGAATACGTGACAGCCTGGAAGCGGGCTGTCTGAATAGTTTTGCCCGCGAGGGCAAGTTTCCATAAGCAATTTCGAGAGACGGATGAACATCACCACCTTAGCCAAACGCACGTGCCTGCTTATCTCGCTGATCATCACCCCGGCCGCCTGGGCGGTTGAAATGGTGCCGGCCTCCCCGCAACTGGCCGCCAAGTCCTGGGTCCTCATGGATGCCGCCAGTGGCAACGTGCTGGTCGAGAGCAATGGTGACCAGCGCCTGCCGCCGGCGAGCCTGACCAAGCTGATGACTGCCTACATCGCGACCCTGGAAATCCGTCGCGGCCAGATCGGCGAAAACGATCCGGTCACCGTCAGCGAAAACGCCTGGCGCACCGGCGGTTCGCGGATGTTCATCAAGGTGGGTTCGCAAGTCACCGTGAGCGACCTGTTGCACGGCATCATCATCCAGTCCGGTAACGACGCCAGCGTCGCCCTGGCCGAGCATATCGCCGGCAGCGAAGACGCCTTTGCCGACATGATGAACAAGACGGCCGGCGACCTGGGCATGACCAACAGCCACTTCATGAACCCGACGGGCCTGCCGAACCCTGAGCACTACTCGTCGGCTCACGATATGGCGCTGCTGGCGCGCGCAATCATCCGTGTCGACCCGGTGCACTATGCGATCTACTCCCAGAAGGAATTCTTCTGGAACAACATCAAGCAGCCTAACCGCAACCTGTTGCTGTGGCGCGACAAGACCGTCGACGGCCTGAAAACTGGCCATACCGACGAAGCCGGCTACTGCATGGTGTCGTCCGCCGTACGTGATGGCCAGCGCCTGATCGCCGTGGTATTTGGCACCAACAGCGAGCAGGCCCGTGCGGCCGAGACGCAGAAACTGCTGACCTACGGCTTCCGCTTCTTCGAAACCCAGACCTTCTACCAGAAGGGTGCTGAGCTTGCGACCGCGCCGGTCTGGAAAGGTGCGACCTCCCAAGTCAAGGCCGGCCTGGCCGACGACTTGACCTTGACCATGCCTAAGGGCCAGCTGAAAAAGCTCGCTGCCAGCATGACCCTGAACCCGCAATTGGTTGCGCCAATCGCCAAGGGCGACGTGATCGGTAAAGTCGAAGTCAAGCTGGAAGACAAGGTGGTGCACAGCGCCGACCTGATCGCGCTGGACGCGGTCGACGAAGGTGGTATCTTCCGCCGCGTATGGGATAGCATCCGTCTATTCTTCTACGGCTTGTTCAACTGATTGTGTGCACCTGCAAAGCCCCGCGTTGATCCGACGCGGGGCTTTGCCCGTCGCCACGGCTTACCGCTTACGAGGCCGTTACGCCATGACCGATAAAGAAGTAAAGGCGCCAAAGATCGAATTCCCGGTGACGGATTATCCCGTCAAGGTGATCAGCGATACCGGCGTGGGCCGCAAGGACAAGATTCTCGAGATCGTCAGGAAGCATGCGACGATCAACGACAACCGCGTGGACGAGCGTCAAAGCTCCACCGGCAAGTACACCACGATCCAGTTGCACATCGTTGCCACCGATCAAGACCAGCTCTACAACATCAACAGCGAACTGCGGGCCACCGGCTTCGTGCACATGGTGCTGTGATGTCAGAAGTCCTGGGCTTTCGCGAGCTCGGCCGGATGGCCTACGAGCCGGTCTGGCATGCCATGCAGCGCTTTACCAACGAGCGCGGCACCTCGGCACCGGATGAAATCTGGCTGGTGGAACATCCACCGGTATTCACCCAGGGCCAGGCCGGCAAGGCAGAGCATCTGCTACTTCCGGGTGATATTCCGGTGGTGCAGGTCGACCGAGGGGGTCAAGTGACTTACCATGGGCCCGGTCAGCTTGTCGCTTATCTATTGCTGGACGTGCGCAAGCTGGGGTTTGGCGTGCGCGACCTGGTCAGCCGCATGGAGGCTTGCCTGATCGAGCTGTTGGCCAGTTATGGCGTGAGCGCCGCAGCGAAGCCCGATGCCCCCGGTGTGTATGTGGATGGCGCGAAGATCGCCTCCCTGGGCTTGCGGATTCGCCATGGTTGTTCCTTTCATGGCCTGGCCCTGAACGTGGACATGGACCTGGCGCCGTTCCAGCGCATCAACCCGTGCGGTTACGCCGGGCTGGCGATGACACAGCTGAGTGACCACGCCACACCGATTAAATTTGCCGAGGTTAGTGCCCGGCTGCGTGCGCAGCTCGTCAAACACCTCGACTATGCTGAGCAGACGACCCTCACGGGCGGAATCGACTGATTATGACTACTGATGCAGTGCAAACCATGATCCCGACGCTGGACATCACCGAGCGTCCAGCCCCGGCCCCGCGTGCCAAGGTGGAAGCCGGCGTCAAGCTGCGCGGCGCCGAGAAGGTTGCACGCATCCCGGTCAAGATCATCCCGACCACCGAACTGCCGAAGAAACCTGACTGGATCCGCGTGCGCATCCCGGTATCGCCGGAAGTCGACCGTATCAAGGCGCTGCTGCGCAAGCACAAGCTGCACAGCGTGTGCGAAGAAGCGTCCTGCCCGAACCTGGGCGAATGCTTCTCCGGCGGCACCGCCACCTTCATGATCATGGGCGACATCTGCACCCGTCGTTGCCCGTTCTGCGACGTCGGCCACGGCCGTCCGAAGCCTCTGGACGTCAACGAACCGGAAAGCCTGGCCATCGCCATCGCTGACCTGAAACTCAAGTATGTGGTGATCACCTCGGTTGACCGTGACGACCTGCGTGACGGCGGTGCCCAGCACTTTGCCGACTGCATCCGCGAAATCCGCAAGCTGTCGCCGAACGTGATGCTCGAAACCCTGGTGCCGGACTACCGTGGGCGTATGGACGTCGCGCTGGAAATCACCGCCGCCGAGCCGCCGGATGTGTTCAATCACAACCTGGAAACCGTGCCGCGCCTGTACAAGGCTGCGCGTCCGGGTTCGGACTACCAGTGGTCGCTGACCCTGCTGCAGAAATTCAAGCAGATGATGCCGCACATCCCGACCAAGTCCGGCTTGATGCTCGGCCTGGGCGAAACCGATGAAGAAGTGATCGAAGTCATGAAGCGCATGCGCGAGCACGACATCGACATGCTGACCCTGGGCCAGTACCTGCAACCGTCCCGCAGCCACTTGCCAGTGCAGCGTTTCGTGCACCCGGACACCTTCGCCTGGTTCGCTGAGGAAGGTTACAAGATGGGCTTCAAGAACGTGGCGTCCGGCCCGTTGGTGCGTTCTTCGTACCATGCCGATGAGCAGGCCAAGCTGGTCAAGGCAAGCCTGGTTTCCTAAGTCCAATGTGGGAGGGGGCTTGCTCCCGATGGCGGTGTATCAGTCACTCATGTATTGACTGTCACACCGCCATCGGGGGCAAGCCCCCTCCCACATTTCGTTCCGCATTGACTAGGGAGAGTTATAGATGACAGCAGCCGTTCCAGCCCTTCGTTCTGAAGGCACCATCGCCCTGATCGCCCCCGCCGGCCCTGCTGCACTGGACGTTGAAAAAGCCGGACAATGGATGCGTGCCCGTGGCTACGACCTGCGCATTTATCCCGGTGTATACGAACGCGACGGCTACCTGGCCGGCAGCGATGCAGTGCGCCTGCGCGACCTGCACGCCGCCTTCGCCAACCCCGACATCGATGCCATCCTCTGCCTGCGTGGCGGCTACGGCACGCCGCGCTTGCTCGACGCGCTGGACTTCGACCTGCTGCGCGCCAACCCCAAGCCATTCGTGGGCTACAGCGATATCACCGCCTTGCACCTGGCAATCAACCGTTATGCCGGTTTTGTAACGTTCCACGGGCCGATGCTCAATGCCGACCTGCTGGGTGGCAAGCAACAACCCACCGAGTCCTCCTTGTTCAGCCTGCTGCGTGGTCAGCTGGGCGCCGGCAGCGTGCTTGCGCACCCTGCGGCCTATCCATTGACCACGATCGAACCAGGCATTGCCTGTGGGCGCTTGCTGGGCGGTAATCTGTCGATGATTGCCGCAATAATGGGCACGCCGTATGAGATAGACGCCGAAGGCATCATCCTGTTTATCGAGGACGTCAACGAGCCGCTTTATCGTATCGACCGCCTGCTGACTCACCTGCGCCTGGCGGGCAAGCTGGCCCAGGTTGCCGGTGTGCTGGTCGGGGACGTGGCGGGTGTGGATAACGTCGCGCTGGAGCGGTTGCTCAAGCAGACTTTCGAGCCGCTGTGCATTCCGGTGCTGGCAGGCTGGCGCAGTGGTCATTGCGACCCGAACCTGACGTTGCCGATGGGCGCTTTGGTGCGCCTGGATGCGGGGGAGCAGCAGCTGGTGCTGGAGCAGGGCGTAGTGTTCAACCACTGAGTTTCTTACAGTCTGCTAAACCGCAATCGGGGGCAAGCCCCCTCCCACATTTTTGGAATGCATTCCAAGTGTGGGAGGGGGCTTGCCCCCGATTGCGGTAGTCGCCATAAGTCAATCTACCGGCCTTGCAGGGATTCCAGCAACTTCACCGTCGGATACCCATCCGCCGGCCAGCCCAACGCCTGCTGCGCCGCTCGAATCGCCTTGCGCGTGTTGGCGCCGATAATCCCATCCGCATTACCCGCGTCATAACCCTTGGCGCTGAGCGCCGTTTGCAGGTCGATACGCTGTGAGCGGCTCAGCGGCAGCTCATCTTTGGGCCAACTGCCACGAATCACACCGCCGCCGCCAAATCGCTCCGACAACAGGCCAACTGCCAGCGCATAGGATGACGAATTGTTGTACTTGAGGATCGCGCGGAAGTTATCCAGTACCAGGAATGCCGGGCCGCGGTAACCCGCCGGCAACAGCAGGGCGGCGGACAATTGATCGACGTTGGCCGGCAGGCTCACACCGGGTGGCAACTCAATCCCCAGTTGCAGCCATTCGGCAACACTCTTGCGCACGCCACCATCGGCCAGGTTGTAATCGAAGCCCGAGGGAAGCGGCTGCACTTCAACACCCCAAGGCTGGCCTTTTTGCCAGCCGGAGCTTTGCAGGTAATGCGCAGTGGAGGCGAGGGCATCGGACGGGCTGTTCCAGATATCACGGCGACCGTCACCGTCGAAGTCCACGGCATGGGTGTTATAGGTGGTCGGGATAAACTGGGTTTGGCCCATTGCACCGGCCCATGAGCCTTTCATCTGGTCGGCCTGAATATCGCCATGCTGGATGATCTGCAGTGCCGCCAGCAGTTGCGCCTGGGCAAAGGCCGGGCGACGGCCTTCGTAGGCCAGGGTGGCGAGGGAGCGGATCACCGAGTTGTTGCCCTGGAACGCGCCGAAATTGCTCTCCATGCCCCAAACCGAGACCAGCGCCTGGCGGTCGACACCATAGCGCTGCTCAATGCTTTGCAGGATATCGGCGTACTTGACCAACAGCGCCTGGCCATTACGCACGCGCACTGGTGACAGGGCGCCGTCGAGGTATTCCCACACAGGGCGGGAAAACTCCGGCTGGCTGCGGTCGGCGCGAATTACCGCCATATCAGGGGTGACGCCAGCAAAGGCGTTATCGAAGACGTCAGCTGTGATCCCGGCCTGCAGGGCTTGCGCACGAAAGCCCGCCTGCCATTCGGCGAAGGTCTGGGTCGGTTGGATGTCAAGATTGTCCACCGCCAGCGGGGCAACGACGGCTGGCGCGATGGCCGGTGCGGTCTGGAGCTTGGGCAGGGGTTGCGCATCCGCGGCGGTAGGTTTTTCCGCGCAGGCGACGAGCAGAATGAGGCTGGAGGCAGCGATCAATTGGCGAAGGTGCCAACGACGAGAAAGACTAGAGGGCATGCACAGGTCCAGGGGGTTACAAATCAGGTATAGACCTTATCATGCCAGAGGGGCGCTTGCCTTCAGGCAGCCAGAAAGTAAGAAGCCTCCCAGCTATTAGACTGGAAGGCTTCGCGGCGGTAGCTGCCTTTGCCCTTGCCGGCGCGTTCCTGGCGGCTGCGGAACAAGGGCTGGGCGATGATGGATTTAGCCTTGTTGGGGCCATGCTTGGATGGCTTTTTGCTCATGATGGTTCTCTCGCTAGGGTGTGGAATGGAGCGGTGCAAATCATCTGCCGAAGTTGCCCGGCTGTAAAGCCTGACGACATGTAGGAAAGGTACGCGGTCGAATGTGGGAGGGAGCAAGCCCCCTCCCACAATTGGATCGGTGGGTTATTCAGCGGGCAGCGTCAGGCGCTGGCCGGCCATCAACAGCGACAGACGGCTCAGGCTCATCCACGGCGAGCCGGCGGCCTGGCCCTTGATCTGGGCGTCGATGCGCTGGGCTTCCAGCAACAGTTGCGCCCAGCGTTGCGCCGAGTGCCGTTGCAGAGCTTTGCTCATCAGCGGTTTGCGCTTGTCCCACACCGGAGGCCTGGCCTGGCTGAAACATTTATCCAGGGGTGTGCCCTGGCTGTATTGCAGGGCAATGTTCGCCAGTACCCGCAACTCCCGAGCCAGGGCCCAGAGAATCACGGGCGGTTCCACCCCTTCGCCACGCAGGCCTTCGAGCATACGCAGGGCGTGGGCGGGCTCGCCGTTGAGGATCGCATCCACCAGGCCGAACACATCAAAGCGAGCGCTGTCAGCGACTGCGCCTTGTACGGTTTCGACAGTGATCTGACCATCCTCGGCCATCAGCTTGAGCTTTTCGATCTCCTGGGCGGCGGCAAGCAGGTTGCCCTCGACCCGGGCGGCGATCAGCTCTACGGCATCTTGTGTCGCTGCCAGCCCCGATTGTGACAAGCGCTGACGAATCCACTGCGGCAACTGGTTGCTGTCCACTGGCCAGATCTGGATGAACTGGGTCTGTGGGCCTTCTACCAGCGCCTTGCCCCACTTGGTTTTCTGCGCACTGCCGTCAAGCTTGGGCAGGCTGACCAGCAAGATCGTGTCTTCGGCAGGACGCGAGCAATATTCCATCAACGCCGCCGCACCTTTGTCGCCCGGCTTGCCCGAGGGCAGGCGCAGTTCCAGCAGGCGCTTTTCGGCAAACAACGACATGCTGGCGCCGGCCTGCAGCAATGTACCCCAGTCGAAACTGGCGTCGGCGCTGAAGACCTGGCGTTCGTCGAAGCCTTGCTGACGTGCGGCGGTGCGGATCGCGTCGGCCGCTTCCTGGCACAGCAGCGGGTCATCGCCGCTGACGATATAGACAGGCGCGAGGCCACCTTGCAGGTGCTTGGCGAGTTGGGCAGGGGCAAGTTTCATAGACGGGTCGAACGGGGCGCCAGGGGCGCCCCGCCTGGCTTACTCGACTGGGACTTCAACAGGCGATTGTTTCGGCGTGTTGTCTTCATACTCTTGCGCGGCTTTCAGGGCATCGGCATCAGCCTTGGCCTTGTTGTCGGCGGTTTGCTGCAGGGCGGCCAGCTTTTCCGGGGTCAGCATTTGCAGGCGCGTCATTATGCGCTGGATCAGCTCACGACGCATTTCCTTGCGCACCTGGAGGGTCTCGGAGTCTGAACCCACCAGGTTGTTGCCGTCGTGACTGACAACCTTCTGCACCTGGATCTTGTCACCCATCAGCGGCAAGTTATCGCGGCCTTGTACTTCGAAGAGGAGCGCAGTGTTCAACTCGACGTCTGACGCACGGCCGGCACTTGCGTAGCTGATATTGCGCTGGGTTTCTTTCTCATCCGTCAGGATCAGTTTGTAGGTCGCGCCGTTGTACACATGCACGCCGCTGTTTTCCAGGGTCTGGCGCAGCTGGGTCACGGTCTCGCCATAGGCGTTGCGGGCGCTGACGTCGAGTTCCTTGAGCGACAGCTCATTGGCACCGGTGCCACGCAGCTGGAAGCCGCAAGCGCTCAACAGCACGGCAAGGCCCATAACCAGCAGATTGCGTTTGATCATTTTGTTGCTCCCCTTGAAACCATGTGGGCCATATCGAGGCCCTAAAGGTTTAGTTCGGCGCAGGGCCCAAGCCCCGCGCCCGATCCGATTTAGCTGGCGACGATGTTGACCAGTTTGCCGGGCACCACGATCACTTTGCGGATCGTCAGGCCTTCGGTAAAGCGCAGCACGTTCTCGTTGATGCGTGCTGCGGCCTCAACCTCTTCACGGCTGGCGCTGGCCGGCATGTCGATCTGGCCGCGCAGTTTACCGTTGACCTGGATGACCAATTGCAGCGTGTCCTGTACCAGGGCGCTTTCATCCTGCACTGGCCAGGCGGCATCGATTACGGCGCCGCTGTGGCCCAAACGGCTCCACAGTTCATGGCTGATGTGCGGCGTGATCGGTGCGAGCAACAGAATAACTGTTTCCAGGCCTTCCTGGATCAGCGCGCGGTCAAGTTCTGTAGCTTGCGGGGCTTTCTCCAGCACGTTCATCAGCGTCATCACCTGGGCGATGGCGGTGTTGAACTTGTGGTGCTGCCCTACGTCCTGGCTGGCCTGGCGGATGGCCAGGTGGGTGCTGCGACGAATGGCTTTCTGCTCGTCGTTCAAGGCCGCGACGTCCAGCTTGCCCGGCAAGCCCTGGCTGACATGGGCATGGGCCAGGCGCCAGACGCGCTTGAGGAAGCGGTGCGAGCCTTCGACGCCGGAGTCGGACCATTCGGCGCTCATGTCAGGCGGCGAGGCGAACATCATGAACAGGCGGCAGGTGTCGGCGCCGAACTGGTCGATCATCGACTGCGGGTCGACACCGTTGTTCTTCGACTTGGCCATCTTCTCGGTGCCGCCGATCTCCACCGGCAGACCGTCGGATTTCAGCTTGGCACTGATCACCTTGGCCTTGCTGTCACGCTCGAGCTCGACATCCGCCGGGTTGAACCAGGTGTAGGCACCATTGGCTTCACGGCGGTAGTAGGTCTCGGCGATCACCATGCCCTGGGTCAGCAGGTTCTTGAACGGCTCATCGGAACTCACCAGGCCTTCGTCGCGCATCAGCTTGTGGAAGAAACGCGCATACAGCAGGTGGAGAATGGCGTGTTCGATGCCGCCGATGTACTGGTCAACCGGCAGCCAATGGTCGGCTGCGGATTTTTCCACCAGGCCGCCTTCATAGTGCGGCGAGGCGTAGCGAGCGTAGTACCACGAGGACTCGACAAAGGTGTCCATGGTGTCTGTTTCACGCTTGGCCGGCGCGCCGCATTTCGGGCAGCTGCACTCGTAGAACTCCGGCATGCGCGCCAGCGGCGAGCCGGCGCCATCGGGCACGACATCTTCCGGCAGCACGACAGGCAGCTGGTTCTCCGGTACGGGCACGTCGCCACAGCTCTCGCAGTGGATGATCGGGATCGGGCAGCCCCAGTAGCGCTGGCGGCTGATGCCCCAGTCGCGCAGGCGGAACTGGGTGCGCGAGGCGCCGAGGTTCTTCTTGATCAGCGCGACTTCGATAGCGTCGAAGGCGCCTTGGAAATCCAGGCCGTCGAACTCGCCGGAATTGATCAGCGTGCCGTGCTCGCCATAGGCGTCCTGCCATGGTGCAGGGTTGGTGTCGCCCGAGCTGGTGCGCACCACAGACTTGATCGGCAGGTTGTATTTGATGGCGAATTCGAAGTCGCGCTCATCGTGGGCCGGCACCGCCATGACGGCGCCGTCGCCGTAGTGCATCAGCACGTAGTTGGCGACCCAGACCGGCAGTTTGTCGCCCGTCAGCGGGTGCTCGACGAACAATCCGGTCGGCAGGCCTTTTTTCTCCTGGGTGGCGACGTCTGCTTCGGCCACGCTGCCGCCTTTGCATTCGGCGATGAATGCCTGCAGCTCGGGGTTGTTCTGTGCAGCCTGGGTGGCCAGCGGGTGTTCGGCGGCCACTGCGACGTAGGTCGCGCCCATCAGGGTATCCGGACGGGTTGTAAAGACCTTGAGTGCACCGGCTTCGCCGATGGAATCGACGTTGTACGGGAACTGTACTTCCATGCCCTTGGATTTGCCGATCCAGTTGCGTTGCATGGTCTTGACCTGTTCAGGCCAGCCCGGCAAGTCATCGAGGCTCGACAAGAGTTCATCGGCGTAGGCGGTGATCTTGAAGTAGTACATCGGGATTTCGCGCTTTTCGATCAGCGCGCCGGAGCGCCAGCCGCGACCGTCGATGACCTGCTCGTTGGCCAGTACGGTCTGGTCGATCGGGTCCCAGTTCACGGTGCCGCTTTTTTTGTAGATCACGCCTTTTTCGAACAGGCGAGTGAACAGCCATTGTTCCCAGCGGTAGTAGTCCGGCTTGCAGGTGGTCACTTCGCGGGACCAGTCCACCGCCAGGCCCAGGCTGCGCAGCTGGGTCTTCATGTAGGCGATGTTTTCGTAGGTCCACTTGGCGGGGGCCACGTTGTTTTTCATCGCGGCGTTTTCCGCCGGCATGCCGAAGGCGTCCCAGCCCATGGGTTGCAGGACATTCTTGCCGAGCATGCGCTGGTAGCGGGAAATCACGTCGCCGATGGTGTAGTTACGCACGTGCCCCATGTGTAGCTTGCCGCTGGGGTAAGGGAACATCGACAGGCAGTAGTAAGTCTCCTTGCCTGGCTGTTCACTGACTTCAAAGGACTTCTGCTCGTCCCAGAACGTTTGGGCGGCATTTTCTATTTCACGGGGCTGATATTGTTCGTGCATGGCTACTTTTGAACTGGATAGGGGTGGCCTAATCCTCTTCGGTGCACTGTCCGGGTTGTTCGACACCAAGAAGCGGCGCGTCCGTGCCCAAACCCTGCGGGAAGTGGAGTTACAGGAAGCGCCGTAGCATACATGACCCCACTCTATCGAGGGAAACCCTGATTGCGCGGCAAGGGCCGTCTGTCGCGGCAGCGGGCAGGCGCAGCAACGGGGGCTACGCTGTTTATTGGGGAGCAAGTATTTCTTCAATGAGGTGAGGGGATGGTTGAATCGCAGCGAACTTTAACGAAACCGCAGTTGTATGAGGGATTGATCGACCGTTTGGGTCGGGCATTGGATGCCGCAAGAACCGCAGGCCGATTGCGTGATGAACGGCCTCTGGAGCTGGAGTTGCGAGGCTTGAGCCAGGCGGAGCTTGAACTGATCAAGAACTACCTGGAGTTGAATCACCACCGCGCCTCTCATGGGCAGGCCTCCCCGCCAGCCCAAGAGCCTCTTCGTTCGGCCAAGGTTGTCTGGCTGAAGGATCTGGCGGCCGGTCGCGACCCGGAAAAATCCCGGTCCGTACGGTGCAAGTGAAGCACAGTGCCATCCGTTAATTTTCTTGAAACAGGCTGGTAAAGAAAGATTGTCGCTCAACCCCGTTGCATCTAGGCTTCGGGCATCTTTGGAGATGCCCGATGCCTTTTCGTTATTTCATTAAGCAATTGTTGTTGCCGCCCGGTATTTTCTTGCTGTTGCTGGTTCTTGCCTGGTGGTTTCGTCGCAGTCGCCCGCGCCTGGCCGGATTATGTTTTGCCCTCGGACTGGGAGGGATGTGGTTGATCAGCCTGCCGGTGATGGTGCAATGGGGCGCTCGTGCCCTCGAGACTGAGCCGCCTTTGGCTCGCGAAGACTGGGCTACGCTGGCCCAGCGGGCCGATGCAATTGTGGTGCTGGGCTCGGGACGTGAGCGTGGGGATATTGCCTGGGGCAGCGACCAGCCCACCGGCATTGGCTTGGAGCGTGAGCGTTATGCGGCGCGACTGGCCAAGGCGTCAGGTTTGCCGGTGCTGACCAGTGGCGGCTTGCACTACGGCACGCCGCCCAGTGAGGCCGAGATGATGGCCGTGTCGATGCAGGATGACTTCGGTGTCAGCGTGCGCTGGAAGGAAGAGCGTAGTCGTACCACTTGGGAAAACGCCCAGATGAGCGCTGAGATTCTATTACCGGAAGGTATCAAGCGTGTGGTGGTGGTGACTCAAGCCTGGCACATGCCGCGTTCGGTGTGGAGCTTTGAGAAGGCCGGTTTTACTGTGGTGCCCGGGCCGGTGGGCTTTCTGGGCGTAGACCACGGCCGGCCGCTCGGCGGCTGGATGCCGGAGGTCAAGGCGGTGTGGCAGAGCGGGCAGTTGATCAATGAGGCGGTGGGGCAGGTGGGATACCGGGTGTTTTATCAGTAACACCGTAGGATAAAAATGTGGGAGGGGGCTTGCTCCCGATAGCAGTGTGTCAGTCAGTACATTTGATACTGACACTCTGCTATCGGGAGCAAGCCCCCTCCCACATTTGTTTGGTGTTTGTCCGGTTAGACGGTTTTGGACATCCGGCCAGCCAGCAGAGCCCAGCCAAACAATGCCAAGCACACAATGATCAACGGCCACGAACGCCACTGCAGGTACGGCGTGAGGTTATGCATCGGCACCACTTCGCCGTAGAGAATGCCACGCTCGAATTGCGGGATCTGTGCGGTGATCTGCCCAAACGGGTTGATCAGCCCGGTCACGCCGTTGTTGGTGGCGCGGATCATCCAGCGCCCGGCTTCCAGTGCACGCATCTGCGCCATTTGCAGGTGCTGCAATGGGCCGATGGAGCGGCCGAACCAGGTGTCGTTGCTGATGGTCAGCAGCAAGTCGCTCTGGGCCGACAGGCCGGCAGCGAATTCCGGGTACACCACTTCATAGCAAATGAACGGCGCAATCTGATAGCCCTTGGCCTGAAGCATGGCCTGGTCTGAAGGGCCGCGGGCGAAGTCCGACATCGGCAGGTCGAAGAACGCAATCAGCCCGCGCAGCATGTCCTGCAACGGCACGTATTCGCCAAACGGCACCAGCTTTTGCTTGAGATAGGTGCCGTCACCTTCGCCGACTACGGTAATGCCATTGAAGTAACGCTTCTCATGGCGCACTTCCTGGCGAATCGGTACCCCGGTAATCAGCGCGGTGTTCCGGTCGGCGGCAAACTTGCCCATCATGCCCAGGTAGCCCTCGACCGACTCCTTGAGCACCGGCACGGCGGTTTCCGGCCATACCAGCAGGTCGACACGCTTGGAGCTCAGGCTCATATCGCGGTACAGCGCCAACTGCGCATTGAGCTGCTGGGGGTCCCACTTCATGCTTTGCTCGACGTTGCCCTGGATGGCGGCGACGCTCAGGGGATCGCCGGAGGGCGAGGTCCAGGCGTGGTGCTTGAGCGCCAGGCCGATAGCCCAGGGGGCGACCAGCAACACCAGGCCCGCACCAATGAAGGCGTTGCGCTTGCTTGCCAGCAGGCGCGGCAGGTTGCACAGCAGGGCTGCCGTGAGTGCCAGGGCGAAGGAAATCAGCCACATTCCGCCCAGCGGCGCGAGGCCGGTCAGCGGGCCGTCGAGTTGGCTGTAACCGGAGTACAACCAGGGGAAGCCGGTGAGGAACCAGCCACGAAACGCTTCCTGGCCAACCCATAACGCGGCGAAGGTCAGGGCATCCGCCAACGGCGCTTCATTGCGGCGCAGCCAGCGCGCCCACAACCAGGCGGGCAGGGCAAAGAACCAGGCGATGGCGGCGGTGAACAGCAGCATCAGGAACCCCGCCAGCAACACCGAAGCGCCGCCGAAGTGGTGGATGCTGTAGTAGATCCAGCTGGTACCGGCGCCAAACAGGCCGAAGCCGAAGCACCAGCCACGGCCCAGGGCCTGGCGGGGCGTCAGTTCGCGCAGACCGATATAGAACAGGCTGACCGCCACCAGCGCCAGAGGCCAGATATCGAAGGGCGCCAGCGCCAGGGTAGTGATGGCGCCGGCCACCACGGCCAGCAAGTTACCGGGCCAGCCGGGGCGGTTCAGGCGCTGCATGTCATTCCTTAGCGGGCAATAGGTGTCAAACGGATCAGATGGATACGACGACTATCGGCATTCAAAATGCGGAAGCGATAGGCGCCAATCTCGGTGGTCTCGTTACGCTTGGGCAGATGCCCGAACGCACTCATCACCAGGCCGCCGACCGTGTCGAACTCATCGTCGGAGAATTCGCTGTCGAAGAACTCGTTGAAGTTTTCGATTGGCGTCAGCGCCTTGATCAGGAAATCACCGCTGGGCAGCGGCTTGATGTAGCTGTCTTCTTCGACGTCGTGCTCGTCTTCGATGTCGCCGACGATCTGTTCCAGCACGTCCTCGATGGTCACCAGGCCCGCCACGCCGCCGTATTCGTCGATCACAATGGCCATGTGATTGTGGTTGGCGCGGAATTCGCGCAGCAGCACATTCAGGCGCTTGGATTCAGGTACGAAGGTGGCCGGACGCAGCAGGTCCTTGATGTTGAAGCTGTCGCCGTTCTCCTTGAGGATCAGCGGCAGCAGGTCCTTGGCCAGCAGGACACCCATGACGTCGTCATGGCTTTCACCGATCACCGGGTAGCGCGAGTGCGCCGAGTCGATTACGGCCGGGAGGAATTCCCGTGGGGTCTGGGTCGCCTTGATGCTGATCATCTGCGAACGCGGGACCATGATGTCCCGTACTTGCAGGTCAGCCACCTGAATGGCGCCTTCGACGATGGCCAGCGCTTCGCTGTCCAGCAACTTGTTCTGGTGGGCCTCGCGCAGCAGCTCCAGCAGCTCCTGGCGGTTTTTCGGCTCGTGGGCAAAAGCCTGGGTCAGTTTACCCAGCCATGACTTCTGCCCGTTGCTCGATCGGTCTTCGCTCATAGCGATTACTCTAAATCCTTTGATATGACAGTTGAGTGTTGATCAGTTTTCGTCGTCTGCATAAGGGTCACGGTGACCCAGTTCTGCAAGCAACGTTCGTTCCAGTGTTTCCATTTCTTCGGCTTCATCATCGTCTATATGGTCGTAACCCAAGAGATGCAAGCAGCCGTGGATGACTAGATGGGCCCAATGGGCCTCAAGTTCCTTGCCTTGTTCCTTCGCCTCACACTCGACCACCTCGACGCAGATCACCAGATCGCCCAGCAACGGGATATCCAGCAGCTCATCCGGTACGTCGGCGGGGAAGGACAGCACGTTGGTCGCGTAGTCCTTCTGGCGCCAGGTGTGGTTCAGCTCGCGGCCTTCGGGCTCGTCCACCAGGCGAATGGTCAGTTCCGAGTCGGCAGTGCGTTGGCGCAAGGCCAGGGTGCACCACTGACGAAACTGTTCTTCGCTGGGGGCGGGCGCTTCGGTGGCCAGCTGCAGGTCTAGCTCAAGCATCGCGGTGAACGTCCTTGGCCGGAGCGTCGTCCTTGTGGTCGAAGCGCTCATAGGCCTCGACAATGCGCTGCACCAGCGGATGGCGCACCACGTCCTTGGGCATGAAGTGCGTAAAGCTGATGCCCGGCACGTCCTTGAGCACCTCGATCACCTGAGCCAGCCCCGACTTGGTGCCCTTGGGCAGGTCGACCTGGGTGACGTCACCGGTGATCACGGCAGTGGAGCCGAAACCGATACGGGTGAGGAACATCTTCATCTGCTCGACGGTAGTGTTCTGGCTTTCGTCGAGGATGATGAAGCTGTTGTTCAGGGTACGGCCACGCATGTAGGCCAGCGGAGCGATCTCGATCACCTGGCGCTCGATCAGCTTGGCGACGTATTCAAAACCGAGCATCTCGTAGAGTGCGTCGTAGAGCGGGCGCAGGTACGGGTCGATTTTCTGGGCCAGGTCGCCGGGCAGGAAACCAAGCTTTTCGCCGGCCTCGACCGCCGGGCGCACCAGCAGGATGCGTCGCACCTGCTCGCGCTCCAGGGCATCGACCGCACAGGCTACGGCCAGGTAGGTCTTGCCAGTACCGGCTGGGCCGATGCCGAAGTTGATGTCGTTGCCGAGGATTTCCTTGACGTACTTCTGCTGATTCAAGCCACGTGGGCGAATCATGCCTTTTTTGGTACGCAGGGCCACGCTGGCTTCGGCCACCGGGTTGTTGGCCAGGTCTTCCACGGCGGACTCCTGCAGGTACAGGTGCACCGTTTCCGGCGACAGCTCACTGCCCTTGGTCTCGCGGTAGAGGCGACGCAGCAGGTTTTCTGCAGACGTGGTGTGTTGGGGTTCACCAATGAGTTCGAACTGATTGCCGCGGTTGCGGATCTCGATGCTCAGGCGTTGTTCGATCAGGCGCAGGTGCTCGTCGAACTGTCCGCACAGGTTGGCGAAACGGCGAGCCTCAAAAGGCTCGAGGAGAAAACGATGGGGTTCTGCTATGGGTGCGTTCAAGGTTGCTTTTAGCCGCCCTTTGGCTGATGAGGTGAGAGAGAGAATAACGCCAGGCGCCGGTGTGCGAAAGCACTTAAATAGACTGGCCCCACTCTCGATAACCATGAAGAACTCCTGTGGGAGCTGGCTTGCCTGCGATAGCGGTGGGTCAGTTGGCGCATAGGGCACTGATACATCGCTATCGCAGGCAAGCCCGCTCCCACATTTTGATCTTCATCCGGTCCGCGAGATCAGTTGATCAGCGAGCCGCGCAACGAGTGTGGCTGCGCCGCATCGATATGCACATCGGCAAACTGGCCGATCAGGGTCGGGTTGTCGCAACGAAAGTTGACGATCCGGTTGTTCTCGGTACGGCCCTGCAATTCACCCGGGTCCTTTTTCGAGTAATCCGTAACCAGGATGCGCTGGATCGAACCGACCATTTGTCGGCTGATCTCGAAACCCTGTTGGTTGAGGCGATGTTGCAGCGCGTTCAAACGCTCCTTTTTCAGCGCTTCCGGGGTTTCATCCAGTAGGTCCGCGGCCGGTGTACCTGGGCGTTGGCTGTAAACAAACGAGTAGGAGAAGTCGAAACCGACGTCCTCGATCAACTTCATGGTCTGTTGGAAATCTTTCTCGGTTTCGCCCGGGAAACCAACGATAAAGTCCGAACTGATGCAAATGCCCGGTACTGCGGCGCGCAACTTGCGCAGCTTGGATTTGTATTCCAGCGCCGTGTGGTTGCGCTTCATCGCCGACAGGATGCGGTCCGAGCCCGATTGCACCGGCAAGTGCAGGTGCTTGACCAATTCCGGCACTTCGGCGTGGGCCTGGATCAGGCTGTCGGAAAACTCCAGCGGGTGCGAGGTGGTGTAGCGGATGCGCTCGATGCCATCGACGGCAGCGACCACGCGGATCAGCTCCGCCAGGTCGGCCAGGCGCCCGTCGTGGGTCAGGCCACGGTAGCCGTTGACGTTCTGGCCCAGCAGGGTCACTTCACGCACGCCGTTTTCAGCCAGGTGGATGATTTCCGACAGTACGTCGTCAAACGGCCGGCTGACTTCTTCACCGCGGGTGTAGGGCACCACACAGAAGGTGCAGTACTTGCTGCAGCCTTCCATCACCGACACGTAGGCGCTCGGCCCGTCGATGCGCGGTTCGGGCAGATGGTCGAATTTCTCGATCTCCGGGAACGAAACGTCCACCTGGGGCAGCTTGGTGATGCGTGCGGCGTCGATCATGTCAGGCAGGCGGTGCAGGGTTTGCGGGCCGAAGACCACGTCGACATAGGGCGCACGATCGCGGATCGCAGCGCCTTCCTGGCTGGCCACGCAACCGCCGACGGCGATCACCATGTCCGGGTTGGCCAGTTTCAATTCGCGCCAGCGGCCCAGCTGGGAGTACACACGGTCCTGGGCCCGCTCGCGGATCGAGCAGGTATTGAGCAGGATCACGTCGGCATCTTCGGCGCGGGCGGTGACTTCCAGGGCCTGGTGTTCGCCCAGCAGGTCGACCATGCGCGAGCTGTCGTACTCGTTCATCTGGCAACCGTGGGTTTCGATATAAAGCTTCTTGGCCATGGGTATCGTCAACTGGTGGTAAAGAACCGCGCATTATAGGGGGCATGCCCATCGGTTCCTAGCGCTGTGCATCGGGTGCCATGCTATAGTTCGCGCCCTCTTTTATATCCCCATGTGTTCCGCGCCCACCATGACCAAACGTGAAGCTCCAATCTACAAGGTGATTTTCCTTAACCAGGGCCAGGTGTTCGAAATGTACGCCAAGCAGATCTATCAAAGTGATCTGTGGGGCTTCCTGGAAGTGGAAGAATTCGTCTTTGGCGAGCGCACCCAGTTGGTCGTCGACCCGGGCGAAGAAAAGCTCAAGGCCCAGTTCGAAGGCGTGGTGCGCAGTTTTGTGCCGATGCATTCGATCGTACGCATCGATGAAGTCGAGCGCCTGGGCACGCCGAAGATCAGCGAGGCGCGGAGCACTAGCAATGTCATGCCGTTTCCGATGCCGATGCCTGAGAAGTAGGGCGTTAGACCGATGGCAATAGAAGGGGCTGGCCGAAATCAGGGCAGGGGTGAGAAGGGCGAGCGCCCATCGGCACTCTGCAGTTCCTGCAGGTAATTGCGGAAAATCTGCCCCAGCACTTGGGTGGCCACTTCCAGCTCATCGCGCTGCATGTGCTCGGCAACTTCGTCGGCAGTATCCAGTGCGTCTTCGGCACCGTTGACTGCGGCCATTTTCAGCACGATGTACGCCTGGACGTTATTGGCCGGCACGCCTTCGCCGCGGAAGAACATCTTACCCAGCTGGAATTGCGCCTGGGCATGGCCCTGCAATGAGGCTTTCTCGAAGTAGCTCAACGCTTTGTTGAGGTCGAGGGCCGGGTTCTTGCTGTCGTGGTAGTACTCGCCCAACTCGTATTGCGCCTGCGCATCCCCGTCATCAGCCTGTTTCTGGCACGCGCTCAGCGCTTCGGCCTGGCTGTCTGGCTGGGTATTAAGGGTGCAGCGACCCATCGCTGGGATTAACAACGAGTTGCCGCCTGCCTGGGCATGTGCCAGCAGCGGCTGAAGGAGCAACAGGCAGCCCAGAACCAGGGTGCGGCCGGTGCGTTTCATGGGAATCGACTTACCTCTGACGGGGCACGCGGACCCTCGGGGGAGTCCAATCAGCGCGCATTATGAAATAAGCAGGCCCCTGCTTACAAAGTCTTTACTCGTTTTTCTGCTGCTTGGGCAAGATATCTGCCGGTTTGTAGGATAATTCTCGAAAAATGCAGGGAATATCTGTAGGCAAAGTAGCAAATCTGACGCTGCCTGGGGCAACGTCAGAGAGTGCCGTCAGTTATTTCAGGGCCGCGAAGGCGCGTTCGGCAGCATCGAGAGTCAGTTTCAGCTCGGCTTCGCCATGGGCGATCGAGGTGAACCCGGCTTCGAAGGCACTCGGCGCCAGGTACACGCCGCCTTCCAGCATCAGGTGGAAGAAGCGCTTGAACAGATCGGCATCGCTGCCCATCACGTCATCAAAGGTGACGATATCGTCGGCACCGCTGAAGTACAGGCCGAACATGCCGCCAGCCTGGGTGGTGACAAACGGGATACCGGCGGCATCGGCGCGTTGTTGCAGGCCGTCGAGCAGGCGGGTGGTGTAGTCGGTCAGCTCGGCATGGAAGCCCGGGCGGCTGATCAGGCGCAGGGTGGTCAGGCCGGCGGCCATCGCCAGCGGGTTACCCGACAAGGTGCCGGCCTGGTACACCGGGCCCAGGGGAGCGATGTGCTGCATGATCTCGCGCTTGCCGCCGAAGCAGCCTACTGGCATGCCGCCACCGATGATCTTGCCGAAGGTGCTCAGGTCCGGCGTAACGCCGTAGTGCGCCTGGGCGCCGCCGAGGGCGACACGGAAACCGGTCATCACTTCGTCGAAGATCAGCACCACGCCGTGCTTGTCGCACTGCTCGCGCAGGCCCTCGAGGAAGCCCGGGGCCGGCGGTACGCAGTTCATATTGCCGGCAACCGGCTCGACGATGATGCACGCCACGTCCTGGCCGACTTCGCTGAGCATCTGCTCGACGGCGGCGATGTCGTTGAAC
The DNA here is from genome assembly GCA_026315105.1 of Locusta migratoria. Taxonomy (NCBI): domain Eukaryota; kingdom Metazoa; phylum Arthropoda; class Insecta; order Orthoptera; family Acrididae; genus Locusta; species Locusta migratoria. The sequence continues at coordinate 171,588 of JAOYRU010001584.1, forward strand.
GGCAGGGTCAGGGTGTGCTTGGCGAAGGCTGCCGGCACACCGGCAGAGTTCGGCACGCCCTGGGTCAGCGCGCCGGAGCCGGCTTTCACCAGCAGGCTGTCGGAATGGCCGTGGTAGCAGCCTTCGAACTTGATGATGTTATCGCGGCCGGTGAAACCCCGGGCCAGGCGGATGGCGCTCATGGTGGCCTCGGTGCCGGAGCTGACCATGCGCACCATTTCCATCGACGGCACGATCGCGCAGACCAGGTCGGCCATCTCGGTTTCCATGGCGGTCGGCGCGCCGTAGGAAAGGCCGTGTTGCAGCTGCTGGCGCACCGCATCCAGTACGTCCGGGTGACTGTGGCCGAGGATCATCGGGCCCCAGGAGCCGACGTAGTCGACATAGCGCTTGTCATCTTCGTCGGTGACATAGGCGCCTTCGGCATGCTTGAAGAACAACGGCGTGCCGCCCACGCTCTTGAACGCACGTACGGGGGAGTTCACACCGCCGGGGATGTGTTTCTGGGCATTGGCAAACAGGGTTTCGGAACGGGACATGATCGGGCTCTCTAAGCTGAATATTTAAGAAGGTCGTTGAAGGCGCGGGCGCGGCGCGTGACTTCCTGGGTACTGTCGGCACCGAACAGGCCGTGCACCACCGCCAGCAGGTCGGCCCCGTGGGCCACCAGCGGTTCGGCGTTGTCCAGGGTGACGCCGCCGATCACGCAGATCGGCAGCTGCAAGCGCGCGCGGGCCTGGGCCAGCATTTCAACGGTGGCGGCAGGTGCGCCGGGTTTGGTCGTTGAATTGAAGAAGCGACCGAAGGCGACATAGCTGGCGCCTTCCCTGGCTGCCTGTTCGGCCAGTTCGATCTGGTCGTGACAGGTGGCGCCGATGATCGCCTTGGAGCCCAGCAGTGCACGGGCCGGGGTCAGTGGGCCGTCGGTCTGGCCCAAGTGCACACCAACGCCCAGGCGCGCCGCCAGCTCGGCGTCGTCGTTGATGATCAGTTGGGTCTTATAGCGGGAACACAATTCGTGCAGTTTTTCCGCTTCACGCAGGCGCCGCGCTTCGTCGCTGCTTTTGTCACGGTACTGCAACAAGGTCACGCCGCCGTCCAGCGCTGCTTCGACGTAGGCGAGGAACTTGCCGGCCAAGAGTTGGCTGTCGGTAATGGCGTAAAGGCCACGTAGTTTCATCGGGCAAGCCCCTTGTTGTGACAGGCGATAGGTTACGAGCAGAAATCCAGCGGCAACCGACGCGGCACGTACTGGCCCTGGCCGAGTCGCTCGGCGTCACGCAGGGTGCGCCAGGTGTAGTTGAGGGCCGATTGCACGGCGCTGGCCAAGCCTTCGCCCTGGGCGATGCGACCGGCCAATGCACTGGCCAAGGTGCAGCCCGAACCGTGATAGCTGCCTGGCAAGCGCTGGCAGGTAAAGGTGCGGCGCGTGCCGTCGCGGCTGTACAGGCGGTTGTGCACTTCATGCTCGTCGCCATGGCCACCGGTGATCAGCAGGTGCTTGATGTACGGCAACAGCTTCTCGGCGCACTCGTCCGCGCTGCCGTCGGGCAACTCGGCCAGGATGCGGGCTTCCGGCAGGTTGGGCGTGGCGATCAACGACAGTGGCAACAGCCGTTCGCGCATTGCGTAGCCGACTTCATCCTTGCCCAGGCTACCGCCGCCGCCGGCGCGCAGCACCGGATCGCAGACCACCGGCAGATGCGGGTGCGCCTGCAGCAGTTCGACCACGGTGTCGACCATCGCGGTGGAGCCGAGCATGCCCAGCTTGACTGCCGCCACTTCGGAGTCGCTGAGCACGGCATTGGCCTGGGCCATGACCCACTCGCGATCAAGCACGCGGAAGTCACTGACATTGACCGTATTCTGCACGGTCAGGGCGGTGACGGCCGCAGCGGCGTGGCAGCCCTGGGCGAGCAGGGCTTCGATATCTGCCTGCAGGCCGGCGCCACCACTGGGGTCGTGGCCGGAGAGACAGAGGACAACGGGGCGAGAGCTGTAGATATTCATGGTGCGCGAGCTTACCACCAAACGCTTTTTGCGTGGCCGTCTGGCGATGGTTGAAGTCTGCCCGCAATTACGACGTTTTTCTGCGGCTCGAAGCTGCAGTTTAAATGCTGAAAGCCTTGATCTAGAGCCTTTCAAAAAAATATTTCAATGCTGTCCAATGGCCTTTAATGGCTATGCTAAAGTGCACCCAAACAACTTACTGTATCGCCGGTGTACGTCTTCTCAAAAGGAATGGGGGGCTTTTGACACAGCCGGGCAGGCCACGCTGGGGCTTTATGCGCTATTTGCTGATCTTTATCTTGTGCGGGCTGCCGATGCTCGCCAGCGCCGTCGAGTTCCACCCGGACACGCGAAGCCTGCCGCTGGGCCGGGTCATGCAAGTGCTGGAAGACCCCACCGATACCCTCACCATCGCCGATGTCAGCTCCCCCGCCTACGCCGCCCAGTTCAAGACCCATGACAAAGCCACCCTCAACGCCGGTTATTCGCGCTCGGTGTTCTGGCTCAAGGTCAACCTGCATTACACCGCCAAGGACCCTCGTGCACCACGCGCCTGGTTTCTGGAGCTGGCCTATCCGCCGCTCAATCGCCTGGACCTGTACCAGAGCGACGACACCGGTCGCTACCGCCTGACCGCCCGGACCGGCAGCGCATTGCCGTTTTCCAGCCGTGAAGTGAGCCAGAGCAACTACCTGTTCAAGCTCAACTTCCTGCCCGACCAGCAACAGACGCTCTACCTACGCTTGCAAAGCCAAGGCTCGATCCAGGCGCCGTTGACGTTATGGGCGGGTACGGCATACCTGGAAGAACAGCCGCTGCGCCTGTATGTGCTCGGGGCGATTTACGGTGTGTTGCTGGGCATGTTGATCTACAACCTGTTCATCTACCTGAGCGTGCGCGACACCAGCTACCTTTATTACATCCTCTATATCGCGTCGTTCGGTTTGTACCAGCTCTCGGTCAATGGCGTCGCGGTGCAGTACTTCTGGCCGAACAACCCATGGTGGGCGAATGCGGCGGTGCCGTTCCTGATCGGTTCGGCGGCGTTGTTCGGCAGTCTGTTCGCCCGCAGCTTCCTGCACACCGCGCAGCACAGTCGCTGGCTCAACCGGATGCTGCTGGCGCTGGCAGCCTGTGGTGGGTTGGTGATGGCGCTGGCGCTGCTGACCAGCTACGCCGTGGCCCTGCGATTGGCCACGGGCCTGGCGCTGGTATTTACCGTGACCATCTTTGTCGCCGCCATCAAGGCTTGGTACTGCGGGCAGCGTATGGCGCGCTACTTCATCATCGCCTGGTCGGCGTTCCTGCTTGGCGGGGTGGTCAACACCCTGATGGTGCTGGGCTACCTGCCTAACGTGTTCCTGACCATGTATGCCAGCCAGATCGGCTCGGCCATTGAAGTGGCGCTGCTGTCCCTGGCCTTGGCCGACCGCATCAACGGCATGCGTGAGCAGCAGGCGCAAATCCTCTTCGACGCCAGCCAGAAGCTCGAGGCGCTCAACCAGCAACTGGCCCGCAGTAATCGCCTCAAAGATGAATTCCTCGCCACCCTGACCCACGAACTGCGTACGCCGATGAACGGTGTGATCGGTTCTCTGGAGCTGATGCAGACCGTCCCCCTGGCCGATGATCTGGCGCAGTACCAACAAACCGCCGCCGGCTCGGCACGGGACATGATGCGCATGGTCAACGGCATCCTCACCCTGACCGAGCTGCAGGCCGGCCGCCTGGTGGCGCAGCCCCAAGTGTTCAGCCTGCGGGGGGAGCTTGATACTTTGCGCCAGCAGTTTACCGCCAGTGCCCAAGCCAAGGGCCTGGAGTTTTCCATCGACGTCGCGGATGAACTGCCGGACCGCGTTATCGGCGATGCGGGCAAGCTGCTCCAATGCCTGGATTGCCTGTTGGACAATGCGTTCAAATTTACCCATATAGGTGTTGTGCGCTTGCGTGTGGTCGGTGTGCCCCAAGCGGATGGCGGACTGCACCTGAGCTTTATCGTGACCGACACCGGTATCGGTTTTGCCTTTCTAGACGAGGCCACGCTGTATCAGCGCTTCTTCCAACTCGACGGCTCGACGACCCGTGAATACGGTGGCCTGGGCATTGGCTTGGCGATTTGCCGGCAGTTGATTGAACTGCAGGGCGGGCGTTTGACCCATCATTCGGAGCCGCGCAAAGGCAGCCGCTTTCAGTTGGAAGTGGACGTCGGCCTTGCGCCTGGGCAACTCAGGCAGAGCGCGCCGGTGCACCACGCCCAACGTTCGCCCCATGAATGCAAGGTGCTGCTGGTGGACGACAACAGCGTAGGCCAGTTGGCGGTGCGTGGCATGCTGCTCAAACTGGGCTACCGGGTCAAAACCGTGGATAACGGCCCGGCCGCACTGGTAGAACTGCAGGGTGAGCGTTTTGATGCAGTGCTGCTGGACATACCTGAAGGTGGTTTCTCGTTGTGCTGTCAGATTCGTGCTTTGCCCGGCTGCGGTGAGTTGCCGGTGATCGCCCTGAGTAGCTTGCCCGATGGGCCGGAACGTGAGCGTTGCCACGGCATCGGCATGACCGATCGCCTGGCCAAACCCCTGCGTTTCGATGCCTTGCAGGCCGTGCTGGAGCGCCATGTGCTGTGCACGATAGAGGGCGAAAGCGCCGAACATTCGGCGGGTATGCCACTTTTTTGAGCGTAAGGTCGGTGCTTAACTGAAATAACCGGCCTCAATCGAACGGTGCCTTGTATAGGCGCGAGCAAGCTCGCTCCTACAGACAGCCTGAAATCGATGTGGCCTTTTTCCAGGAGGCCCGTCATGAACCTGCATCAGTTTGCTGAAACCCACGACGTCACCAACCAGCCACCGTCCCTGGACGGCACCAACCTGTACCGCATCGATCTGCCCCTGCAAGAATGGTCGCGCCGCTTTGGCGCCGGCTGGGCGCAATCGCGTATCGATGCCTACGGTGCGCTGGCCGGTGGGCCGTTGATGGAGGCCGGGTTCCTGGCGAACCAGAACAAACCGGTGTTCAGCAGTCATGACCGTTACGGCCACCGCATTGACCTGGTGGAATTTCACCCGGCCTATCACGAACTGATGCGTACCGCCGTTGAGCATGGCCTGCCGTCGCTGCCCTGGGCTCATCCGCAATCCGGCGCCCATGTGGCGCGTGCGGCGATGACCTATCTGCACAGCCAGGCCGAAGCCGGCACCGGTTGCCCGTTGACCATGACCTTCGCCTGCGTCCCGGCGCTACGCCTGCAACCGGACCTGGCGGACCTCTGGCTGCCGAAGATCCTCAATACCCAATACGACCCACGCAACGTCGGTATCGCCCACAAGGCCGGCGCCACCATCGGCATGGCCATGACCGAGAAGCAGGGCGGCACCGACGTGCGCGCCAACACCACCCGCGCCTATCCTGTTGGCGCAGGCGGTCCCGGCCAGGCCTACGAACTGGTGGGCCACAAGTGGTTCTGCTCGGCGCCGATGTGCGATGCCTTCCTGACCCTGGCCCAGACCGACAAGGGCCTGACCTGTTTCCTACTGCCCCGACAGCGCCCGGATGACACGCGCAACCAGTTCTATATCCAGCGTTTGAAAAACAAACTTGGCAACTGCTCCAATGCCTCCAGCGAAGTGGAGTTTCGCGGCGCCCTGGCCTGGATGGTCGGCGAAGAAGGCCGTGGCGTACCGACCATCATCGAAATGGTTGCCATGACCCGTTTCGATTGCATGGTCGGCTCCAGCGCCTTGATGCGCCAGGCGCTGACCCAGGCCAGCCATCACTGTGCCCATCGCTTGGTCGGCGGCCGCCTACTCAGCGAACAACCGCTGATGCAAAACGTCTTGGCCGACCTGGCCCTGGAAAGCGAAGCGGCCCTGGCCTTGAGCCTGCGCATGGGCCGCGCGCTGGATCATCTTGATAATGAGCAGGAAGCCAAGTTCGCCCGGCTGGTCACGGCGGTGGGCAAGTATTGGATCTGCAAGCGTGCGCCCGCGATGATCAACGAAGCCGCCGAATGCATGGGCGGTGCCGGGTATGTGGAGGACAGCATCCTGCCGCGCCTGTACCGTGAGGCGCCGGTGAACTCGACGTGGGAAGGCTCGGGTAACGTGCAATGTCTGGACGTGCTGCGCGCACTGTCGAAAGAACCGGGTGTGCTGGAGGTGCTGTTTGTCGAACTGGGCGATGGGCACGGCGATCGGCTGTTGACGCGGCATATCGAGCAACTGAAGTCGGCTTTTATGGACACCCAGGACATTCAGTACCGCGCACGGCAGTTGACCGAGGATATCGCTGTGGCAGTGCAGGCCAAGTTGTTGTTGGAGGCCGGGAATGCAGCCGTCAGCGATGGGTTTATCGCCAGCCGCCTGGGCGAATCGTCCGGTCGGGTGTACGGCACCTTGCCGCGTGGGGTGGATGTGGAGGCGATCGTCCAGCGATCTACACCCCCATTCTCCTGAATAAACACAGTCAAATGTGGGAGGGGGCTTGCCCCCGATAGCGGCGTGTCAGTTGATAATATACTGACTGACACTCAGCTATCGGGGGCAAGCCCCCTCCCACATTTTAATTGCATTCCACTACTGGTGTTTCGGTGAGGCCGGGATACAGGCAAGATAAAGGCCTGCAAGTCCAGAACACAGGATGCTTACCGTGACCGAAGCTTTTGTTGTCGTTAAAACCGCCGAAGAGGCCGTGGACCGGCTGGCGGCCCTGCATGAGCGTGCTACCGGTGCGCTCAATCAAGCCCTCAAGCAATACCTCAAGGACCGCATCGAACCCGACGCCGCACAACGCGCGCTGTTTCGCTACCCGGAACTGCGCCTGACCTACCACTGCCATGGCGAAGTCCCACAGACCACCCGGGCGTATGCCAAGGTCCAGTTACCCGGCACCTACAGCGTCACCGTGACCCACCCGGCCGCGTTCCGTAAGTACTTGCTCGAACAATTGGTGCCGCTGATGCACGATTTCACCGTGACGGTAGAAGTGGGCGTCAGCCAGCAGAACATCCCTTACCCCTACGTGGTGGAGCAGGGCGACGAACTGGCCGGCTCCGGCGTAACCGCCGCGACCCTGGCCCGGGTCTTCCCCAGTACCGACCTGTCCGCCGCCACGGATGGCATCGCCGACGGCCTCTACGATTGGGAAAACACCGACCCGTTGCCCTTGGCACTGTTCGATGCGGCCCGCGTGGATTTTTCCCTGCGCCGCCTGGTTCACTACACCGGCAGCGACTGGCGCCATGTACAGCCGTGGATCCTGCTGACCAACTACCACCGCTACGTTGACCAGTTCATCCTGCACGGCCTGGAACAACTGCGCAGCGACCCAAGGTTTATCCGCATGGTGTTGCCGGGCAACGTGGTGATCGACAAAAGCATGGACCACGGCGAGGCCTCGGCGATTGCCGCAGGCGTGGTCTGGCACCGCTACCAGATGCCGGCCTATCACCTGCAAGCCAGCGATGGTCACGGCGTGACCCTGGTGAATATCGGCGTCGGCCCATCCAACGCCAAGAACATCACCGACCACCTGGCGGTGCTGCGCCCGCATTGCTGGCTGATGATCGGCCACTGCGGCGGCCTGCGCCAATCCCAGACCATCGGTGACTACGTACTGGCTCACGCCTATATGCGTCGTGACGGCATTCTTGATCGTGTGGTGCCGCCGAACATCCCGATCCCGGCCCTGGCCGAGGTGCAGTTGGCCCTTCAGCAAGCCGCGGCGAATGTTACTGGCGAAAAAGGTGAAGAACTGAAAAAACGCCTGCGCACCGGCACCGTGCTGACCTACGACGACCGCAACTGGGAACTGCGCTGGGCCCAGGAACGTCCGTTGATCAACCTGTCCCGCGCCGTGGCCGTGGACATGGAAAGCGGCACCATCGCTGCCCAGGGTTACCGTCTGCGCGTGCCCTATGGCACCTTGTTATGCGTCTCGGACAAACCCTTGCACAGCGAGATCAAGCTGCCGGGTTCGGCCAACGCGTTTTATGAACGTGCGGTCAGCCAGCACCTGAAAATCGGCATCGAGGCGGTCGATCTGTTGCGCACCGAACTCAACTCGTTGCACTCGCGTAAATTGCGCAGCTTCGACGAGCCGCCGTTCCGCTAAACGGTTGGGATGGTCATTTGGCGGTCAGGCCACTAGCATTGTGGGTCCTGACCGCTAGATGTTCCTTTTGCCATGTCCCGTCCTACCCGTCCCGATTCGCGCCGCCCTGGCGTGAAACCTCCGCATGCCGCTGCCCGTCGTGTCGCCAAGGCACCACCGGCCGAGCCGAAGCTGATCCTGTTCAATAAACCGTTCGACGTGCTGACCCAGTTCAGCGACGAAGGCGGGCGTGCGACCCTCAAGGACTTTATCGACATTCCCGGCATCTACCCGGCGGGGCGCCTGGACCGTGACAGCGAAGGCCTGCTGTTGCTGACCAATGACGGTCAGTTGCAGGCACGTATTGCCGACCCCAAGCACAAGCTGGCGAAAACCTATTGGGTGCAGGTGGAAGGCGAGCCGACACAAGAACAGCTGCAACGCCTGCGCGATGGCGTGGAACTCAATGACGGCATGACCTTGCCTGCCGAGGCGCGGCTACTGGATGAACCCGCGTTATGGCCGCGCAACCCGCCGGTACGCTTTCGCAAAAGCGTGCCGACTAACTGGCTGGAGCTGGTCATTCGCGAAGGGCGTAACCGCCAGGTCCGGCGCATGACCGCGGCGGTGGGCCTGCCGACGTTACGACTGGTGCGCGTGCGCATTGGTGACTGGTCTATCGACGGCCTGGATCAAGGCCAATGGAAGGCGGTACCGGCGCGTTTATAGAGCACCGGACTCGATCAGGCCGATCACCACGCTCTTGATGATGAACGCGGCTACGCCCAGGCCCAGCACGAAGAACAGGATGAACGAACCAAAGCGCCCGGCCTTGGATTTCTTTGCCAGGTCCCAGACGATGAAGCCCATGAAAATAATGAGGATGGTGACCAGGCCGGTCATCATCCATTCTTCAAACAGGGCGGGGTCGATGTTGTTCATGGGGCTCTTCCAGCAAGACAAGCGAGCAGTATACGGCAGCGTCACAGACGCAACATTGACTTGAGTCGTACGCGGTCAAAATGTGGGGGGGCTTGCTCCCGATGACTGAGTGTCAGTGAGTTATTTATCAACTGACCCACTGCTATCGGGAGCAAGCCCCCTCCCACATTTGGCCTTCACCGACCTTAAGTGCGCAGGTGGGTCAGGGGCAATTCGGTGCTGTTGAGCACCTGGTTGAGAACAAAGCTGGAACGCACGCTGGTCACGCCTTCGATGCGGGTCAGATGTCCCAGCAGCAGTTTCTGATAGTGATCCATATCCGGCACCACGACCTTTAGCTGATAGTCCGCATCCATGCCTGTCACCAGGCTGCATTCCAGCACCTGGGGCAAGGTGCGGATTGCCGCCTCGAAGTTCTCGAAGCGCTCCGGCGTGTGCCGGTCCATACCGATCAATACGTAGGCCGTCAGGCTCAGACCGAGCATCTTGCGATCCAGCAAGGCAACCTGGCGCGCAATGTAGCCGTCGTCTTCCAACTGCTTGACCCGGCGTGAGCAGGGCGAAGGCGACAGGCCGATACGCTCGGCCAACTCCTGGTTGGAGATCCTCGCGTCGCGCTGCAATTCCGCCAAAATACTCAGGTCGTATCGGTCAAGCTTGCTCATTGGGTTGGCCTTTGTCGTAACTATTGCGTTGAATTATCCATGAAGGGTTAAAAATTGCGCAAGCACTGTTTATTAACGCAATCTTCGCAATCATCCGTCGGGCGTTGGCGGGTATCTTTATCAACAGAATCACCGCCTGGATAACAGTCCACAGCAGCGCGCCCAATCAGGCCCGCTGCGGCCGCCGCCCCAGCAGGGTTGAGCCGGCCTCCAGGCTGCACACTGTCCACAAGACGGCGTGAGGTGAGCCAACGTCAAAAGCGTTGAGCATGGACGAAGTTCTCAAGGGGTGGCCGACGGGTCACCCCTTTTCTTTTGCCTTGAGAAAATACTGCCCGCGACTGATAACCTGCCTGAGAACCGGGTGGGGCTTTTCCAGTCTCATCTGTAAGGCCCTAATCCGCAGTGAGGAATAGCATGAAGCGCATCTGGCGTATGGCAGGTGTTGGTTTGCTGGTGGTCAGCGTCGGCACGCAGGTAATGGCTGACGAGCGCGATAACTCACCGGGCCCGGGGCAACGGCCTGAAAACAATCAACCACGCCCACAAAACCCGCATTTTGATCGCGGCGGCCAGCACGAGGGTCAATGGCAAGGCCGCCCTCAAGGTAATGAGCCAGGGCGACCGGCACCGCAGCCGCAACCCTCCAATAACCTGCCGATCCAGGGCCGGCCCGATACCGTGCGTCAGACCCAGGAGCCGCGCCAGGGTTATTACCGTGATATCCCCCGACGCAACGACGACAACCGGCATTGGGAGGCTGGCGGCCCAGGTTCGCGGCCTGGTTATGATCGTCCCGGTGATAACCGCTGGCCTGGCCGCCCCGACGGGCACGGCAATGGCTGGGGCCCAGGCCCGCAGCACCGTCCCGGTTACGTGGTGGATCGCTTCCCTGACCGTAATTACCGCGTGCCTTACCGTGGCCAGGACTACTTCTTTTCCGGCGGCTACTGGTATCGTCCCCAAGGGCCGCGCTACGTGGTGGTGACGCCGCCATATGGCATTCGTGTGCAGTACCTGCCGGACTACGCGCGTGAAGTGTGGGTAGGTGGCTCACTCTTGTTCCTTGCCGCTGGCGCCTACTACGCCTATGAGCAAAGCACCCAGCAATACGTGGTGGTGCAACCGCCAGCGCAAGTGCCATCACCCCAGCCGGCGCCGCAAGGCAATGGTTATGACGTGGTTGCCTATCCCGCCAACGGCCAGTCCCCGGCCCAGGTGCAGCAGGACGGCTACGACTGTTATCGCTGGGCCGTGCAACAAAGTGGCTTCGACCCGCGCACCGTCACTTATGCCCCCGACCCGGCGGTGGTGCAAACCTACCGCCAGGCCCAGGGCAACTGCCTGGGCAGTCGCGGGTATCAGGTGCAGTACTAGGTCTTGTTGCCGGTGACCACTTCCAGCGGGTCGGCGTGCACCAGCACTTCGGCACGCGGGTAGGCCTGGTGAATGGCGTCGGCGGCCTGGTCGCTGATGCCATGGGCCACCGATAACGTCAGTTCCCCCGGCAGTTCCAGGTGCAACTGCACAAACCAGTGGCTGCCGGAGATACGCGTGCGCAAATCGTGGGCGCCCAGGACCCCGGGCACGCCACGGGCCAGTTCCAGCATGTGCTGGCTGACGTCCGGTGGTAGCTCTTCATCCATCAACACCGCGAAGCTTTCCCGGGCGATCTGGATCGCACTCCACAGGATGTAGGCGGCGATGCCCAGGCCAAACCATGCATCGACCTGATGAAAGCCGAAGCCCGCCAACACCAGTGCGATGAGGATGCTGCCATTGAGCAGCAAGTCCGAGCGGTAGTGCAGCGAGTCGGCGCGCACCGCGTTCGAACCGGTCTCGCGCACCACACGGTGTTGCAGCATCAGCAGGGCCACGGTGAGCGCCAGGGACAAGACAATCACGCCAATGCTCAGCCATGGCGCGCCCACGGGCTCGGGATGCTTGAGCCGTTCAAACGCCTGGAGCGCAATCAGCACCGCACTGCCAGCGATAAACAACGCTTGGGCCATACCCGCCAGCGATTCCGCCTTGCCATGCCCATAACGGTGATCGTCATCGGCCGGGCGCAGGGCGTAATGCACCGCCAGCAGGTTCAACAGCGAGGTCACACCATCGAGCAGCGAGTCGGTCAACCCGGCGAGCATGCTCACCGAGCCGCTGAGCCACCAGGCAATGGCCTTGGTGATAATCAGCACACAGGCCACGCCCACCGAGGCGCGAGTGGCCAGGCGCAGGAGCCTGGCGTGTTCGGGGCTGCTGGTCATGGGCTGTCCTTACGCGGCGGGTTGCAGGCCCAGGGACGCCAGTTGCTGCACGCTGCCCTTGAACTGGATCAGCCGTGGGTCGTCCAGCGGCAAGGTACGGCCGGTTTCCTTCTGGATGATGCTCTGCAGCTTGGCGTTGTCGACCTGGCCGTCGGCGCCGATGGCCTGGTGCAGTTTCTCGGGGGCGACCTGAGCGGTCTTGCCGGGTTCGTAGTAGATCGCACCCGTGGCGAAGTCGACCCCAAACGCGATCAAGCCGGGGATGACGTAGAACAGCAGGCCGACGGCATCGAGTACGGCAATGGCCGGGTCGATCTTGCCGTCGATCTGGCCACGGCGGTCGGGATAGAAAATCGACCCGCAGGCGGTGAGTTGGCTCAGCAGGGTGACGGCTAATGCAGCGCCGATGACACGGGAAGCGATACGCATGAAAAGTCTCCTGAACATGTTTATGGGTGACTATAAGCCAGATCTGCCGGGCGCCGATGATCGAATGTGGGAGGGGCAGGTGTTGTTGAGACCACAGCCGGCTTTCAGCAGTTCGCCGTTATACTCGCCGCTCTGCTTTGGAGCCAGTATGAATTCGTTGCCGATCGATGATGTTTTACCCGCCCTGCGTGACGCCTTGGCGCATCGCCATGAAGTGGTGCTGGAAGCGCCACCCGGCGCCGGTAAAACCACCCGTGTGCCCTTGGCCGTATTGAACGAGCCCTGGCTCGCCGGGCAGACCATCCTGATGCTCGAACCCCGGCGCCTGGCCGCGCGGGCCGCTGCTGAGCGGCTGGCCAGCGAGCTGGGCGAAAAGGTTGGTGATACCGTCGGCTACCGCATCCGCCTCGAGAGTAGAGTAGGCCCTCGCACCCGGATCGAAGTGGTCACCGAAGGGATCCTGGCGCGCCGCCTTCAGGCCGATCCGGCGTTGGACGGAGTGGGGCTGGTCATCTTCGATGAGTATCACCTGCGCAACCTGGACTCTGATCTTGCACTGGCCCTGTGCGTGAGTGCGCGTGAACTGCTGCGTGATGAGCCGCCACTCAAGCTGCTGCTGATGTCTGCAACATTGGAAGGCGCTCGGCTCTCGAAGGTTTTGAATGACGCGCCGGTGATCACCAGTGAAGGGCGGATGTATCCGGTCTCCACCCTCTGGGGAAGCCCTTATCAGCCAGGCCAGCCTCTCGACACGCGGGTCACTGACACCTGCCTGGCCGCCCTCCATGAGCAGCCGGGAAGTATCCTGGTGTTCCTTCCGGGCCAGGCAGAGATTAGGCGCGTGGCCGAGTCCCTGAAGGAGCAACTGGGCAGTCGTCCAGACGTCATGCTCTGCCCGCTGTACGGTGACCTCGATCTGAACGCACAACGTGCTGCCATTGACCCGGCACCCGCAGGCTCGCGCAAGATCGTGCTGGCAACCAACATTGCCGAGACCAGCTTGACCATCCAAGGGGTCAGGGTGGTGGTGGACAGCGGTCTTGAACGGGTGCCGAAGTTTGATCCGCGTAGTGGCATGACCCGGCTTGATACCCAGCGTATCTCCAGGGCCAGTGCGACTCAGCGGATGGGGCGAGCCGGGCGCCTGGAACCGGGTGTCTGCTACCGACTATGGTCAGAGTCGCAACACGAGCAAATGGCGGGTTACAGCACCCCCGAAATTCTACAAGCCGATCTGGCTGGCCTCGCGCTGCAGTTGGCCCGGTGGGGGATGAAGCCAGATGAAATGACCTGGCTCGACCAACCCCCCTCGGCGCCTTTTGCCCAGGCCAGGGACCTGCTCAAGCGCCTGGGCGCGCTGGATGATAAGGGTCAGCTCACACCTCACGGGTCGGCCATGAGCGAGCTGCCGGCGCATCCGCGCATCGCTCATCTGCTCATCAAGGGCCACGCCATGGGCCTGGATGACCTGGCCTGCAACATCGCAGCCCTGCTGGGGGAGAAGGACATTCTACGTGGCGCAGGTGCTGATCTTCATACCCGGCTCAGTGCATTATCGGGCGAGCAGAACGCACGCCGTGGCAGCGGCGCCGTCCAACGCGTTAAGCAGTCTGCCCGGCAGTATCGATCCCTGCTGCGAGGATGTGCCTCCAGCCCGGTCAGCACGCCTGATCATCCACGCTGGGTCGGTTGCCTGTTGGCATTCGCCTACCCTGATCGAATTGGCCTGCAACGGCGTGCAAGCGTAGCGGAGTATCGTCTTTCCAACGGGCGCGCGGCAGTCTTCGCCGAACCCGATGCGCTCACCAAGCATGAGTGGCTGGTAGTGGCAGACCTGGGCAGTCGGCAGGGCCAGCGTGAGGAACGGATTTACCTGGCGAGCGACCTGGACCCGGCACTGTTCGAGGATCAGCTAAGCGACCTGGTAAGGTCAGTCGATGAGATCGATTGGGATGATAGGGAAGGGGTGCTCAAGGCCGAGCGGCAATTGAGGGTGGGGCAACTGCTGCTTTCCACAACGCCGCTGCCCAACCTCGACGAGCACGCCCGTTCGCTCGCGCTGGTCAACCTCGTGAGGCGCAAGGGCATTGAACTGCTGCCCTGGAACCCTGAGTTGCGTCAGTGGCAGGCTCGAGTCGAGTTGTTGCGTCAGTTCGATATCCAGAATGGCCAGGGCACCAGTCAATGGCCCGACCTCAGCGATGCCAATCTGCTGGATACGCTCCAAGAGTGGCTCACGCCCTATCTGGGCAAGATCACCCGGCTCAGTCACTTCAGTCAGTTGGACTTGTCTTCGATCGTCAGGAATCTGCTGCCCTGGCCGCTTGCGCAGACATTGGACGCTCAAGCGCCCCAGTCCATCCAGGTGCCCTCGGGCTCGAGCATTCGCATTGACTACTCGCAACACCCTCCAGTGCTTGCAGTGCGGCTGCAGGAGCTTTTTGGGCTGTCAGAAACACCGACAATTGCCCAGGGAAAACAGCCACTGACCTTGCACTTGCTGTCACCGGCCCGCAGGCCGGTGCAGGTGACCCAGGATCTCGCCAATTTCTGGCGCAGTACCTATGCCGAAGTGAAGAAAGACCTTAAAGGCCGGTACCCAAAACATTATTGGCCCGAAGATCCATTGGTGGCCGAAGCGACGGCCAGGGCGAAGCCCAGGAAGCCATGAGCAGCCAACGGCGCTTATTCGCGCTCACTGTATAAGGCCCACTTAAATTTATGTGGGCGCACCACGTCTTGACCTTATGGGGCTGGGTTAAGAGAGAGACTGTGATGCTTACGAACGAACATACAAAGCGAATCATAAGGGTTGGCCAGATTACCGGGGCAGCAGCCCATGTCATCGTTGATCGCTCAGAAATCGCCGTGCATCTTGAGTCCGGGACCGCCTGTTTCGAATTACAGAGCGCGCACGGCGATTTTAAAATTATTGACCCCTCTTGCTCAGCCAGCAACATGGCCATTGAGACATCAACCTCTCTCAGTCACGTGCTCGCGGCGCTCGAGGCATGGTTTGCTGATAACCCTCTGCGCGACAGGGTCGAGGTGCTGTTGCCTGATCCATTGAGTGCCCAACTGTGCGAATTGGGCATCGCCGTCTTTCAGAATGAAAAGTGTTTGGTAACGGCTGAGATGTTTTGGCAGTTGTCATTGCCATGGTGCTCGAAGGGCATGATCAACAGTTATCCACTTTGTTATGCCGAGTCGGGAGAGTCCAACATCCCGGTTCGCCCTCAGCAGCCTACCGGTGACGTTTACGCCAGGTATATTCCCTGGCTCGGTAAAACCCTGACTTTCAAAGTGGCTGATATTGACAGGGACCTAGTCCAGTTCAATCGCTGGATGAATGACCCCCGGGTTTCATTTTTCTGGGAGGAAGAGGGGAACCTGGACTATCACCGGGCGTTCCTTGAGACGCAGCTTGCCGACTCGCGGGTTATTCCTCTCATCGGCTTTTTTGATGCGCAGCCATTTGGCTATTTTGAGGTGTATTGGGCCAAGGAGGACAGGCTCGCGCCGTTTTGCCAGGCGACGGACTTTGACCGTGGCTTCCACCTGCTGGTGGGCGAAGAGGCCTTCAGGGGTCGCCAATGGTTGGAGGCCTGGTACCCGTCCTTGCTCCACTACATGTTTCTTGATGACGTTCGCACCCAACGCGTTATGGCTGAGCCCCGCGCAGACAATGAACGTTTGTTGCGTTGCAGCGAAATGCTCGGCTTCGAGAAACTCAAGGAGTTTGACTTCCCACACAAGCGAGCGGCGCTGATCAGTCTGTCCAGGACCACCTTCTTTGGCAGTGCACAACAACTCTCGGGAAGTCGACTTTCAGATTGAGTTCAGCGTTTAAAACGTAGCGGGCAGGAGAAAACGAGCGATCACTGGCATATGGTTGGAAATACGCAATGTATCTTCCTGCCGTACTTTCGCCTCCACCCGCTTGATCCTTGGGCTGAAGAACAGGTAATCCAAGGTGCGGTCCGGGCCGTCCAGGCTCGGATCATTAGGGTAATAGCTCAACCATTGCTCACGGTTTATTCCGCTGGATTCATTGTTACTCGGGATCATCGGGTATTTGTCCCACAGCAGGTGCAGCTCACTGTCCGGCGAGTACTGCCCGCGTTTTTGCGCATCCAAACGCAGGAACTGCCCCAGTGGCAATAAGTTGAAATCTCCCCCGATCAGCCATGGCGTGCCGCGGCCTTCGAACTTGTCCAGCAGCTTCACCGTGGCCTCGACTTGCTCTTGCATGGCACCGCGTCCGGGTATGCCGGCCTCTAGCCGCGTATTGAGCACCGCCAGCTGACCACCGTCGCTCAGCGGCAGGTAGGTCAACAGCAAGGCGGGCTTGGGCTGGAACTGGCGGCTGATGAAGTTGGCGTCGGCGACCGGCAATTGCAGGCGCTCAGCATGTTCGATCTGGTAGCGGCTCAGTGTCGCCAGCTTGCGACCGACGCTGCCGAAAATGTGCAGGTTGGGTACAAAGTCGGCTTTCCAGTCGAACGCCTGGGCGCTGCAGGGGTAGAGGTCGACCAGGCGCTCCTGCAACAGCGCCAGCTGGTCCTGGTAGTGAGAGGGTTTGGCGCCCTCGTCAATCTCTTGCAGCAACAGGATATCGGGCTGTTCGTCGCGGATCACCCGTGCCACTTCGTCGAGGCTGAACGCCATGTCTTCAATGGTGGGGCGGTCATCCGGGCCGCTGCCGTCGGGGGTGTCGTACCAGAACACGTAGTTCTTGCCAGCCAGGTATTGCACGTTCCAGGTCATCACCTTGAGCGCCTGCCCCGGCAGCAGGGTCGGGGCGCGGGGCGCCACGCAACTGACGGGCAAGGTCTCTTTGTCGGCGGGGCGCCAGGTCAAGCTGTGGATCAGCGCCGCCAGCAGGCCGGCGATGATCAACAGGCTCAACAGGGTGATGCGCAATAAACGGGTCATCGGCTCGGCTTATTTGCGTGTCAGAAGAGGCACGGAGCATATCACCGCGCGTCGGCGTCGCCACCGATCAACATGAATAAACGGAACAGCACCACGCTGGTGAACAATTGCAGGAAGCTGTGGGCACTGTCCATCAGCAACCCCAGCCACGGCGCGGGCTCGGGATAGGCCGCCACGCTGGCGCCCTTGAGCAGCCACAACGGGGTCATCACGCACAGCAGGCACACCAGGATGCGCCAGAAATGCCCGCGGGTCAGGCGAAAACTCTCCTTCATCGCCTCCAGGGCCGGCATGCCGCGCAGCACCAGCAGGTATTCGGCAAACGCCAGCACCACCATCAGCCACAAGCCCGGCAGGAAATACAGCGACAGGCCGAGCAAGATCAACAACGTGCTCAGGGCCGTCAGCAGGGCAAAGCGCGGCCACAGGCTCAAGGCCATGGCCCACACGTCCTTGATACGGGGCGATTCGCCACGGGTGCGGGCGTCGAGAAACAGGATCAGGGCGCCGGTGTACAGCGGGTACACCAATAAACCCACGACCACGCTGTAGCCGGGAAATGCATCCGGGCCCAGCGTGTGGTCCAGTATCTGTTGCAGCAGGGCTTCGAGGATCACCAACGGCAGGCACAACTGCACGATGGCGCCCAGGTTGCGCTGGGTAAAACGCAAGGAGTCGCGCAAAACGTCTAACGGATTCATCAGGGTCATCACAGGCCTGGAAGCAGAGGGCGACACTTTAACCGATCAGGGTCCAAGGGGCGCAAACGTAAACCTTGAGTAAAGACCATTGAAACAACTCGTAACATCCCCATAACTGGAAGGCACCCGGCCTGACCACAGGCGGGACCAGAATTTTTTATCGGCAATCTAACGAGGTCGCCATGAACAGCGAAGAGCAAACCCTGATCGATGGACTGTTTTCACGGTTACAGCAAGCCGAAACGGACTCAGCCCCCCGCGACGCCCAGGCCGAAGCGCGGATCAAGGAGCACATGACTCGCCAACCGGCCGCCGGGTACTACATGACCCAGTCGTTACTGGTGCAGGAACACGCGCTTCAGGCTCTGGATGCGCAAAACAAGCAGCAGGCGCAACAGATCCAGCAATTGCAGGACGAACTGCAGCGGGCCAAGTCGACGCAACCGGCGCCGGCCAGTGGTGGTGGGTTTCTGTCGAGCATCTTTGGCGGTAGCTCCCGCGATCCGCAACCTGCGCCGAGCAACTCCGGTGGCGGCTGGCGTGAGCCGGCGCGGCCATCGTTCAACCCGCCTGCACCGCAGCAGAACTACCAGCAACCGCAAGCACCGGCCGCCGCGCCGGTGGGCAGCGGTTTTCTCGGCGGCGCCATGAAGACCGCTGCCGGTGTGGCCGGTGGTGTGTTGCTCGCCGAAGGCATCAGCAGCCTGTTCCATCACAACCAGCAGCCGCAGGTGGTGGAAGAAATCATTGAACAACCGGCACCGGCCAGTGACCAGGGTGACTGGGGCAACGATGACCAGAAGTTTGCCGGCAATGACAGTTGGGGCAGCAACAATGCTGACAGCTTCGCTGACAGCGATTATTCCGACGATTCCTCTTCCTTTGGCGACGACGATTCCTTCGTCTGACACGCCAAGGCCTGGGTCGCTTCGTCGCTTCGGGCTGATTTTTCGCGGAAACCTTCCCATGGCTGTCATACTGGCGCCTTTGCGGGCCTTCGCGTCCGAGGTCCAAGCGGCAGCCATGGGGAAGTGCGGTGAAGAAAATTGCGGTGTTCGCCGATGTACAAAACCTCTATTACACCGTGCGCCAGGCCTATGGTTGCCACTTCAACTACGCCGCCCTGTGGGCTGACATCAGCGCCCGCGGGCAGATCGTCGAGGCCTATGCCTATGCCATCGACCGTGGCGACAGCAAGCAGCAGCAATTCCAGCAGATCCTGCGCAACCTGGGCTTTACGGTAAAACTCAAACCGTATATCCAGCGCAGCGACGGTTCAGCCAAGGGTGATTGGGACGTAGGCATCACCATCGACATCATGGACGCCGCCGACCATGTCGACGAAATCGTGCTGGCCTCCGGTGACGGTGATTTCGACATGCTGCTTGACCGTGTCATTCACAAGCATGGTGTCGAAGCCGTGGCTTATGGCGTGCCCGGGCTGACGGCCAATTCATTGATCCGCGCCGCCAGCCGCTATGTGCCGATCGAAGGCGCGTTGCTGCTTAAATAAATTGTTAGACAAAGTGGGAACAGGTTTGGAACGTATAGCGGTCATCGACTTTGAAACCACCGGCATCACCCCGAGCAGCCACTGCCGGGCTACGGAGATTGGCGTCGTCATCCTCGAGCGCGGACAAATCGTGGACCGCTACCAGAGCCTGATGAACGCCGGCGTGCGCGTACCGGCTTTTATCGAACAACTCACCGGCATCAGCAACGCCATGCTGCGCAGCGCGCCACCGGCTGAGCGGGTGATGAACGAAGTCAACGAATTCGTCGGTACCACGCCCTTGATGGCGCACAACGCCGCCTTCGACCAGAAGTTCTGGGACTTTGAGCTGGGCCTGATCCGCCGCACCCGCCTGCAGAAATTCGCCTGCTCCCTGCTGCTGGCCCGCCGCCTCATGCCGGCTGCGCCCAACCACAAGCTCGGCACCCTCAACGCCTACGCCAAATTGCCCCACACCGGCCAGGCTCACCGGGCGCTGGCGGATGCGGAAATGGCCGCCAACCTGACCGCCCACCTGGCCCAGGAACTGCGCCAGACCCACGGCCTGCGTGAACTGTCCCATGACCTGTTATGCACCTTGCAGAAAGTGCCTGCCGCCAAAATCAATGAGCACCTGAAAAAGCATCGCGGGTTCTAAACCAGCCACCCTCTCAAGCACACCAAAGATCCAAATGTGGGAGGGGGCTTGCTCCCGATAGCAGTGTGTCAGCTAAAAATAAGCTGGCTGATACACCGCCATCGGGAGCAAGCCCCCTCCCACATTCAGTTATGCAGCGCCTATCGAGGCTGTGTGCACGCCAACGCCTGGTCCACCACTCCCTTCGCCATCTCCACCAAATGCATCACCGCCCGCTGTGGCGCCTTCACTACCTCTCCCGAGGCATGAGCCGTCTCCACCGCGCAATGCAACAAATCCGCCGCATGGGCCAAGGCCTCTTCGAAGCTCAGGTTGTCATTCAGGATAAAAATGGGTGCATCCGGAGCGGACGCCTTGAGGTAGTAATCGATGGCGCGACGGTGGAGCAGGGCGTCTTCGCTGAGGAAGCCGGGTTTGGACTTGGGTGGATCGGGGGGTGACTTTGACCATGGTGAAACTCCTTGCTGGAAGAAGTCGACACCGTTCGCTTGCACGCGAATTAGGGTGGCAACTGTGCGTAGGTGTGCAAGACCGGGGCAAGGATCCAAACCCAGCAGGCCCGAAGGCCTCCCACGCACAGCCGCCATAACATGCATATTGGCTGTAGGTTTATTTATGATCTTGCTTGCCATCGGACTTGCACGTCCGGCCACCGAAAATTCGATGACAGGGCGAGACTAGCTACCGAATCCGACGGAAACAAGGCCGTGGGATTCTCTCGGAAACGTCCCGCAAATGAAAGGGACTGGTCTTGCTGGCCACTGAATCACGGGGTTTTGAGGTCTCTTTCACCTGAGCGCTGAATGGTCGGTAGGCTAAATCCGGATATGATCTAGGACCTTTCTGGTTTTCCTCTTTACTCACCTATCGCGTACTACTGCGACCTACCATCCCTTCTGCCACTCATGCACAGGGATCACAGTCATGCAGGAAAGCGATCTTCATACAGCGATCATGCGAAGCAAGTTGGAACTTGAATCAAATGGCATTGATCTGGGTTCAAGTTCAAGCATGGCGTTTCATGTGGGCAACACAATGACAAGCTGCCCGGCAGTCATGGTGTTGCCGAGTTTGCCAGCTTGGAGTCATGGCTCTCATTACCAGTTACTCAAGCCCCTTCACGCTGATCCCGCTGTGCCCGATACGACGTTTGATGAACTCTGGAAATGTACACAGCAACACTACGGCCTCACGGCAGCAACAGTTGATACGGGCGCGGCGGGCATACCGATAAGCAAAATCGCTGTGGATACTTGGGTTCACGTCGGCTCCAGCAAAACCACGAATCTGGCTAGCCTGATCGGAATGCGTTTTTTCCCTCGTACATTGATCAGGCAACCCACCATGGCCAGAATGGCAAAAGCAACGTTTGGCACGGTCCGGGTATTTGGCATCATCGGGCGAGGCATACCCTTCGTTGCTGCCGGGCTTGCAGTTTTTGATCTAGTCAGTATTGGTAAGTGTGCCTATGAGGCGAGAAATGGAAGGTAACCTGACCAGAGCCGAGATCAGCGAAAAAGTGCTCCAGCTGTTCGTCGATATCATCGGGTTTATCGACCAAAGCGATGTGACGGAGCAAACCGATTTCATCCATGATTTCGACATCATTGATGACGACCTGACCTGCTTTATCATGCAGATCAAGTGGCAGTTCAAGCTGCAAGCGCCTCAGGAGGATTGGGATCACATCACTACGATTGAGCAGATAGTCGATTTGATTGTTCTGCGTTCGAATCTTCGGTGAGGCTACTGACCCCATCGGGAGCAAGCCCCCTTCCCACATTTTGAAGGTGTTCACACATCAAATGTGGGAGGGGGCTTGCTCCCGATGGCGATAGGTCAGCCACCATGTTTCCCATTGGCTTCCAACTGCCCCAACGGCACCCGCCGCTCTATGGCGCTGGACAAAATAATCGAGGTCTTGCTGAACCCAAACTTGGCCACCCGATTAATCAGGTCTTCCAGCTGCGGCATGGTGCCCACCGCCGCTTGCATGATCACGCACGGATCACCCGTGACCCGGTGGCATTCGGTCAGCTCGGGAATTTCAGCCAGGGCGTCGTAAACCTTCTGGCTGCCGTGATTGGTCAGCCTCAGTTCGATCACACACTGGATCGGCAAACCGACTTTGGACAAATCCACCTTGGCCTGGTAGCCGGTGATCACGCCGCTGGCTTCCAGTTTGGCGACCCGTTCGGCCACGGCGGGGGCGGAGAGGTTCACCGTGCGGGCCAGTTGCGCGTAGGACGCACGGCCGTCTTCGAGCAGGGCGCTGAGGAGCATGCGGTCGTATTTGTCCATGGTAAGGCTCCAGTGGCGTGTGGCTTTCGAAAGCAAGGGTTATAGCCCTGATAACCATGGTTTGAAAAGTGTATGGGCGGTTTAAACAGGTTTTGTAACTTATGTTTATCCACCTGTCTTTCTAGAATAAGCCTCCCATCTCCTGCCATAGAGCCACCCAATGCCTGGCCCACGTCGTTTTCCCTTACCGTTGATCGCCGCGTTTTTTGCCTTGTATGTGATCTGGGGTTCCACTTACCTGGTGATCCGTATCGGCGTGGAGTACTGGCCGCCGCTGTTGCTGGCGGGCATTCGGTTTTGCACGGCAGGCGTGTTGATGTATGGCTTCCTCCGGTGGCGCGGGGTGCCGGCGCCGACGTGGCCGCAGTGGAAGGCGGCCGGGATGATCGGCATTTTGTTGCTCACCGTGGGCAATGGCGGCGTCAGCGTGGCCGAACATATGGGCGTGTCGTCCGGCGTGGCGGCACTGGCCGTGGCCACCGTGCCACTGTTCACGCTGCTGTGTGGTTTTTTCTGGGGCGCACGTAATACGCGGCTGGAATGGGCCGGGGTGATCCTGGGCATCATCGGCATTGCCATGCTCAATATGGGCAGTACCCTGCAATCAAGCCCATTGGGTGCGGTCTTGCTACTGGCGGCGGCGGCCTCCTGGGCCTTCGGTTCGGTATGGAGCCGACACTTGCCGCTGCCCCAAGGCGCCATGGCCAGTGCCGCGGAAATGCTGGTGGCCGGCGTGGCGCTGCTGTGCGTCAGCGCGCTCTCCGGTGAGCACCTGCAGGCCATGCCACCGCTGGAAGGCTGGCTGGCCCTGGCCTACCTGACGGTGTTCGGCTCGATTATCGCCTTCAACGCCTATATGTATCTGCTCAAGCACGTGCGCCCGGCGGCGGCGACCAGCTATGCCTACGTGAACCCGGCGGTGGCGGTGTTGCTGGGGATTGTGTTCGTTGGCGAGACCATCGGCCTGGAAGAAGCCCTGGCGATGCTGGTGATCATCAGCGCCGTGCTGTTGATCAGCCTGCCCCAGTGGCGTAAGCCCAAGGCGGAAATAAGGTAAACTGCCGCGCATTACGCCTTTGCGCTGAATTTTTCCTACGGTAAACACATGACTTTCGCCACCCTTGGCCTGATCGAACCCTTGCTGCGCGCCCTTGAGACGCTTGGCTACCAGACCCCGACGCCGGTGCAGGCGCAAGCCATTCCGGCGGTGCTGGCCGGTCGCGACCTGATGGCTGCGGCCCAGACCGGCACCGGCAAGACCGCAGGCTTCGCCTTGCCGTTGCTGCAATTGCTGACCATGGAAGGGCCGAAAGTCGCCGCCAACTCGGCGCGCGCGCTGATTCTGTGCCCGACCCGCGAACTGGCTG
This sequence comes from Locusta migratoria, assembly GCA_026315105.1. Classification (NCBI taxonomy): domain Eukaryota; kingdom Metazoa; phylum Arthropoda; class Insecta; order Orthoptera; family Acrididae; genus Locusta; species Locusta migratoria. The sequence goes on from JAOYRU010001584.1 coordinate 195,442, forward strand.
AGCAGGTTCACGCCAGCGTCGCCGAGTACGCCCAGCATCTACCGCTGACCACTTACGCGGTGTACGGCGGCGTGAGCATCAACCCGCAGATGATGAAGCTGCGCAAGGGCGTCGACATCCTGGTTGCCACCCCTGGCCGCCTGATCGACCTGTTCCGCCAGAACGCGCTGAAACTCAACCAGTTGCAAACCCTGGTGCTCGACGAAGCCGACCGCATGCTCGACCTGGGCTTCTCCGAAGAACTGGCGAATATCTATCGGATGCTGCCGAAAAAGCGCCAGACCTTGCTGTTTTCCGCGACCTTTTCCGACGACATCCGCCTGCTCGCCGGGCAGATGCTCAACGACCCGCTGAGCATCGAAGTGAGCCCGCGCAACGTCGCCGCCAACACCGTCAAGCAGTGGGTGGTGCCGGTGGACAAGAAGCGCAAGGCCGAGCTGTTCGTACATCTGATGCGCAAAGGCCGCTGGAAGCAGGTGCTGGTGTTCGCCAAGACCCGCAACGGCGTTGACGCACTGGTGGACAAGTTGCAGGGCCTGGGCATCAATGCCGACGGCATCCATGGCGACAAGCCCCAGGCCACCCGCCAACGCGCGCTGGACCGCTTCAAGGCCAGCGAGGTGCAGATCCTGGTCGCCACCGACGTGGCAGCCCGTGGCCTGGATATCGAAGATCTGCCGCTGGTGGTCAACTTTGATCTGCCAATCGTGGCCGAGGACTACATCCACCGTATCGGTCGTACCGGTCGTGCGGGCAACACCGGTGAGGCGATTTCCCTGGTGTGTGCCGACGAGGTGAACATGCTTTCGGCCATCGAGATGCTGACCCGCCAGACCTTGACCCGCAAGATGGAGCCGGATTTCGAGCCGGAGCATCGTGTGCCGGATACCGATGCCAGCGGCCAGGTGGTGAAGAAACCGAAAAAGCCGAAGAAACCTAAAACGTCCGGCGGCGGCGGCAAGCGCAACCTGGGCAAGTGGGTGGACAGTGGTGAAGTGGCGCCGGCAGAGCCCTCGATCAAACCGGTGCGCAAGGTGCCAGTGTTCAATACCGGGCCGCGCAAGAGGAAGTAAAGGTTTTATAAGGGTTGGCGCACAGAGTGGGCGGGGCAATCCCGTCCACTGCGCAAGGAATCTTCTTGTAAATTTTTTCCGCGTGGTAAAACTGAACTCAAAACGCTCGATCGCCACTCAGGTAGGCGGCAGGAAACTGACCGTTAATCAGCAGCCTTTGAGTGGAGGTAATTGATATGGAATTTGCGGCTTCTTTTGCATCGCTATCCTTCAAGCCGGGAGAGGAAACATTCGGGCAGTACATGAGGCGCGCAGCGCAAACGCATAGAGACACTGCTGCCGCGTCAGAGAGGAGTCATGAGGCGCGTATCAGCGCGCTGGAGAAAGAGCTGACCGATATTAAAAAAACCCAACCTGAGGCTTATGCGCACCAAATCAGGTTGTATAAAGAATTGGCTTCTTTGCAGCATCATGTCGGCGTAAATGCTCACGAAACCTTGCCGCTGAATCAGTTTATCAAAGAGGTTGAATATAAGAGCCAAGAGAAGGGGCTAGCTCTCAGTCGTGGCTTCAAAGCTGAGCAGGAGAGTTTGAAAGATCAACCCGTGGCGCTTGAAACTGCGCACCGCACTTACATAGACGCACTGTCGGTAGCCCTGCCAGAAGGTGACGACTTTTTACGAAGGGAACTGGAAGGGTTTGAGCAGAAGTACCCCGATGCCCAAGCTATTTAAGTGCAGCAAATTAAAACTATAGAGACATGCTTCAACGTAAATTGCGCGGCTCTAAAATATGGTTGAGCTACTAATTAAAGATATTTCATAGAAGGCTGTCAGATTTTTCGGCGTTTAGACATATTTGCCAGGGGGGAAAGTACGTGTTGGAGAATACCCGTAGAACTTATGGTGTACTGCGAGAGTTGCCCAGTGAGCTCGACAGCAAAGCAAAGGACGACAATACCTCATACCGCGTTTCAAATAAGAAAGTTGTAGAGCGACTTTCAGCGGAGGAGCAACTCACCACCTCCTTGCTAGCCTTGCAACGGGCCGCGCAGTCGATAGAAAATGATCTGTCCAGCCGACAGACCAGTTATCAGCGCCGTCTTCATGGCGGGCTGAGAAGCCAGTTTTTATAAGCATTAAGGCAGGTGGCTGAAGGACGAGCCTTCAACTCAAGTTAATACAGGTTCAGTCACCTGACGCCTCCAGCCATGCCAGTATGCCTTGTCCGCTCATGTACCCACTGGCAAAGCACCCCGTTAACAAATACCCACCGGTCGGCGCTTCCCAATCGAGCATTTCCCCCGCACAAAAAACGCCAGGCACTTGCTTGAGCATCAGTCGTTCGTCCAATGTTTCAAAGGGTACGCCGCCTGCGGTACTGATTGCTTCATCCAGCGGTCGGGTTTGCACCAGTGTCAGGGGCAGCGCCTTGATATCCACAGCCAATTTCGCCGGATCATTGAAATGTCCAGCCGGTGCCAACTCGCGCAACAGCGCCGCCTTGACCCCATCCAAGCCCAACTGACTGTGCAGGTGCTTACTCATCGACCGCGAGCCGCGGGACTTGGCCAATGCCGTCTGTATTTTGTCCAGCGATTTACTCGGCAGCAGGTCGATATGCACCGTGGCTGAACCGTCGCGGTTGATCGCTTCACGAATGGGGGCCGACAGTGCGTAGATCAAACTACCTTCGATGCCCGTGGCAGTGATCACGCATTCACCGAGCCGAGGCAGGTCATCGGCCAGGCCAATGGCGACATTTTTCAACGGTGCCCCAGCGAATTTGCTGACCAGCAACTCACTCCAGGCTGACACGTCGAAACCGCAGTTGCTCGGTTGCAAGCGCACGTAGGTCACGCCTTTATCTTCCAGCAGCTTGAGCCAAGCCCCGTCAGAACCCAGGCGCGACCAACTGCCGCCACCCAGAGCGAGTAGCACAGCATCGCTGTGGACAACTTTGTCTCCGTCCGGGCTGTGTATAAGTAAGCCGCCTTCGGCAGTCCAGCCCAGCCAGCGATGCCGAGTGTGGATAACCACGCCTTGGTCCCTTAGCCGCTTAAGCCAGGCTCGCAGCAGGGGAGCGGCTTTCATGTCGGTAGGAAATACGCGCCCGGAGGTGCCGATAAAGGTTTCGATGCCCAGGCCGTGAATCCATTCGCACAACGCTTGCGCCCCGAACGCCCGCAGCAACGGTGCCATATGCGGCGCACGTTCGGCGTAGCGGGAGACAAACGCAGGGTAGTCCTCGGAGTGGGTGATATTCATCCCGCCCACACCGGCCAGCAGGAATTTGCGCCCCACCGAGGGCATGCCGTCGTACAGGTCCACCCGCACGCCTGCCTGGCTCAAGACCTCAGCGGCCATCAGCCCGGCGGGGCCGCCGCCGATAATGGTGACGTGATGAAAAGAGGTCTTGGGCATGGCAGGGCTACGGTCGCTTGAACAGGCCGAGCATTCTACCCGACGAAGGCGCGGTTGCCTGATCAAAAAACGTACACTTTCCTACAGACCATACGGCTGCTAGCTTGCAGCCGCTTACGCTCAAGTTATCCACAGGCCGTTCCACAGGCATTGTGGGTAACGCCCACAGTTCAGTGACAACCTGATGACGCCCATACCCGCTGGGCGCTGTGGTGCAGGATGCCGTGGCGGCGGGCCAGGGCCAGGCGGTCCTTGCTGTAGCCGCCGCCGATCACGCCCATCACCGGAATGTCGCGACCCAGGCAGTGGCGCATCACGCTTTCATCACGGGCGGCGACGCCCTCATCCGTCAGCTTGAGGTAACCGAGGGCGTCATCCTCGTGCACATCCACGCCGGCGTCGTACAGCACCAGGTCGGGCTGGTAGAGCGGCAACAGGTAGTTGAGCGTGTCGTCCACCACCTTGAGGTAGTCGGCATCGCCCATGCCTATGGGCAGCGGGATATCCCAATCACTCTGGGCCTTGCGCGCCGGAAAGTTTTTTTCGCAGTGCAGCGACACGGTGATGGCGTCCGGCGTGTCGTGGAGGATGCGAGCGGTGCCATCGCCCTGGTGCACGTCGCAATCGAAGATCAACACGCGATTGACCCGACCGCTGGCCAGCAGGTAATGGCTGATCACTGCCAGGTCATTGAAGATGCAGAAGCCCGCAGGGTAATCGTAGTGGGCGTGATGGGTGCCGCCGGCCAAATGGCAGGCCAGGCCATGTTCGAGGGCTTGTTCAGCCGCCAGTATCGAGCCGCCTACCGCGCGCACGGTACGCCGCGCCAGTGCTTCGCTCCAGGGCAGGCCGAGGCGGCGCTGATCTTCGCGGGACAATTGGCCGCTCATGTAGCGTTCGATATACCCAGGTTCATGGGCCAGGGCCAGAATGTCCGCCGGGCACAATTGCGGGCGCAACAATTGACTGTCTTGGGTCAAGCCAGTGTCCACCAGGTGGTCGCGCAGCAGACGAAACTTGTCCATGGGGAACCGGTGGTCTGCCGGGAACTCAGGGCTGTAGTCTTCGTGGTAGATCAATGGCAAAGGCATGGGATTTTCTGACGGGAACCTGCGAAGGATCTTAACAGCGCTGTACACTCACGCACATGGCAAGGGAGGGGGACCCATGGAGCCGATATTGCAATTGGAAAGTGCACGCCTGTTGATGCGCCAGTGGCGCGACAGCGACCTGCCGGACTTTGCGCGCATGTGCGCCGATCCGCAAGTAATGCGCTATTTTCCGGCCAGGTTGAGCCATCTGGAAAGCGCCGCATTGATCGGCCGTATTCGCGGGCATTTTGCGGAATACGGCTTCGGTTTTTGGGCCTTGCAGCGCAAGGATACCGGCGAATTTATCGGCCTGACCGGGCTGCAAAATGTCAGCTTCGAAGCCGGCTTTACACCGGCAGTGGAAATCGGCTGGCGCCTGGCCCGCGAACACTGGGGCCTGGGCTACGCCAGTGAGGCCGCCTGGACCGCGTTGCGTTGCGGCTTCGACCGTTTGCAACTGGATGAGGTTGTAGCCTTTACCACAGAGGCCAATCAGCCTTCACAAAAAGTCATGCAGGCCATCGGTATGCATTACGATCCGCAGGCAGATTTTGAACACCCTAAAGTCGCAGCCGGTGACCCGCTGCGCCCTCATGTTTTGTACCGCATCACCCGCGCCCAATGGTTGGACACGCTGCATGGATAAGCAGCCCGGAATGCTCTATTGATTGTAGGAGTTGCTCTATGAGCCAAGTATTGGAAGATCTGGTGGACTTGCTGACCCTGGAACCGATCGAGGAAAACCTCTTTCGCGGCCGCAGCCAGGACCTGGGCTTTCGCCAGTTGTTCGGCGGCCAAGTGCTCGGCCAGTCGCTGTCGGCGGCCAGCCAGACGGTAGAAGAAGCGCGGCATGTGCATTCCCTGCACGGTTATTTCCTGCGCCCTGGCGATGCAGCCTTGCCAGTGGTGTATTCGGTGGACCGCGTACGCGACGGCGGCAGTTTCAGCACTCGGCGGGTAACGGCGATCCAGAAGGGCAACCCGATCTTTACGTGCACCACCTCGTTCCAGTACGACGAACAAGGCTTCGATCACCAGACCACCATGCCGGTGGTGGTCGGCCCGGAAAACCTGCCCTCTGAGTTGGAGCTGACCAAGCAACGTGCGCACCTTATCCCCGAACACATGCGCGACAAGTTGCTGTGCCCCAAGCCCATCGAAGTGCGCCCGGTCACCGAAAAAGACCCGTTCAACCCGCAACCGTCCGATCCGGTCAAGTACGTGTGGTTTCGTGCCGATGGCGCCCTGGCGGACGCGCCGGCGCTGCATAAGTACCTGCTGGCCTACGCCTCGGACTTCGGCCTGCTGACGACTTCGTTGCTGCCCCATGGCAAGACCGTGTGGCAGAAAGACATGCAGGTCGCCAGCCTCGACCACGCGCTGTGGTTTCACGCTGACCTGCGCGCCGATGACTGGTTGCTGTATGCCATGGATAGCCCGTGGGCCGGCAACTCCCGGGGCTTTTCCCGTGGCAGCGTGTACAACCGCTCCGGGCAACTGGTGGCCTCGGTGACCCAGGAAGGTTTGATCCGCCATCGCAAGGACTGGGCATGAGCCTGTCGGACATTAAGCATTGGGTGTTCGACATGGACGGCACTCTCACGGTGGCCGTGCATGATTTTGCCGCCATCCGCGTGGCGTTGGATATTCCGACTGAGGACGACATTCTCACTCATCTTGCTGCGTTGCCCGCAGACGTTGCAGCAGCCAAGCATGCCTGGCTACTGGAGCATGAACGCGAGCTGGCACTCGGTTCGGTCGCGGCACAAGGGGCAGTGGACCTGGTGCGTGAATTGGCCGGGCGCGGTTATCGCCTGGGTATCCTGACCCGCAATGCGCGCGAGCTGGCCCATATCACCCTGGAAGCCATAGGCCTGGCGGACTGTTTTGCCATTGAGGATGTGCTGGGGCGTGATGATGCGCCGCACAAACCTGATCCGGGTGGTTTGTTGAAGTTGGCGACAGCGTGGAAGGTAGCGCCGAGTGAGATGGTGATGGTCGGGGATTATCGTTTTGACCTGGACAGTGGCCGGGCGGCGGGGACGAAGACCGTGTTGGTGAACCTGCCGGAGAACCCATGGCCGGAGTTGGCGGATTGGCATGCGGCAAACTGCGCTGTATTGCGCCGAATGATCTAGCCCAGACAATAGAGATCAAATGTGGGAGGGGGCTTGCTCCCGATTGCAGTGTGTCAGCCAGCCTATGTTTAGCTGGCACACCGCAATCGGGAGCAAGCCCCCTCCCACATTTTGATTGGGTTCCTTCAGGTGCTACTGGGCAAACAGCACCTTTTCTCCCTCTGGCGAAGTAAACATCTTATCCCCGTCATGCCCCACCCCCGGCACTTCCACCAGCTTGTGACTCAACTGCGGATGGCGCAGTTTGAGGTAGTCAAAGTAGTTGTGCCCACGAATCAGCCTATACGCACCCTGGGTTTCGGCCTCGCAGCCTTTATCCAATGCCGGGTGGTTGGGGTCGGTGTCTTGCTGGCCCAACAGATAAGTGATGTCGCGTGAAACGTAGGCCTGTTCCAGTTGCTGGGCGCCTCGCTCACCCACGTAATCCGGCAGGTTTTGCATGCCGTATTTCCAGTCGTTGAAGCTTGGGCAACTGGCCGTATCGAACGGCACCGGCCGCTGCGGGCTGAAGTAGGCGTAGGACGATGGGTTGGCCGCCACGTACCGCAGGCTGATGCCTTCGGTTTTCAGCAACGGGTGGTCATGGCCGGTGAGGGCGAAGCGTTGGACGACTTGGCCGCCACCGGAATGCCCGGCGATCACGATTTCTTTCAGCGCCGGGAACAGCTTGCGGTTGCCCAGGTGCTTGATGATCTGGTCCAGAACGCCATAAGAACTGACCTGCCCAGGCGCGGTGGAAGCTTCGCCAGCCATCCAGTCGTTGCCCTTCCAACGCAATACCTGATTGCCCAGATGGTTACGCTTCACGTCCGATTGATTCAGAAACTGCGGCGCGATCACCAGCGTAGTGCCGCCAACCCCGGCATGGGTGGCGGCGTCGATGCCGCTTTGCAGGTAGGTCTGCGCATTGCGCAGGCGGCCATGCACGATGATCAGCGCACGCGTGACCTTGGGCAGCGGCTGGCGCCAGTCCTGGCTCACGCCGAGGCTGAGGTCGCCGGCCTCCAGATGAAAGCGATCGGGGCTGACCACCTTAACGCCGTGTTCGGCCGCCAGGGTGCAGCAGGACACGAACACACCCAGCAGCAACCCCAATCGTTTGATCATTTAGAGACTCTTGGCCGCGAAGGTATCGCATTGAGAGATCTGACCCTGGGCGAAGCCGGTCTTGAACCAGCGCACGCGCTGGGCCGAGGTACCATGGGTAAACGAGTCCGGCACTACGCGCCCTTGGCCCTGTTGCTGCAAACGGTCATCGCCAATGGCGTTGGCCGCGTTCAGTGCCGCTTCGATATCACCCGGTTCCAGCCAGTTCAGGCGTTTCTGTGCGCGGTTGGCCCATACCCCGGCAAAGCAGTCGGCTTGCAGTTCCTGGCGTACCAGCAGGCCGCCATCGCCTTGCATCTGCCGACCTTGCTGGCGCGCTGCCTGGATCTTGGATGAGATGCCCAGCAGCGTTTGCACGTGGTGTCCGACTTCGTGGGCGATCACATAAGCCTGGGCGAATTCGCCGGATGCCTGGAAGCGTTGGGACATTTCCCGGAAGAAATCCAGGTCCAGGTACACCTGTTGGTCAGCCGGGCAATAGAACGGGCCGCTGGCGGAGGTGGCGCCGCCACAGGCCGAGTTCACCCGGCCACGGAACAGGATCAGCTTCGGGTTCTTGTAGGCCAGGCCGTTTTCCTGGAACACCTGGCCCCAGGTGTCTTCAGTGTCGCCCAGCACGGCGCGTACGAAATCGGCCTGCTGGTCGTTGGCCGGCGGCGCCTGGCGTGGCTGGGTGCTGACCGACGGTGCCTGCTCCATCTGGCCGCTCAACTGGCCGAGGATCTGCATCGGGTCCTGGCCGGTCAACCAGCCAATGCCCACGATCAACACGATCGCCGTCAGGCTCAGGCCCTTGCCGCCGCCAAAGCGCATGCCGCCACCGCCACCACCACTGTCATCGCGGGCATCCACCACGTTGTCGCTGCGTCGGCCTTTTTTCCATAGCATGGGAGCAATCCTCTGTGTGCTAACCGTGAGTGATTATGGTCGGTATTAACGGCAATAGCCTTCGCCGGTGGCGACGATCAGGCAGTCTTTTTTATCCGCCAGCCATTTCAGGCCAGTGGTGACACCGTCGCCGGCGCGCAACAGGTGTGGGCCGTCGGGGCGGGTGAAGGCGATACCGTCTTCGGCGGCTTCACCTTTGAAGGTGCCGGAGGCATCGGCATCGAGGCCGTATTGCATGGTGAGAAGGTAGTGGCCGCGGCCAATGCTGTCGTCTTTGGCGATGGTCAGGTTCAAGCCTTCGACGCCGATCCACTTACCAACCCATTGATCGGTCGGGGGCGTTTCCGGCACCAGGGCCGCCTGTACAGAGGGGGGCGCAGGTTTGGGCGCTTCCTTGGCTTTATCGCAGGCGGCAAGCAGGGCGACAGCAGAAAGAGCAAAGAGGATTTTTTTCATAGCGGCAAGGCCTTGATTAAAAAGTGTGCAACGCCGGGGCGAGCGTGCAGGGTTGGACTCGATTGCGGTGATTTAGTGCGCTGTTCGCCCACTGTTTGGTTATGCTCTCGGGGCAGACCCATGCCCGGCTGCTAGATTACTCGGTTGAGTGCTACCGCGTTGAACTCGCCACGCAAGAGAATTCCATGACTGTCAGTACCCCGCTTTCCGGCGTCAACCATCCCTTCAAAGGCATCCTGCTGATTGTGCTGGCGACGTTCCTGTTCTCCAGCCATGACGCCTTGTCCAAATACCTGGCCGGGTTCTACCCCATCGTGATGGTGGTGTGGGCGCGCTACCTGGTGCACACCTTGCTGATGGCCGGGATCTTCCTGCCGCAATCGGGCTTGCGTGTGCTGCGCAGCAAGCGGCCGGGCATGCAGGTGGTGCGCGCCTTGTGCCTGTTGGGCACCAGCTTGTTTTTCACCGCGGCGCTGCATTACATCCCGTTGGCGGAAGCCACGGCGGTCAACTTTCTCGCGCCGATCCTGGTGACGGCGCTGTCGGTGCCGCTGCTGGGTGAGCACGTCACACGCGGTCAATGGCTGGCGGTGATTTGCGGCTTTATCGGGGTGCTGGTGATCATTCATCCCGGCGGCGAACTGTTCACGCCGGCGGTACTGTTGCCCTTGTGTTCGGCGACGTTCTTCTGCTTCTACCAGCTGCTTACGCGCATCCTCAGTAAGTTCGATACGCCCACCACCAGCAACTTCTTCGCCGGGTTATGCAATACCTTGGTGATGAGCGCCATGGTGCCGTTCTTCTGGCAGGTGCCTAGCCTGTGGCACGCTGTGTTGATGCTGGCGCTGGGGACTTGCGGGATGACCGCGCATCTGGTGCTCACCCAGGCGTTCCGCTTCGCGGCGCCGGCCTTGCTGGCGCCGTTCGGTTATTGCCAGATCGTGTTCGCGGGGTTGTTGGGCTGGCTGGTGTTCAGTCATACCCCCGATACAACCACGGTGGTCGGCATCGGGGTGATCTGCATGAGCGGGTTGGCCGCTGCCTGGCAGCAGCGGCGGCGTTGATTAGACGTCTACCGTCGGAATCTTGCGCGGCGCCATGAAGTACATCCATACCAGCGCGATGAAGTACATCGCCGGGATCAGGGTGAACAGCACGGTGTAGTTGTTATTGGTCACGGTGAGGATGTGACCTACGACCTGAGTCATGAACATGCCGCCAATGGCCGCGCACATCCCGCCGAAACCGAACACCGTGCTCATCATGTGCTTGGGCGTGTAGTCCATCACCAGGCTCCAGATGTTGGCGGTCCAGGCTTGGTGCGCGCCGATGGCCAGGGAGATGGCGAACACCGCGACCCACAGCTGGCTGGAACCGGCCGCCATGATCACACCGACGATGCAGCAGGCAAACAGCAGCATCGACAGCAAGCGGGCCTTGATCGAGTTCATCCCACGACCGATCAGGAACGATGACAGGATCCCACCCCCCACGCTGCCGAAATCGGCGGTCAGGTAGATGATGATCAGCGGAATGCCCATTTGCGTCACGTTGATGCCCAGGTTGTATTGCTGGTTCAAGAACGGCGGCAGCCAGTACAGGTAGAACCAGAACACCGGCGCGGTCAGCGAGTAGGCGAGGGCGAAGGCCCAGGTGCCGCGCATGCGCAGGATGCGGCTGAATGGCACGCGGGGTTGTTCCGGCTCGACTTGCTGTTGCACGTAGTCCAGTTCGGATTGTTTGACGGTGGGATGGTCTTCCGGGTTGTAGTACTTCAGCCCCCAGAACAACAGCCAGATGCCGCCGAGTGCCGACATGCACAGGAACGCTGCCTGCCAGCCCCACACGTGCAGGATCAACGGCAGCAGCATCGGCGTCATCATCGCGCCGACGTTGGTACCGGCGTTGAAGATACCGGTGGCGACCGCACGCTCACCGGCGGGGAACCACAGGCGGGTGGTCTTGACGCAAGCCGGATAGTTGGCGGCTTCGGTCAGCCCGAGGATAAAGCGGCAGACCATAAAGCCCACCGCCGAGGTGGCCAGGCCGTGGGCGCCAGTGGCCAGGCTCCACAACAGCACGGCGCAGAAGAACACGCGCTTGACGCCGACCCGGTCGATCAAGCGGCCTTGCAGCACAAAGCCAATGGCGTAGCCGACCTGAAACCAGAAGTTAATGTTGGCGTAGTCCATCGCCGTCCAGCTCATTTCCTTGGCGAGGATCGGCTGCATGACGCCGAGGGCGGCGCGGTCGATGTAGTTCAGAGTGGTGGCGAAGAACACCAGGGCCAGCATGCCCCAGCGCGTTTTACCCACGGCCAGGGCGCCGCGGATCTTGTCGCCGATGCCGGCGTGCGGGTTGCCCGGGCGCGCGGCCAGGGCTGGGTTTTGCAGAGGCATGAGGTCGTACCCGTTTTTTGAAATTTTTATGGTGTGTTCTGGGTCTTGTTACTTGAACGAGTTGCCCGGTCGATGGTGCGCAGTGGTTAAAAAGTCGTCAATTCGCCAAAGGGGCATAGTGTTCGATAATCGCACCAAAAACTAACCGGTTCGTACATTTTAATTGCTGCATGTAGGCTGGGGGCGAATAATTTGTCACAAACAACAATCGCCGGGAGTCATCCATGCAACGTTCCATTGCCACTGTTTCGTTGAGCGGCACCTTGCCGGAAAAGCTCGAAGCTATTGCCGCCGCCGGGTTTGATGGGGTGGAAATATTCGAGAACGACTTGTTGTATTACGACGGCAGCCCCCGCGAAGTTAGACAGATGTGCGCTGACCTGGGCATCGCCATCACCCTGTTCCAACCGTTTCGCGACTTCGAAGGTTGCCGCCGCGACCGCCTGGCGCGCAACCTGGAGCGCGCCGAGCGCAAGTTTGACCTGATGCATGAACTGGGCACCGACCTGGTGTTGGTGTGCAGCAATGCGTCGGCCGATTGTGTGGGCGACGAAAATATTTTACTCGATGACCTGGGCCTGCTGGCCGAACATGCCGGCAAGCGTGGCCTGCGCATTGGTTATGAAGCGTTGGCCTGGGGCAAGCATGTGAACACCTGGCAGCAGGTGTGGAACCTGGTGCGCAAGGTCGACCACCCGAACCTTGGTGTGTTGCTCGATAGTTTTCACACGCTGTCGCTCAAGGGCGACCCGAGCGGCATCGCCCAGATCCCGGGCGACAAGATCTTCTTTGTGCAAATGGCTGATGCGCCGATCCTGGCCATGGATGTGCTGGAGTGGAGCCGGCACTTCCGTTGCTTCCCGGGCCAGGGCGAATTTGACCTGGCCGGTTTTCTGGCACCGATTATCCAGAGCGGCTACACCGGGCCATTGTCCCTGGAGATTTTCAACGATGGCTTTCGCGCCGCGCCGACCCGCGCGAATGCGGCGGATGGCTTGCGTTCGCTGCTGTACCTGGAAGAGAAAACCCGTCAGCGCCTGGCCGAGGAGCAGCCCACCCAGCCCGTCGATATCCTGTTTGAAACCCCGGCGGCCAGTGAATACGACGGCATCGAATTCCTGGAGTTTGCCGTGGATGAAAGCCTTGGCGCCAAGCTCACCCATTGGCTGCAGCGCCTGGGTTTCGCCAAGGCCGGCCAGCATCGCTCCAAGAATGTAAGCCTGCTGCGCCAAGGCGACATCAACCTGATCCTCAATTGCGAGCCTTATTCCTTCGCCCACAACTTTTTCGAGGCCCATGGCCCTTCCTTGTGTGCCACGGCGATTCGGGTCAAAGACAGCGCCAAGGCCCTGGAGCGGGCGGTGGCCTTCAAAGGGCAGCCGTATCGCGGCCTGGTCGGCCCCAACGAGCTGGAATTAGCCGCGGTACGTGCGCCGGATGGTAGCCTGATTTACCTGGTCGACCCCAGTGAAGGCGGGCTCTACGATACTGACTTCAACCTGCAACCGGCCTCTGTCGCCAGCGGTGGCTTGCTGCGCATCGACCATATGGCCATGGCCTTGCCGGCCGACAGCCTCGACAGTTGGGTGCTGTTCTACAAGAGCCTGCTGGATTTCGAAGCCGATGACGAAGTGGTGTTGCCCGACCCGTACGGCCTGGTGAAAAGCCGTGCGTTGCGCAGCCGTTGCAGCTCGATCCGCCTGCCATTGAATATTTCCGAAAACCGCAACACCGCGATTTCCCACGCACTTTCAAGTTATCGTGGTTCGGGGGTACATCACATTGCCTTCGATTGCGCGGATATTTTCGCCGAAGTACGTCGGGCGAAGGAGGCCGGGGTGCCGTTGCTGGATATTCCGCTCAACTATTATGACGACTTGGCGGCACGCTTCGATTTTGACGATGAGTTTCTCAGCGAGTTGGCGTACTACAACGTGCTGTACGATCGCGACTCCCAGGGCGGTGAGTTGTTTCATGTGTACACCGAGCCGTTCGAAGGGCGGTTTTTCTTCGAGATCATCCAGCGCAAGAACGGCTATGCCGGCTATGGCGCAGCCAACGTGGCAGTGCGTTTGGCCGCGATGGCCAAGTCGCGCAGCGGTGCGGTGCGCCAGGCGCGTTTATAACTGCCGGCCGGGTGCTTCCTTCGGCGAGCGCCGCAGCCCATAATCAGCGCCTGCACAACAATGGCTGTGAGCGCCCCATGACCTCGAGTCCCGATCTTCCCGCGGTGTCAGACGCACCGCGTAAGAGTCGTAAGAACAACCCGGAAAAGACCCGCGAGAATATTCTCCAGGAAGCTATTGTCGAGTTTGTTCAGCAGGGCCTGGCCGGTGCCCGCGTGGATGCCATCGCCGAGCGCATCCACACCTCCAAGCGCATGATCTATTACTACTTCGGCAGCAAGGAGCAGTTGTACGTCGAGGTGCTGGAGAAGCTCTACGGCGATATTCGCAACACCGAGACCCGCATGAACCTCACCGCCCTGGAACCGCGTGAAGCGATTCGCCGGCTGGTGGAGTTCACGTTTGATCACCACGACCAGAACGTGGATTTCGTGCGCATCGTCAGCATTGAAAATATCCACAACGCCGAGTACGTCAAACGCACCGACACCATCAAGGCGATGAACAGCAAGATCCTTGAGGGGCTGGGTGAGACCTTGCGCCGTGGCGCCCAATTGGGGCTGTTTCGTGAAGGGCTCGAGCCGTTGGACGTGCACCTGCTGATCAACTCGTTCAGCTTTTACCGGGTATCCAACCGGCATACCTTCAGTGAGATCTTCCAGATCGAACTGTCGGACGAGGCGATCAAGCAGCGGCATCGGGAGATGATTTGCGAGTCGGTGTTGCGCTACCTGCAGGCCTGAGTTCAGCGCAGGGCCAATGTGGGAGGGGGCTTGCTCCCGATAGCGGTCTGTCAGCCAAGCATGTGCTGACTGATACACCGCAATCGGGAGCAAGTCGAATCGTCGCACCGCCCCTCCCACATTTGAACTCTGTTTCGGCAGTCAGCCATTCATGCTCTGGAAGTGCGCCAGCATTCGATCGGCGTCCGGCACTTGGCCGCAGAACAACTCAAACGCCTTCACCGCCTGAAACACCGCCATATTGCCGCCATCCAGGGTACGGCAGCCCAAGGCGCGGGCATCGCGCAGCAGCTCGGTTTCCAGTGGGAAATATACGATCTCAGCCACCCACAGTTCTGTGCGCAACAACGCAGCTGGCACCGGTGTCCCGGGCAGCTTGGTCATGCCCATCGGCGTGGTATTCACTAACCCATCGGTCTCGGCCATCGCATTTTCCAGATGAGTGCCGACCTGGGCGCGACCGGGCCCGAAACGCTGCGCAAGGTTATCGACAAGGTCGCGGGCACGGGAGACGTCCACATCGAAAATGCTCAAGTGCTCAACACCTTCTGCCAGCAGCGCATGGCTCACCGCCGCCCCTGCGCCGCCGGCACCCATCTGCACGACGTGCCGGCGGGCGACGTCATGCAAGTTGCGGCGAAACCCTTCAGCGAACCCCAGGCAGTCGGTGTTATGGCCGATCCGCTTACCGTTCTTGAACACCACCGTGTTGACTGCACCAATGCCTCTGGCTTCGTCGGATAAGTCATCGAGCAACGGCAGGATCGCCAGCTTGCACGGGTAGGTAATGTTCAGCCCGTTGAAGTGCATCAACTCGGCGGCCCGCAGCAGATCGGGCAGGGCGTTGAGGTCCAGGTGCAGCGGCTCAAGATCAATCAGTCGATATAGATAGCGCAAGCCCTGAGCGTCGCCTTCCTCTTCATGCAGCGCCGGGGTGCGGGAGGCCTGGATACCGGCGCCGATCAGGCCGGCGAGAATGCGTGATTTCATCAAGCGCGTCCCTTCAGCGTATGGCTGAAATGCTCCAGGGCCAGGTGGTAGCCGTGGCTGCCAAACCCGGCCAGCACCGCCTGGGCGATAGGGGATACAAACGAGTGATGACGAAACGCCTCGCGGGCATGCACATTGGATAAATGCACTTCGATCACTGGCACTTCACTGGCCACCAGTGCATCGCGGATCGCGACCGAGGTGTGGGTCCAGGCTGCCGGGTTGATCACGATACCAGCGCAGCGGGCGCGGGCGCCGTGGATCCAGTCGAGCAGTTCGCCCTCATGGTTGGTCTGACGAAACTCGATTTTCAGCCCGAGCTTGTCTGCGCTGCGACCACACAGGGCGGCGATGTCGGCCAGGGTTTCGTGGCCATAAGTAGCGGGCTCGCGGGTGCCAAGCAGATTGAGGTTGGGGCCGTTGAGCACCAGCACGATGGGCGGCATAGAGGGTTCTCCACAGTTTCTTATTGGTTGTGGAGACAAAATGTACTGGATGGTTAATTTGGTCAATTGTCGGCAGCGGTTCCGTTCGATTATCGAACCGTTAATCAATGCTACGGCACATGGCAATCAGATTAGATATCAATTGAAAATCATTCTCGACAACGCTTAAGATGCCCGCCTGTTTCCTTAACATTCCAGGGAGTCGGTTTGTCGGACGTGGATCTCAAGGGCTTGTTTCTCAAGCATGCCGATACGCTGCGCGGGTATCTGGCCCGCAAGGTACGGGACCCGCAATTGGCCGCCGACCTGGTGCAGGAGAGTTTCCTGCGCCTGGCGCAAAAGCCGGCCGGCGAGCGCATCGACAACTCCCAGGGCTATCTCTATCGAACGGCGAGCAATCTGCTGATCGACCATATTCGCCAGGAGGCACGGCGCAAGACTGACACCGTGCCCCACGAGGCGCTGGCCGAGATTGAAGATGACGTGGCCGGGTTGGAGGCTCAGGCAATGGCGCAGCAACAGCGACAGGCGTTGAAGCAGGCACTGGCAGAGTTGCCGGAGCGCACCCAGCAGATTTTCCGCTTGAACCGTATCGAAGGCATGACCCACGCCCAGGTCGCCCAGCACCTGGACATCAGCGACAGTTCCGTGCAAAAGCACCTGGCCAAGGCCCTGGCGTATGTGATGCAGCGCCTGCAGGAAGACGAGGTGAAGCCATCCGACGAATGAATTACCGAAAAATGCCAGGCCAGGCGTCACAGCGTCTATATAACGAAAATTCGAGATTCACACGTGAATAGCCAAGGTCCGCAACAGCACAGCATTACCGAGGAGGCGGCCGAGTGGGCGGTGCGCCTGCACGCCGGTGCCTTGAGCGAACAGGAACAGGCCGAGTTGCGCCAATGGATCGCCCGCGACAGTCGTCACGAAGCGGCCTTGCGCTTTGCCGAGCAGACCTGGGCGGCGCTGGGAGACGTGCACATAGGCGAGCCTGTGCATCGACCGCGCCCAGCCGCAGTGGCTACCCCCGTACGCCGTTCCAGGCGCCGAAGGCCGTGGCAGCGTGTGGCCGCCGCCGCGCTGGTCGCAGTGGTAGCGGGTGCCGGCTGGATGCGCGGGCCGGATGTATTGCTGCGCATGCAGGCCGACTACGTCACGGGCAAAGGTGAAGTGCGCACGGTGCACCTGGCCGACGGCAGTACCGTGGAGCTCGATTCCGCCAGTGCTATTCGCCTGGATTACGATGGGGTACAGCGGGGCATCAGCCTGCTTCAGGGCTCAGCGGTATTTGACGTGGCGCCAATGGCGGGCGAAGAGACCCGGCCCTTCGTGGTGCACAGCGCCGCGGGCCAGACCCGGGCATTGGGCACGCGTTTTGTGGTCGAGCGCGAGGGTGACAGTCAAGCCTGGGTCGGCGTGTTGCAGCACAGCGTCGAGGTGTCAGTGCAGGCTTCACCGGAAAATGGCACGGCCAAGCGTATCCTCGAGCAAGGCCAGGCTGCGCGTTACAACCCCCAGGACGGTGTGCTCAGCCTTGATCAGCTTGATGTTGATCGCGCCACCAGTTGGCGGCGCGGTATGTTGATCTTCGATCGGCAGCCGTTGGCCAAGGTTATCGAGCAACTCAACCGTTACCGCCCCGGGCGTGTGGTATTGACCAACCCGGCGTTGGGCGAGCGTGAAGTCAGCGGCGTATTCCGCCTCGACATGCTCGACACCGCCCTCGGCACCTTGACCCGGGAGCTCCAAGTACAACGCTTGGACCTGGCCGGCCTCAGCCTGATCTACTGATCTTTCCCCTTTAAAACCGCTGCCCTTGTAGGGGCGAGCTTGCTCGCGAAAACCCGAGGGCAGCGCGTTTTCGTTGACGTTTTTCGCGAGCAAGCTCGCTCCTGCAAAAAAATATTACTGACTTCCCGCGCCTCGCACGTCTTGCTAGGTGAGAAGCAT
Source organism: Locusta migratoria (assembly GCA_026315105.1). Lineage (NCBI taxonomy): Eukaryota > Metazoa > Arthropoda > Insecta > Orthoptera > Acrididae > Locusta > Locusta migratoria. Next base: position 213,212 of record JAOYRU010001584.1, read on the forward strand.
TCGCATAAACAAAAAAGCTCAGCGCAGGGATCACACACATGTCAGCACTCACCAAGGGGAGTATCACCGGCAGTCGGTTGGCCCTGGCCATTCACCTGGGGGTGTTGGCCGTCGCCGCGCCGGTCCATGCCGTGGAACCTGCGGCCGGTGCCGCCCAATCCGCGGTGCTGCGGTTCGATATCCCTGCGCAATCGCTCGGCAGTGCGGTGTTGGCTTTCGCCGACCAGGCCGGGCTGCAAGTGCTGTTCGACAGTCAACGCCTGCAAGGCCTGAGCAGCACCGCGCTCAAGGGTAGCTTTGGCGTGCAGGAAGGGCTTGGCCGCCTGCTGGGGGCCGCGCCGGTTGAATACCGCTTTACCGGGGAGCGCCAGGTCACCTTGAACCGGGTTGAGCAACAGGCCGGTGCCCTGGCCTTGGCGACCACTACAGTCACCGGCCTGCATAAGCAGGACTGGGTGTATTCAACCCCGCGCTCGGTGAGCGTGGTCGGTCGCGAACAGTTGGACCGCAACCCGCCTCGGCATGCCGCCGAGATGCTTGAAGAGGCGCCTGGGGTCTACTCCGCCGTCAGCCAGCAAGACCCAGGGCTGTCCGTGAATATCCGCGGTATCCAGGACTATGGCCGGGTCAATATGTCTGTCGATGGCATGCGCCAGAATTACCAGCAGAGCGGTCACCAGCAACGCAATGGCACGTTGTATGTCGACCCGCAATTGTTGTCCGAAGTCGTGATCGAAAAGGGCGCGACCTCCACCCAGGGCGGTGCGGGCGTGATTGGCGGGGTGGCCAACTTTCGTACGGTGGAGGCCGCTGACTTGCTCAAGGGCGGCAAGGAAATCGGCGGGCGCATTCGCCTCACCTCAGGGTTGGGCGGGCGCAGCAACGGTACCCATTTCATCGGCAGCTCGGCGTTTGCCGTGGGCACCGATGTGTGGGACATGCTGGTGGCCGCCAGTGAGCGTCACTTGGGCGATTACAACCCTGGCACCAAGGGCAGCATTGGCGAGTTGCGTACCGGCGCGGCGTTCATGCCGGCCAGTGAAGAGCGCATCAAGAACACCACCGTGGCCTATTCGGGTTCGGTGATGCGTTCGCGCCTGCTCAAGCTGGGGCTGAACCTGCCGTCTGAGCAGCGTTTGCAACTGAGTTACCTGGCCACCGACGTCGACTACGACGACGTCAACATGATGACCGCCGAAAAGGCGCAGTTATGGGAAAAGCTCGGCAGCAGCGACGTCAGGGCACAGAACGTTGCGCTGGATTACAGCTATGCGCCGGACAACCCGCTGATCGACTTCAAGGCCAAGCTCTACTACGTAGACACCCGCAATGAGCAATCCACCCTGGCCCGGGGTATCAACAAGGCTTACGACGTCACCTATCAAACCAATACCTACGGCTTGCAGGCGCAGAACATTTCGACCTTTGCTCTGACGGAACTGGCCGCACTCAAGGCCAACTATGGGCTGGAGTTTTTCTACGACAAGGTACGGCCGGATTCCAATCAGGTCGTGGAAGCTGGCTCTGCGGTGAAGGCCTCGGCAGCCGAAAGCATCACGCCCAAGGGCGACCGTGCGATGGGCAGTGTGTTCGGGCGCCTGGATTTCGACTACGACGGTTGGCTGAACCTCAACGCCGGCTTGCGTTATGACCGCTATCGGCTGCGCGGCGAAACCGGCTTGAACACCCGCACGTTCATCATCGGCACCACCCGCCAGATCGGCGTGCCGGTGAACTACGACGTGGATCGCGAGGAAGGTCGCTTCTCGCCGACCTTCGGCCTGTCGATCAAGCCAGGCGTGGATTGGCTGCAACTGTTCGCCACCTACGGCAAGGGCTGGCGCCCGCCGGCGGTGACCGAAACCATGGTCAGCGGCCGGCCCCATGGCGGTGGTTCGGAGTCGATTCTGCCCAACCCCTACCTCAAGCCGGAGCGATCCATCGCGTGGGAAGTGGGCTTCAATGTGCTCAGGGAAGACCTGCTGTTCGCCGAGGATCGCGTGGGCATGAAGGTGTCCTACTTCAACACCCGGGTCGATGATTTTTCCTATATGGCCCTGGGCGTACAGCCGCCCGGTTATGGCAACGTCAATATCGGCAGTGCAGCGTATGTGAACAACCTGGAGACCACACGTTTTCGTGGTCTCGAATACCAGCTCGATTACGACGCCGGGTTTGCCTACGGCCAGTTCAACTACACGCGCATGCTCGGCAGCAACAAATTCTGTAGCAAGACCGCCTGGCTCGGCGGCGTGACCAAGACCCAGAAACGCCCGGGCAACCGTGCGCCGGTGGACGCGATGGTGCCGGACGACGCGGCCAATGCCGGCGTGGGCTGCAGCGCGATCCTGGGCTCCTCCGAACACATGCCCATGGACCGCGGCACCGCGACCCTGGGCGCACGGTTCTTCGAACGCAAGCTGGATGTGGGCGTCCGCGCCCGCTACAGCGCCGGTTATTACGTCAAAGGCGGCGCCGGGGTGACCACTTCGCAAACCGGCGTCTACCCCGCCGACTGGAAGCCGTACACCGTCTACGACCTGTACGGCAGCTATCGCGCCACCGACCAGTTGACCCTGCGTCTGGCCATGGAAAACGTCACCGACCGCGCCTACCTGGTGCCGTTGGGCGATGTGCTGGCCTTCACCCTGGGGCGCGGGCGCACCTTGCAGGGCACCGTTGAATATCAGTTCTGACCGCTTTTGCCCAGTGACGGGCAAAACCACAGCAGGCACTGGCTTGCTGCGGAGTGACTACCCCATGACTTGGAGTTTTGCATGAGCATTTCTATTTCATACAGCACGACCTACGCCGCTAGCACCGTTGCCCAGTATCTGAGCGATTGGTCGGCCTACTTCGGTGATCTCAACCACCGTGAAGGTTCGGTCAAAGAGGGTGTGAACACCGGTGGTTTCAATCCTGGACCGTTCGATGGCACTCAATACGGCGTTTCGAGCAGTGTCAGTGATGCCGCCGTGGTCGCCGAAGGCAGCCTGCATTACACCTTGTTCAATCCGCCGACTCACACGCTGTGGGGTTCGCTCGACGCTCTGACCCTGGGCGACACCCTGGCCGGTGGCGCAAGCAGCGGTGGCTACAGCATCGCCAACCAGGAAGTCAGCTTCACCAACCTGGGCCTGTCGAGCCTGCAGTCCGAAGGCCGTGACGGCCAGGTGCACAAAATCGTGTACGGCCTGATGAGCGGTGACAGTTCGGCATTGGCTTCGGCCATCGATACCTTGCTCAAGGGCATCGACCCAAGCCTGTCGGTCAATTCCACCTTCGATCAACTGGCCGCGGCCGGTGTGGCACATCAGGACTCGGCTGCATTCGCCGCAGCCGATGTGGGTCTGGTCGGCATTCAGGACGCGCCTCAAGACTTCGCCATGGCCGCCTGATGCATAAAAGCCGGTGGAGGATCACGCCTTCATCGGCCTTGCGAATCCAGTGGGCACGCCGCAGGTGCTGTCAACGCACCGGGCGGGCCCTTGCTCGACTCTTCAATGGAACAACCACCATGACTCGGCCCGGTGCCAAGCGCACGAATGAGATGCTGGCTGCACTGACGGCCTATAAAAGTGCCTTCTTCAACATCGGCCTGTTCTCGGCGGTGATCAACCTGCTGATGCTGGCTCCGGCGCTGTATATGTTGCAGGTGTATGACCGGGTATTGGCCTCGGGCAACCAGATGACGCTGCTGATGCTGACGCTGATGATCCTCGGCCTGTTCGGCTTGATGGGGGCGCTGGAGTGGGTGCGCAGTCAGGTGGTGATTCGCCTCGGCACGCAGATGGACATGCGCTTGAACCAGCGTGTCTTCGACGCCGCCTATGAAGCGCAGCTCAAGGGCGGCACCCAGGCCGCGGGCCAGGCACTGCACGATCTGACCACCTTGCGCCAGTTCGCCACCGGCCAGGCGTTGTTCGCCTTTTTCGATGCGCCATGGTTTCCGGTGTACCTGTTGGTGATCTTCCTGTTCCACCCCTGGCTGGGCCTGCTGGCGCTGGGCGGTGCGCTGCTGTTGATTGCCTTGGCCTGGGCCAACCATCATGTCAGCCAGGCGCCAATGGCCCTGGCCAGCCAACTGTCGATCAGCGCCAGCCAGCAGGCCACAGCCAACCTGCGCAATGCCGACACCATCGAAGCCATGGGCATGCTCGCGACCTTGCGCGGGCGCTGGTTCAGCCAACACCAGGCATTTCTGGCGCAGCAGAACCTGGCCAGTGAAAAGACTGCCGTGGTTACCGCCTGGTCCAAGGGCGTACGCCTGGCCCTGCAATCCCTGGTACTGGGTTTGGGCGCCTGGTTGGCGGTCAACGGCGACATCACCCCGGGGATGATGATTGCCGGGTCGATCCTGATGGGCCGGGTGCTCAGCCCCATCGACCAGTTGATCGGCGTGTGGAAGCAATGGAGTTCGGCGCGCCTAGCCTATGAACGCTTGTCGCTGATGCTCCAGGATAACCCGGCACGCCCGGTACGCATGAGCCTGCCGGTGCCCATGGGCCAGGTGAGCGTGGAACAGATCAGCGCCTGCGCCCCTGGCAGCCGCCGGCCGGCGCTGGCCAACCTGGGTTTCAGCCTGCCAGCGGGTGACGTACTCGGTGTTATCGGCCCGTCGGGCTGCGGCAAGTCGACCTTGGCCCGGGTGCTGGTGGGCGCCTGGGCACCGATGGCCGGCAAGGTGCGCCTCGATGGCGCCGACCTGGCCCTGTGGGACAAGCAGCAACTGGGTCCGCATATCGGTTACTTGCCCCAGGACATCCATTTGTTCGCCGGCAGCATCGCGCAAAACATCGCGCGCTTTGAAACGGTGGAAGCCGACAAAGTCCTCGCTGCGGCACAAATGGCCGGCGTGCATGAGCTGATCCTGCAACTGCCCCAAGGCTACGACACCCTGCTGGGCGAAGGCGGAGCGGGTTTGTCCGGTGGGCAAAAACAACGCGTCGCCCTGGCGCGTGCGCTGTACGGCCTGCCGGCGCTGATTGTGCTGGATGAGCCCAACGCCAATCTCGACGAAGTGGGCGAGCAGGCGCTGCTGCAAGCCATCGCCCAGCTCAAGCAACAGCGCCGCACCCTGATCCTGATTACCCACAAGCCCAACGTGCTGAGCCTGACCGACCAGTTGCTGATCCTCAAGGACGGCCAGATGCAGGCCTTTGGCCCGACGGCGCGGGTATTGGAAGCGCGGCAGAAACCTTTGGCGAGCAAGCCGGTATCGACCATGAGCATGAGCTACCGCCTCGGTGAAGGGAAACACGCATGAGCCAGAGTAAACCCGCATGGGTCAGTGAACAGCCGCACAACGTGCTGGCGCTGGATGACCAGAAATACTCGCGCCTGGGCTGGTGGCTGGTGCTCGGGGGCTTTGCGGGGTTCCTCGGCTGGGCAGCATTGGCACCGTTGGACAAGGGCGTGGCCGTACCGGGCAAGGTCATGGTCTCGGGCCATCGCAAGACGGTGCAGCACCCGGCGGGCGGGATCGTCGAGCGTATCGAGGTGCGTGACGGTGACCGGGTCAGTGCCGGCCAAGTGTTGTTGCGCTTGAAGGAAACTCCGTTACGCGGGCAGATGCAGTCGCTGCGCAGCCAATACCTGGCGTCCCTGGCCAGCGAGGCGCGCTTGAGTGCAGAAAGCGAAGGTTTGCCGGCCATCGAGTTTGCACCTGAGCTGCTGGCCGATCCTGAAGCCGCCTCCACCCTGAGTCTGCAACGCCGGCTGTTCGAAAGCCGTGCCCAGGCACTGGCCACCGAACAGGCGGGCCTGCGCGAAACCATCGCCGGCTTTGAGGCGCAAATGCGCGGTACGCGGGATTCCCAGGCAAGCAAAGTGCAACAGCGGGCGGCGTTGAATGAACAACTGCAGGGCCTGCGTGAGTTGGCGCGCGACGGCTACATCCCACGCAATCGCCTGCTTGACAGCGAGCGGTTGTACGCGCAAATCGATGGCGCTATCGCCGAGGATGCTGGACGCATCGGCCAGATGCAGCGCCAGGTGCTGGAATTGCGTTTGCGCATCCGCCAGCTCGGTGAAGACTTCCAGAAAGACTTGCGCGGCCAGTTGGCCGAGACCCGCACTCGCAGCGACGACCTGCGCAATCGCCTGGCCTCGGCTGAGTTTGAACTGGCCAACAGCCTGGTACGCGCACCGGCATCCGGCGTGGTGGTGGGGCTGGAGGTGTACACCGAGGGCGGCGTGATCAAGCCCGGCCAGGCCCTGATGGACATCGTGCCCCAGGGCGAGCCGCTGCTGGTGGAAGCACGGGTGCCGGTGCAGATGATCGACAAGGTGCACCCCGGGTTGCCGGTGGAATTGATGTTTTCGGCGTTCAACCAGTCCACTACGCCACGGGTGGCGGGTGAAGTCACGCTGGTGTCCGCCGACCGTCAGGTCGATGAGCGCACCGACGAGCCGTACTACACGTTGCGGGCCCAGGTCAGTGCGGCCGGCATGCAGCAACTGGACGGCGTGCAGATCCGCCCGGGCATGCCGGTGGAAGCCTTCGTCAAGACGGGCGAGCGCTCGATGCTCAACTACCTGTTCAAGCCCTTGCTGGACCGCACCCATATGGCCCTGGTGGAAGAATGAAGGCGTTGCTGTTCACCCTCTGTTTCAGCTGTACATCGGCCGCGCAGGCCTTGGGTTTGTTGGACGTTTATGACTTGGCCCTGCGCAATGATCCAACTTTTCAGGCCGCGATCCAGGAGCGTGAAGCCGGTGAAGAAAACCGCGTGATCGGGCGGGCGGCCCTGCTGCCGAACCTGTCTTGGAATTACAACAATTCGCGCAATGAATCGGAAGTGACCCAGAGCACCGCGCTCGGCAATGTCACCAGCGACCGTAACTATCGCAGCTACGCCTCGACCCTGACCTTGCAGCAACCGCTGCTGGATTACGAAGCCTACGCACGCTTTCGCCAAGGCACGGCCCAGGCGCTGATGGCTGATGAGCGCTTTCGCGGCAAGAGCCAGGAACTGGCGGTGCGGGTGCTGGGCGCCTACAGCCAGGCGTTGCTGGCCCAGGAGCGCATCGAGTTGAGCCGAGCGCAGAAACGCGCCTATGCCGAACGTCTGCAACTCAATGATCGCCTGCTCAAAGGCGGTGAAGGCACGCGCACCGATGTGCTCGAAACCCAGGCGCGCCTGAGCCTGGCCCAGGCCGAGGAAATCGAGTCCCTGGATGCCCAGGACAGCGCCTTGCGCGAGCTGGAGGCCATTGTCGGCCAGCCGCTGCAGATCGAAGCGCTGGCGCCCCTGGCCCGCCAATTCGATATTGCACCGCTGGAACCGAATCGCTTCGAAACCTGGCGTGAACTGGCCATGGCCAACAACCCTGAACTCAAGTCCCAGCACCACGCACTGGACGTGGCTTCTTATGAAGTGGAACGCAAGCGCGCCGGGCACTTGCCTAAGGTCAGCCTGTACGCCAGCAGCCGCCAGACCAGCTCCGACTCAGAAAGCAGCTACAACCAGAAGTACGACACCAACAGCGTCGGCATCCAGGTCAGCCTACCGCTGTTTGCGGGCGGCTCGGTCTCGGCTTCCACGCGCCAGGCGGCCAACCAGCTGTCCCAGGCCCAATACGAGCTCGACGCGCAAACCGCCGCCACGCTGGTGGAATTGCGCAAGCAATTCAACCTCAATACCAGCGGCGAGGCGAAGGTGCGGGCCTATGAAATGGCGGTGAGTTCCGCGACAGCGCTGGTGACCGCCACGAAGAAAAGCGTCAGTGGCGGCGAACGGGTCAACCTCGACGTGCTTGATGCCGAACAACAACTCTTCACCGCCCGCCGCGACCTGGCCAATGCGCGGCATGCCTACCTGCTGGCGCGCATTCAGTTGAAGTATTACGCGGGGTTGCTGAGCGAGCAGGATTTGCGAGCGCTGGCCGGGTATTTCCAGCCGTCGGCATGAGTGGTTACAACCCGGCATTCGCCGGGTTTTTTGTGGTTACTAATCTGTGAAACAGCTTCGGGAATAGGGAGCCGGTTGTCGGGTGGCAGAGGGAAATTGTTACCTGGCGGAAAATAACCTAACGGATGGGTTACGATGAGAGTAGGTGCCTACAAAGGCTACGTGATTTCGGTGTTTGTCAGGGATGAGCATTGTCCACCCCATGTACATGTCAGGGGCAAGGAGTGGGATGCGCGGTTTCGTTTCAGTTTTTTGGATGGAGACGTTGAGTTGTGGGATGTAGAGCCTGAACGGAGGCGGCCACCCATAGCGGTTCTGAATGACATACGCGGGGCGATCATGCAGCGGCACTACCTGGCGCGGGCACGCAGGATCTGGTGGGAAAAACTGCAAACGGTTTGCCTGGAGAATCATTCCCGGAATTGGGACGCAGGTGAATTGGTTCCAGGGGTGGTCATTCGACCGGGTGTCTACGTCATCGCAAGCGCACGGCACGACGTTGTCGAGCAACGGACAATTTTGAATCTGGTAAGAGCGCCAGATTGCGTGGGGATTAATTTATGAAGATCGTAAAAGCTAAGGTCAAACCTTATGTACCTCTCACTGAAGCTGACGTTGATAAGGCAATCGCCCGAGGGCGCAGGTTGAAACGCCTGTACGCCAACGCCAGCAACGTACGTTATGAAAACGACTGTCTCTCCATTGGCTTCAGCGACGGCAGCCGCATCATGTTGCCGGTGGCTGGCCTGCCGGAGTTCGAAGGCTTTTCAGAGAAAGATTTCCAGCAGTTGGAGGTGACTTTCGGTGGCAAAGCGATCAGCTGTGAGGCTCAGGACCTGGATGTTTCGATCACCGGCCTGATCGCCACAAGCCAACCGCTGATGGAACTGGCAACCAGCCTGGTGGCATCGCGCAATGGTCGCAAAAGCAGCGCGGCCAAATCCGCCGCCGCCCGCGCCAATGGCAAGAAGGGCGGGCGGCCGCGCAAGCAAACACCGGATACCTCAGACACATGAATAACCCATGTGGGAGGGAGCAAGCCCCCCTCCCACAGTTGGATCTCAGTGTCTTGAGCAATTATCGGCGGGTCAGCAACACACCCGACTCCATATGGTGCGTCCACGGGAACTGGTCAAACATCGCACATTGGGTAATCCGGTGCGTGTCGTGCAGTTGCGCGATGTTCGCCGCCAACGTCTCCGGGTTGCATGAGATGTACAGGATGTTGTCGAAGCGCCGGGTCAGTTCGCAGGTGTCCGGGTCCATGCCGGCGCGGGGCGGGTCGACGAAGACGCTACCGAACTCATAGCTTTTCAGGTCGATGCCGTGCAGGCGGCGGAACGGACGCACTTCATTCAGGGCTTGGGTGAGTTCCTCGGCGGAGAGGCGCACCAGCGTGACATTCCCTACCGCGTTTTCATCAAGGTTGCTCAAGGCTGCATTCACCGAGGTCTTGCTGATCTCGGTGGCCAGCACGTTACGCACGCGGGTGGCCAACGGCAGGGTGAAGTTGCCGTTGCCGCAATACAGCTCCAGCAGATCGTCCGGGCGATCGCCCAGGGCTTCATAGGCCCAGTTGAGCATCTTCTGGTTCACCGTGCCGTTGGGCTGGGTGAAGGCGCCTTCGGGTTGGCGGTAGCTGAAGGTGCGGCCACCGACATCGAGTTTTTCCACCACGTAGTCCTGGCCGATCACATCGCGCTTGCCCTTGGAGCGGCCGATGATGCTCACGTTCAGCTCCGCCGCCAGCTTGTTCGCGGCGGTGTGCCAATGTTCGTCCAGGGGGCGGTGATAACACAGGGTGATCATCGCGTCGCCGGCCAGGGTGGTAAGGAACTCCACCTGGAACAGCTTGTGGCTCAGGGCAGCGCTGGCTTGCCAGGCAGCCTTGAGTTGCGGCATCAGGTGGTTGATACGCTGGCTGGCGATAGGAAATGCTTCGATCAGGATCGGCGTGCGCTTGTCGTCCTGGGAAAACATCGCGTAGTGGCGCTCGCCTCCTTCGCGCCACAGGCGGAACTCCGCGCGCAGGCGGAAGTTCTGCAAGGGCGAGTCGAAAACCTGAGGCTCCGGCGCGTCGAAGGGTGCCAGCAGGTCACGCAGGCGCGTGACCTTGTCTTGCAGTTGAACGGTGTAGGTTGCGGCGTCAAAAATCATGCGTTGAACCAGCCCAGCTTGATCACAAACAGAATCGACAGGATCACCAGTGCCGGATTCAGCTCACGGTAGCGGCCCGAAAGCAGCTTGATGGCGGTCCAGGCGATGAAACCGAAGGCGATGCCGTTGGCGATGGAGTAAGTGAAGGGCATCGCCAGGGCTGTGATCACCACCGGCGCTGCAACAGTAATGTCATCCCAGTCGATTTCGGCCAGGCCAGAGGTCATCAATACTGCAACGAACAGCAGCGCTGGCGCGGTGGCGAAGGCCGGTACGCTGGCCGCCAGAGGTGAGAAGAACAGCGCCAGCAGGAACAGGATCGCAACCACGATGGCGGTCAAGCCGGTGCGACCACCAGCGCTCACGCCCGCAGCGGATTCGATATAGCTGGTGGTGGTCGAGGTGCCCAGCAAGGAGCCGGCCATGGCGGCGGTGCTGTCGGCGATCAGCGCACGGCCCATTTTCGGCATATGGCCGTCCTTGCCCATCAGGCCGGCCCGCTTGGCGACGCCGATAAGGGTGCCGGAGTTATCGAACAGGTCGACGAACAGGAAGGCGAAGATCACGCTGACCAGGCCGATATCCAGGGCGCCCTTGATATCCAGCTGCAGGAAGGTCGGGGCGAGGGACGGTGGCATCGAAGTTACGCCGCCGAACGGGGTGACGCCCAACAGGATCGAGACAATCGTCACCGCCAGGATGCCGATCAACACGGCGCCACGTACCGCAAGGGCTTCCAGCGCGACGATCAGCACGAAACCGAGGGTGGCGAGGATCGGCGCGGGTTGCTTCAGGTCGCCCAGGCCCACCAGGGTGGCCGGGTTGGCGACTACGATACCGGCGTTGTGCAGGGCGATCAGCGCCAGGAACAGGCCAATACCGGCGGCAATTGCCGAACGCAGGGGCAGGGGGATGCTGTTGATGATCCACTCGCGGATACGGAAGATCGACAGCAGGAAGAACAGCACCGCCGAAATGAATACCGCACCCAACGCCACCTGCCAGGTATGGCCCATGTGCAGGACTACGGTGTAGGTAAAGAAGGCGTTGAGGCCCATGCCCGGTGCGAGGGCAATCGGGTAGTTGGCGATCAGGCCCATCACGGTGGAGCCGATGGCGGCGGCCAGGCAGGTGGCGACAAACACCGCGCCCTTGTCCATGCCGGTCTCGCCGAGGATGCTCGGGTTCACGAACAGGATGTAGGCCATGGCCAGGAACGTAGTGATACCCGCGAGAATCTCGGTGCGCACATTGGTGTTGTGTGCTTTGAGTTGAAACAGCTTTTCCAGCATGCCGGCTCCCTGTGACGCTATCTTGCGTCGTTATTTGTTGACCTCTAAGTCAAAGCACAAACTGCGCCAAGCGCCTGTGGTTTCAGAGAGGATCGGAAAAAGCGGCGCATCATACCAGCAGCCGAGGCTGTGTGGCGCATGGCCTTGAGGCATACTGCGCCGACGTTCAATACCGGGTCATTGCCAGCATGAAAAAAGCCAACGCGTGGAGTCTAGCTCTGATCGCCAGTATCAGCCTGTGGCTGGGTGCAGCACCGGCGTGGGGCGCGGCTGCACCGGCCTTGAGCGAGGTGCGGGTGTTCAAGGTGGAATCGGCCAAGTGCAGCGAAGCGATCCCGGAACGGGTCAACACCACCCAGATGTGCGAGCACCGCGGGCCCACCAAGGTCTCGGTGATGGAAGTCGGCCTGGGCAACAGCCCGATGGGGCGCTTCAACGGCGCAGAGTTGAACGGGCAACGCACGGCGGTATGCCAGGTCGGCAACATCAGTGAGGCGTGCAACGGCGTGGGCACGTTGATGGGCTACATCTATGTATTCGACCTGAATGTGCAGGCCCAGGGCTGGTTCGAGTTCACCAACACCTCGATCAACCCGCCGCAAAACACCTTGAAAGCCCAGCTCAATATCCGCTGATCAATCATCTTGAACGCTCAAAACCCCGGGAAGTCGTACCCCTAAGACGGCGACTTTCCTGAACGCCGCGGATGTACACCAACCCGTGAGGTGTTTTATGAGCGCGACCCCTAATGGCGCGGCGGCCCAACCGTTCGTCGCCCACTCGATTCGATTGACCCTCAATGGCCAGGATCGCCAATTGGACGTGCTGCCCTGGACCACCTTGCTGGACCTGTTGCGCGAACAACTGGACCTGGTCGGCAGCAAAAAAGGCTGCGACCACGGCCAATGTGGCGCCTGCACGGTATTGCGTGATGGCAAGCGCGTGAACGCCTGCCTGACCCTCGCCGTGATGTGCGATGGCGCCGAGCTGACCACCATCGAAGGCTTGGCCGAAGGCGACCAGCTGCACCCCATGCAGCAAGCCTTTATCAAGCACGATGCCTTCCAGTGCGGCTATTGCACCCCCGGCCAGATCTGTTCCGCCGTGGGCCTGGCCAATGAAGGCCGCGCACACGATAGTGCCCAGATCCAGGAGCTGATGAGCGGCAACCTGTGCCGTTGCGGCGCCTACACCAATATCCGTGATGCCATCGAAGAGGCGCTGCCAGCGTGCCGCACCACGGGAGGTGAGCAATGAACCCTTTCCAGTACAGCAAACCTGCAGATGTGCACGAAGCCGTGCAGTTGAGCAGTGCGGTATCGCGCTTCATTGCCGGCGGCACCAACCTGTTGGACTTGATGAAAGAAAACATCAGCCGCCCCGAGCACCTGATCGATATCACTGGCCTGCCACTGCATGGGATTGAAGAAACTGCCGAGGGCGGTGTGCGTATCGGCGCGCTGGTGAGCAATGCCGACCTGGCCTGGCATCCGCTGATCGAACAGCGCTACCCGTTGCTGTCCCAGGCGATCCTGGCCGGAGCTTCGCCGCAGCTGCGCAACATGGCCAGTACCGGCGGCAACCTGTTGCAGCGCACCCGTTGCTACTACTTCTATGACGCGACGGTGCCGTGCAACAAGCGCGAGCCCGGCAGCGGCTGCCCGGCACGCAGCGGTTTGAATCGCATCCATGCGATCCTCGGCGCCAGCGAGCACTGCGTGGCCACCCATCCTTCGGACATGTGCGTGGCGCTGGCGGCGCTGGAGGCGCGGGTACATGTCGAGGGGCGCGGCGGTGCGCGAGTCATCGAGTTTGCCGACTTCCACCGCCTGCCCGGTGATGCGCCGCAGCGCGATAACCAGTTGGCCGACGACGAATTGATCACCGCCATCGAGTTGCCCGCCGACCATCTGGCCCGGCACAGCCATTACCTGAAAATCCGCGACCGGGCGTCCTACGCCTTTGCCTTGGTGTCCGTCGCCGCAGCCCTTGAGCTTGATGGCGAGACGATCATCGATGCGCGCCTGGCGCTGGGCGGCGTGGCGCACAAACCCTGGCGTGACCGTGCGGTAGAAGCTTCATTGATCGGCCAGGTCGTCAGCCGCGAAACCTTCAGCAACGCCGCCGACGCCCTATTGCAAGATGCCGAGGCGCTGGAACACAACGGCTTCAAGATCAAGCTGGCGCGTCGCGCAATCATTCGTGCCCTGAGCGATGCAGCGGTCGCAGGAGAACAGCCATGAGTGCCATCGGTAAACCCCTGGACCGTGTCGACGGCCTGCTTAAAGTCACCGGACAAGCGCGTTATGCCGGTGAGTTTCCTGAAGATGGCCTGCTGCATGGCAGCGTAGTCTCCAGCACGATCGCCAAGGGCCGGGTCGTCAGCATTGATACTGCCAAGGCCCTGGCGTTGCCGGGCGTGGTGGCGGTGATCCATCACCTCAATCGACCGAAGATCGCCAGCTACGACGATGCCTTCGCCGACGCCGATGCCGCTGATGGCTCGCCGTTTCGCCCGCTCTACAACGATCGTGTGCTCTACAGCGGCCAGCCCCTGGCCCTGGTGATCGCCGATAACCTGGAACTGGCGCGGCATGCCGGCTCACTGGTGCAGATCGAATACGAACGCGATAGCTTCGAGACGGATTTGCTCACCCAACAGGAGCAGGCCCACCCTTCGCCACAGACGCCGCCCAAGCCACGCGGCAACTTCCAGGCCGAATGGGCGGGCGCCGCGGTCAGCCTCGATTTGCACTACAGCACCCCCATCGAGCACCACAACCCGATGGAGCCCCACGCCAGCACTGTGCTGTATCAGCCGGACGGCACTTTGCATATCCACGACAAGACCCAGGGCCCGCAGAACTGCCAGGCCTATGTGCAAAAAGTCTTTGGCCTGGATAAAACCCAGGTGCGCATTTTCGCTGCGTTCGTCGGCGGCGCCTTTGGTTCAGGCCTGCGCCCGCAATACCAATTGCCACTGGCCGTCATGGCATCCCTGGCGCTCAAGCGTTCAGTGCGCGTCACCCTGACTCGCCAGCAAATGTTCACTTTCGGTTATCGCCCGCGCACCTTGCAGCGTTTGCAAATGGGTGCCGCTGCCAACGGCCGATTGCTGGCTCTGGGCCATACCGCAATTGGCCAGACGTCGCGCTTCGAGGATTTCAGCGAGCACGTAGTGGAGTGGAGCGGCATGCTCTATCACTGCGACAACGTGCAACTGACCTACAAGTTGGCACCGCTGGATGTGTTCACGCCCTTGGACATGCGCGCACCCGGCGCCGCCTTGGGCGTGATCGGCCTGGAATGCGCCATGGATGAACTGGCCTGCGCCCTGGCTATCGATCCGGTGCAACTGCGCCTGATCAACTACGCCGAGCGCAACCAGAACGAAGACAAGCCCTGGTCAAGCAAGGCTCTGCGCGAGTGTTACAGCGAGGGCGCCGATCGCTTCGGCTGGAGCCAGCGCAACCCGGAACCGCGTAGCATGCGCGACGGTCGCCAGTTGATCGGCTGGGGCATGGCCGGCGGCGTGTGGGAAGCCATGCAGATGAAGGCCAGCGCCAAGGCGCGCATCGACGCCGATGGCAAGCTCACGGTCAGCAGCGCTACCACGGATATTGGCACGGGCACCTACACAGTGATGACCCAGATCGCGGCACAGGCCAGTGGCGTGGCGCTGGCCGATATCAATTTCCTGTTGGGTGATTCCTCCCTACCCACGGCGCCGCTGCAGGGCGGTTCGTTTACCGTGTCCTCCGTCGGCACCGCTGTGCAGCAAGCGTGCGAAGCACTGAACGCCAAATTGCTGAAAATCGCCCGGCAGACTTATCCGGTGTTCAAGGATGCCGAATCCGTAAGGTTCGAGGACGGCAAGCTGCATGCCGGTGACGTGAGTGTAGCGTTGGCCCAGCTCGTCAAGGACAGTGGTGAAGACGTCCTGGAGGTGCAGGTCGACAGTGAGCCCGACAAGAAGCGCGAGGGTTATGCCACCGCCACCCACTCTGCGGTATTCGTCGAGGTGCGGGTGGATGAGGACCTGGGCACTATCAAGGTCAGCCGTGTCGTCAGCGCGATTGCCGCCGGGCGCGTGGTCAACCCGAAGATGGCCCGCAGTCAGATACTCGGCGGCGTGGTATGGGGCATCGGCATGGCCCTGCATGAAGAGACCCAGGTCGATCACCAACTGGGGCGCTACATGAACCACAGCCTGGCCGAGTATCACATCCCGGTGAATGCCGATATCGGCGAGATTGACGTGGTGTTTGTCGAAGAGCACGACGAGATCGTCAATGCCCTGGGGTCCAAGGGGGTGGGAGAGATCGGGATCGTCGGGGTGGCGGCGGCGGTGGCGAATGCGATTTACCACGCCACCGGCAAGCGAGTACGGGAGTTTCCGATCACCCTGGACAAGGTGCTTTAAAAAACACCTCATCACCCATGTGGGAGGGGGCTTGCCCCCTCCCACATTAGCTATGCGGTAGTTTTTTGAATGGGCTCTTCCACCGGCACATGCATACGGTCCCGATTAGCCAATGTCGGAAACAGCTTGATCCACACCCCAGTCACCACCAGCGTGCCGATACCACCCATGACCACCGCCGGCACAGTGCCGAACCAATGAGCAGTAATCCCGGATTCGAATTCGCCCAACTGATTTGATGCGCCGATAAACAGGCCATTGACCGCACTGACCCGCCCGCGCATTTCATCCGGCGTTTCCAGCTGCACGAACGACGCGCGGATCACCATGCTGATCATGTCCGCCGCGCCGAGTACCACCAACACTGCCAGGGAGAACCAGAACGAGGTCGACAGACCGAAGGCGATGGTTGCCACGCCAAATACGCCGACGGCGGTAAACATCACGCGGCCGACCTGGCGATCCACCGAGAACCGCGCCAACCACAACGACATCAACAACGCCCCCACCGCCGGTGCCGAACGCAGCAGGCCCAGGCCCCAGGCGCCGGTCAACAAGATGTCCTTGGCGAACACCGGCAACAGCGCGGTGGCGCCACCCAGCAGCACGGCGAACAAGTCGAGGGAGATAGCGCCGAGGATGTCCGGGCGGCTGCGGATAAAGCGAATGCCGGCCAGCAACGAATCCAGGGTGGCCTTGCCTGTGTTCAGCGGGGTCTGGCGGGCGGGCAGGTTCAGGGTCAGCACGCAGGCGATCAGGTACAGCGCCACGGTCGGGCCGTACACCCACACACTGCCAAACGCATAGAGCAAACCGCCAAGGGCCGGGGCGACGATGGTCGCCAATTGCTGGGCCGATTGCGAGGAGGCCACGGCCCGCGGGAACAGGGCGCTCGGCACGATACTTGGCAGCAGAGCCTGGGTGGTGGGCATTTCAAACGAACGCGCCGCGCCGAGCAGGAACGCGAGAATAAAGATCATCTCGCGGGTCACGTTGCCGGTCAGGCCGCCGATGGCCAGGGACAAGGCAATCAGCGCCTGCAGGGTCTGGCAGATAGCGGCGACTTTGCGTCGCTCATAGCGATCAGCCACATGCCCGGTGTGCAGCATGAACAGCACACGCGGTACGAATTCCACCAGACCCACCAAGCCCAGGTCCAGCACATTGCCGGTCAGTTGGTAGAGGTTCCAGCCGATAGCCACGGTGAGCATCTGGAAGCCGCTGGCAGTAAAGATGCGCGCCAGCCAGAACGCGATGAAAGGGCGGTGGTGACGTAACAATAACGCGGGTTCACTGGGCATCGGGAACTCAGGTCAGGTTGTGGGAATGGCGAGATTAGCACCAAGCTGTAACAAATAGTTGCGAGAACAGGACTGAGGCAAGCTGTCACGCGGCAAAAGACCACACAGTCTGATCGCGAAAATGAGACTACTCTTTTGAGCAATGCTTGATCCAGATCAAAACCTGCCCCGGGATTGTTCTGGCGGTCGCAAGACCAGATTCCCTGCGAGATGGGTAAAAAAAGAAACGAATTGAAATTCGCCGCACTCCATATCCGTGGGGGCAGTGGTTGCAGGCTCCCAGCCAGCAGCCGGTATTACCTGACAGAGGAAGACTTATGTTCGGTTTGGAGGCGCTAGATCTCGCCCGAATTCAATTCGCGTTCACCATCTCATTCCACATCCTGTTCCCGGCGATCACCATTGGCCTGGCCAGTTACCTTGCGGTGCTGGAAGGCTTGTGGCTCAAGACCCATAACGACACCTACCGTGACCTCTACCATTTCTGGTCGAAGATCTTCGCGGTCAACTTCGGCATGGGGGTGGTCTCGGGCCTGGTCATGGCCTATCAGTTCGGCACCAACTGGAGCCGCTTCTCGGACTTCGCCGGCAGCATTACCGGGCCGTTGCTGACATATGAAGTGTTGACGGCCTTCTTCCTTGAGGCCGGTTTCCTCGGTGTGATGCTGTTCGGCTGGAACAAGGTGGGGCGCAAGCTGCACTTTTTCTCCACGGTAATGGTGGCGGTCGGTACGTTGATTTCCACGTTCTGGATTCTGGCATCCAACAGCTGGATGCAGACGCCCCAGGGCTTTGAAATCATCGATGGCCGCGTGATTCCCACCGATTGGCTGGCGGTGATCTTCAACCCTTCATTCCCCTATCGCCTGATGCACATGGCCACGGCGGCCTTTGTGGCTACGGCGTTCTTCGTCGGCTCCTCGGCGGCCTGGCATCTGCTGCGCGGCAAGGACAACCCGGCGGTCCGCAAAATGCTGTCGATGGCCATGTGGATGGCCTTGATCGTCGCGCCGATCCAGGCGGTGATCGGCGACTTCCATGGTCTCAATACCCTCAAGCATCAACCGGCAAAAATCGCCGCGATTGAAGGCCATTGGGAAAACATCGGCAACGAGCCGACACCACTGATCCTGTTCGGCTGGCCGGACATGAAAGCCGAGAAAACCAAATACGCGGTCGAGATTCCCTACCTCGGCAGCCTGATCCTGACCCACTCCCTGGACAAGCAGGTGCCGGCGCTCAAGGAGTTCCCGCCTGAGGACCGTCCGAACTCGACGGTCGTGTTCTGGTCATTCCGGGTCATGGTCGGCCTGGGCTTTTTGATGATCTTCACCGGTTTGTTCAGCCTCTGGCTGCGCCGGGGCGACAAGATGTATACGTCCAAGCCGTTCCTGTACCTGGCGTTGTGGATGGGCCCGTCCGGGTTGATCGCGATTCTCGCCGGTTGGTTCACCACTGAAATCGGGCGCCAACCATGGGTGGTCTATGGGTTGATGCGCACGGCGGATGCCTCGTCCGGGCATAGCCTTGCGCAGATGACCATCACCCTGGTGTTGTTCGTGGTGGTGTACTTTGCGCTGTTCGGCGCGGGCCTGGGCTACATGATGCGCCTGGTGCGCAAAGGGCCTCAGACTCACGAAGGCAGCGAACCCACCCACGGTGGCCCTGGCCAGAAACGCACCCCGGCGCGGCCGTTGTCCGCCGCCGACGATGGCAGCGATAACGACCACGACCACATCCAGCACAAGGGGAATTGAGATGGGTATTGATCTTCCGCTGATCTGGGCCGTGATCATCATCTTCGGCATCATGATGTACGTGGTCATGGACGGCTTCGACCTGGGTATCGGCATCCTTTTCCCGTTTATCCCGGGCAAGGTCGATCGCGACGTCATGATGAACACCGTGGCCCCAGTTTGGGACGGTAACGAAACATGGTTGGTACTCGGCGGCGCGGCGTTGTTTGGCGCGTTCCCGCTGGCGTATTCGGTGGTGTTGTCGGCGTTGTACCTGCCGTTGATCCTGATGCTGATCGGGTTGATCTTCCGTGGCGTGGCCTTCGAGTTCCGCTTCAAGGCCAAGGACCACAAGCGCCACTTGTGGGACAAGGCGTTTATTGGCGGCTCGCTGGCGGCGACCTTTTTCCAGGGCGTAGCGCTGGGCGCCTTCATCGACGGCATCCCGGTGGTCAACCGCCAGTTTGCCGGTGGCTCACTGGACTGGCTCACACCCTTCACGATGTTCTGTGGCGTGGCGTTGATCGTGGCCTATGCCTTGCTCGGCTGCACCTGGCTGATCATGAAGACCGAAGGCAAGTTGCAGGAGCAGATGCATAACCTGGCGCGGCCGTTGGCTTTCGTGGTGTTGGCGGTGATCGGTATCGTCAGTATCTGGACGCCGCTGACCCACCCGGAAATCGCCTCGCGCTGGTTTACCCTGCCGAACCTGTTCTGGTTCCTGCCAGTGCCGATCCTGGTGCTGGTGACCATGTACGGGTTGTTCCGCGCCGTGGCCCGCCATGCGCACTACACGCCGTTCCTGTTGACGCTGGTGTTGATCTTCCTCGGCTACAGCGGGCTGGGTATCAGCCTGTGGCCGAATATCATCCCGCCGTCCGTGTCGATCTGGGATGCCGCCGCGCCGCCGCAAAGCCAGGGCTTCATGCTGGTGGGCACGTTGTTCATCATCCCGTTCATCCTGGGCTACACCTTCTGGAGCTACTACGTGTTCCGCGGCAAGGTCACCCATGAAGACGGCTATCACTAGGAGGGTCGAAACATGTCCGGCAAACCTACGTTGCACGAGATTGAACAGGCCGAGAAGCAGCCGTTGTGGCGGCGCCTGGGTTGGCTGGCGATGATCTGGACCGCCAGCGTGGTGGCCCTGTTCATTGTGGCCAGCCTGATGCGCATGTTCATGAATGCCGCCGGCCTGACCACCCACTGACATCCCCATCCGGGCTTTGCAGCCCGCTGCCTGCTGACTTGAGGGGCATGCCCTGCTTTTCTTTTGGAAGGGCAGGGCTTTTTTATTTGCGTGCCTTGAGAATCACGAACTTCGGCGTGGCCGCCACTTGCTCGACACCGCGGAACAACCGCGCCAGCTTGCTGTGGTAGCCCAGGTGACGGTTACCGACGATATACAGGGCGCCGCCGACGACCAGGGCCTCTCGTGCCTGCTGGAACATACGCCAGGCGAGGAAGTCACCGACAACCTGTTGCTGGTGGAACGGCGGGTTGCACAGCACCACGTCCAGCGATTGCGCCTCCTGGCCGGCCAGGCCGTCATCGGCGCGTACTATGACCTCACGCCCACCCAAAGCGGATTGCCAGTTTTCAGCGGCGGACTGCACGGCCATGTAGGACTCATCTACCAGGGTGTAGTGGGCGTCGGGGTTTTGCAGGGCACTGGCAATCGCCAGCACGCCATTGCCGCAGCCCAGGTCCGCCACGCGGGCACTGCCGAGGTCTTTGGGCAGGTGGGGCAGGAAGGCGCGGGTGCCGATGTCCAGGCCTTCGCGGCAGAACACATTGGCGTGGTTGAGCAACTCGATGGCTGGTGTGTCCAGGGTGTAGCGGGTCGGGTAGGGCGAGACCGCCACGGGGCGTTCGGCAGCGGTGGCGATCAGCAACCGTGCCTTTTTTACCGCCAATGAGGCGTGCATCGGCCCGATGTAACGCTCCAGCAACTCGCCTGCGGCCCGTGGCAGATGCTTGACCATAGCTGCGGCGATCACTTGTGCGCCAGGCGCCAATTGCCCCTGCAGGCGGATCAGTTGTTCCTCCAGCAGCGCCAGGGTTTTTGGGACACGGAGCAACACGCGATCGAACGGCCCGGTCGCGACCTGGCTGGCCGGCGTAAACTTCACTGCATCAAAGGCCTTGCCGTTGCGCACGAGGTTTTTCTCCAGCCCCTGTGCGGCGAGGAATGAGTCACCGCTGGAGGTCACCTGCACCTGGCCGTCAAGGCTGGCTGCCAGGGCGCCGAAGCTGTCATTGAGGATCAACACGCGGGTGGCAGCAGGGGGCTGTTGTTCGGCAAGGTAGCTCAGCAGGTACTCGTCGGCGGCATCGAAGGCTTGCAGCGGATCATTATGCTGCTCTGGCTGGCGAATCAGATCGAGCTGGGCGAAGGGGCTGTCGAGCAGGGGCATGGCAGGGGAGGCTCTGGGTAATCGGCGGGCCGTCTGAGTGAACCGCGAAGCAATACCTGCAAGGGCTGCGTCAACACTCAGAATTGACCACAAATGTTACTTTTTTTTGAACCCGATGGCATGCAGTGTTTCTTGCGTCAGCTAAAACACTAAAACAGACCCGCTTTGGAGGCACTGAGTACGGCAGCGATCTTGTTGTTGACCCCCAGTTTCTTGAACGTACTGCTGATGTGAAAACCTACCGTGCGCTCCGAAAGGCAGAGGATGGTGGCGATATCCGAGGCGGTCTTGCCCATGGCTGACCATTTGAGGATTTCCGTTTCCCGCGGGGTCAGTTTGCTCGGAGAATGCACGTCGGAGTTATCGGCATATTTTTGCGCTACCACCGCGTGTAGCGCATGACATAGCCACAAGGCCTGCCCTGCCTTTTCATATAATTCCTGCGGGGTGATTTCGCCAGTACTGCGGCCCAAGGTCAGCATGCTGTAGACGCCCTGGAAGTCATGCACCGGTTGTGTCCAGGCTAAATGCACGCCGTACGATTGGGCCATCGACCACAATTCAGGTGCGGTTTCGAATGCCTTTTCCTCCCAGACGATAGGCAATACGCAGCGCTTGCAGTGGGCCACAATTGGATCCACTTCGAAGTAATGCGCTCGTTGATAAAGTTTGTTCCATTCGTTTGGATAGTTGTTTATCTGAACGGGCTTTGCTTGGGGACTATTTGATTGGCAGCCCATCGTGAATGAGCAGTATTGGAAGCCTAGTTCATAGGTATGGTTAAGCACCATCTCAAAGACAGTGGTGATCTCGCTTTCCCCTTCCAGTTTGGGGAGTCGAGTAGTGCGCCAGTTTTCCATGGTGAATCTCCATTATTTGCTGTGTTACGTGGGTACGTCCTGATCCCGGCGTTTAACGGAAATGAGTGTAGGACACTGCCTGCGAATGCATGTGAAAAAGATGTTATATGCAGTCAAATCTAACAGTTGTTTCATCTTGTACGGTGTAGCGGTTTTTGTATAAGCCCCACCCGGCAGGAAGGTGGTTTTTTATTAGATATAAGGGCTTATAAATGGTGTCAGACTCATGGCATCTGCAATGCGATGTGCTCGACGGTAGTAGGTTGGCAATCGATTAATAGCAAAATAGTTAGTTTGCGTTCAGGTGGGCCCCCGTCGCTCCCTCGGCGCATTTCGTTACGCGGCAGACTGTCCAGGGTTTGGCGTTCTGGGCAATGCCAGTACAAATCAACGGTGTTTGCGCGGCCTGCTTTGAGGGACACTAGGCGCCTGTGCAAAACGGAGCCCCCCATGACGGCCAGTGCTGAGAAATTTACCCGCCAGACCTTGCTCGACGTGCAATCGCTGACCCCCAGCCTCTTCACCCTGCGCACCACCCGCGACCCCGGTTTTCGTTTTACTGCGGGCCAGTTCGTGCGCCTGGGCGTAACCAAGGCAGATGGCAGCACGGTATGGCGCGCCTATTCCGTGGTGTCGTCGCCGTTCGACGAGTACCTCGATTTCTTTTCCATTGTCGTCCCAGGCGGCGAGTTCACCAGTGAATTGAGCCGCCTGCAGGTAGGCGATACCTTGCTGGTGGAACGCCAAGCCACGGGTTTCCTAACTCTGAGCCGCTTCGTGGATGGGCGTGACCTGTGGCTGCTGGGTACCGGTACCGGCGTGGCACCGTTCCTGTCGATCCTGCAGGACTTCGAGGCCTGGGAGAAATTCGAGCGCATCATCCTCGTGTACAGCGCCCGGGAGGCCAAGGAATTAGCGTACCAGTCGCTGATCAAGGAGCTGGGGACACGTGAGTATCTTGCCGAATACGCCCATAAGTTCGTCTACATCCCCATCGTCACCCGTGAACAGCACCCGGGTGCGTTGAACGGGCGCATCACGGCCTTGATAGAAAACGGTGAGTTGGAGCGTGCGGCTGGCGTCGAGCTGACGGCGGAGCACTCGCGCGTACTGATTTGCGGCAACCCGCAGATGGTCGATGACACCCGCCAGTTGCTCAAGCAACGGGACATGCAATTGAGCCTGAGTCGACGTCCGGGCCAGGTTGCAGTAGAAAACTACTGGTAGAAAAAAGGCGCCCTACGAGGCGCCTTCTTTCTGCAGCCGCTGGTTACAGTGGCTTGTCATTCTGTGCCTTGAGCAGGTCGCGAATCTCGCCCAGCAGCACTTCTTCCTTGCTCGGCGTCGGTGGCAAGCTCGGGGCTACGGCCTCTTCTCGCTTCAGGCGGTTGATGGCCTTTACCCCCATGAAAATCGCAAAAGCGACGATCACAAAGTCGATGATGCTCTGGATGAATTTGCCATAGGCCAGGACCACAGCCGGTACATCACCTTGTGCGGCCTTGAGCGTTATGGCCAGGTCGCCAAAGTCCACACCCCCGATCAGCAGGCCGATAGGCGGCATGATCACGTCGCCTACAAACGAGGAAACAATTTTGCCGAAGGCGGCGCCGATGATAATACCGACGGCCATGTCGACCACATTACCTTTGACCGCGAAGGCCTTGAATTCACTGATCACGCCCATAGGTTATTCCTTGTTACAGTTGAAAAGGGTGGAGGTCAGTGTAATTCAGTCGGTCAAGGCTTGCTCGACACAACTGTTAACACTGTCGATTTTAATCGACACATTAAATCGCAAATAGTTTGCAAAGTGCCACCAGTCGCGCGCGAATTACCCGTCATTTCAGCGAGTTACCAGATTATTTTCTTAATCGGGCCTGTGGTGTTTTTCTATTTATCTTCTGACTCGCGGGTCACTAGCCTCTGGCAAGCACAACGAATGTGCACTGAAAAAACCAGAGGAAATCTCGATGAATACTTCACTCAGCCGCAGGCCCGTGTCCGCGCGCCACGCGCTGGCACTGGTGACCGCCAGCCTGCTTTCCCTTTCTGTGCAAGCCGCCAACCTGACCCGCGATAACGGCGCCGCCGTCGGTGACAACCAGAACTCGCAAACCGCCGGCGCTAACGGCCCAGTGTTGTTGCAGGACGTACAACTGATACAGAAACTGCAACGCTTCGACCGCGAGCGCATTCCTGAGCGCGTGGTTCATGCCCGTGGTACCGGCGCCCATGGCACGTTTACCGTGACTGACGACCTCAGCGACCTGACCAAGGCCAAGGTATTCGCCGCCGGGGAAACCACGCCGGTGTTCGTGCGCTTTTCGGCGGTGGTCCACGGTAACCATTCCCCGGAAACCCTGCGTGACCCCCGTGGCTTCGCCACCAAGTTCTATACCGCCGACGGTAATTGGGACTTGGT
Source organism: Locusta migratoria (assembly GCA_026315105.1). Taxonomy (NCBI): domain Eukaryota; kingdom Metazoa; phylum Arthropoda; class Insecta; order Orthoptera; family Acrididae; genus Locusta; species Locusta migratoria. The sequence continues at coordinate 237,736 of JAOYRU010001584.1, forward strand.
GGGCAATAACTTCCCGACCTTCTTCATCCGTGACGCCATCAAGTTCCCGGACATGGTCCACGCCTTCAAGCCGGACCCACGCACTAACCTGGATGATGACTCGCGTCGTTTCGACTTCTTCTCCCATGTTCCAGAGTCCACTCGTACACTGACCGAGTTGTATTCGGACTCGGGCACGCCAGCCAGTTACCGCGAAATGGACGGCAATGGCGTGCATGCCTACAAGTTGATTAACGCCAAGGGCGAAGTGCACTACGTCAAGTTCCACTGGAAGAGCCTGCAAGGCATCAAGAACCTTGATCCCAAGCAAGTCACCCAAGTGCAGGGCCGTGACTACAGCCATATGACCAATGACTTGGTCACTCATATCAACAAGGGCGATTTCCCCAAGTGGGACTTATATGTACAAGTCCTCAAGCCCGAGGACTTGGCCAAGTTTGATTTCGACCCACTGGACGCCACCAAGATCTGGCCGGATGTACCGCAGCGTAAAGTCGGGCAAATGGTGCTGAACCGCAACCCGGCCAACTTCTTCCAGGAAACCGAGCAAGTCGCCATGGCCCCGGCCAACCTGGTACCCGGCATCGAGCCGTCGGAAGATCGCCTGCTGCAAGGCCGGGTATTTTCCTATGCCGATACGCAGATGTACCGCCTGGGGGCGAACGCCCTGCAATTGCCGATCAACGCCCCACGGGTGGCCGTCAACAACGGCAACCAGGACGGCGCGATGAACTTCGGCAAGACCACCACCGGCGTGAACTACCAGCCAAGTCGTCTGTTGCCACGGGACGAGCCGCAGACCGCGCGCTACAGCCAGTCTGCGCTGTCGGGCAACACCCAGCAGGCGAAGATCCAGCGTGAGCAGAACTTCAAGCAGGCCGGTGACCTTTACCGGTCCTACTCCAAGAAAGAGCGTCAGGACTTGATCGACAACTTCGGCGGCTCGTTGGCCACCACCGATGACGAGAGCAAGCACATCATCCTGTCGTTCCTCTACAAGGCTGATCCGGAATACGGCACCGGCGTGGCCAAGGTCGCCAAGGGTGACCTGGCTCGCGTGAAGGCGCTGGCTGAAAAACTGACCGACTGATCCGTTGGTTGTGGTCGGCGCCCTGATGGGGCGCTGACCCTTTGCAGGAGAAAACCCTATGCGTATCTCTATCGGTTTGCTGATGGCCATGCTGGCCTTTGTCGCCCATGCCGAATCCACCGACCCGATGGCGCTCAAGGCGCAGTTACAGGATTACTATTTCGATGCTGCCCGCCGTGGTGACCTCGACATGCTCAACACCTTCATCGAGTCTGGCTACGGCCTCAACACCCAGGACGATAAAGGCTACACCGCGCTGATCCTCGCCGCTTATCACGGCCAAGGCCCGTATGTAGAACGTTTGCTCGACGCGGGGGCCGACGCCTGTGTGCAAGACAAGCGCGGCAACACGGCGTTGATGGGCGCCATCTTCAAAGGCGAGCTGAAAATTGCCCAGCGTCTGCTGGCAACCGACTGCAACCCCGATCAACGCAACGGTGCGGGGCAGACTGCCGCCATGTACGCCGGGCTATTCAAGCGCATTGAACTGCTGGGCGAGCTGCAAGCCAAAGGCGCCGACTTGAACGCCGAAGACCCCATCGGCAACAGCGCTTCACGTTTGGCTAACGGTGAAATCCGGACCCCGGCGTCGCGCTGAGCTATCATCGCGGTTTTTCGGTTGGAGGTTCTCACATGGCAAAGGCCAAGCGCATGTACGGCTGCACAGAGTGCGGCGCGACCTTTCCCAAATGGGCAGGCCAGTGCTCCGAGTGTGGTGCGTGGAACACCCTGACTGAAACCATGATCGAGAGCGGCGGGGCAGCAGCGCCTACTGGCCGCGCCGGCTGGACCGGCCAACAGGCGCAGATCAAGACCCTGGCCGAGGTCAGTGTCGAAGAGATCCCGCGTTTCTCCACCGCCTCCGGTGAGCTGGATCGCGTACTCGGCGGTGGCCTGGTGGACGGTTCGGTGGTGCTGATTGGTGGTGACCCAGGCATCGGCAAGTCGACCATCCTCTTGCAGACCCTGTGCAGCATCGCCAGCCGCATGCCGGCGCTGTATGTCACGGGCGAAGAGTCCCAGCAACAAGTGGCCATGCGCGCCCGGCGCCTGGGCTTGCCCCAGGACCAGCTGCGGGTCATGACCGAAACCTGCATCGAAAGCATCATTGCCACGGCGCGGATCGAAAAGCCCAAGGTCATGGTGATCGACTCGATCCAGACGATTTTTACCGAGCAATTACAATCGGCACCGGGTGGCGTGTCCCAGGTGCGGGAAAGTGCGGCACTGCTGGTGCGCTATGCCAAGCAGAGTGGCACGGCGATCTTCCTGGTGGGGCATGTGACCAAGGAAGGCGCGTTGGCCGGGCCAAGGGTGTTAGAGCACATGGTCGACACCGTGCTGTATTTCGAAGGTGAATCCGATGGTCGCCTGCGCTTGCTGCGGGCGGTGAAGAACCGTTTTGGCGCGGTGAACGAGCTGGGTGTGTTCGCCATGACCGACCGAGGGCTGAAAGAGGTCTCCAATCCATCGGCGATTTTTCTGACCCGCGCCCAAGAAGAAGTCCCGGGCAGTGTGGTGATGGCCACGTGGGAGGGCACCCGGCCAATGCTGGTGGAAGTCCAGGCGCTGGTGGATGACAGCCATCTGGCCAACCCGCGAAGGGTCACGCTCGGCCTGGACCAGAACCGTTTGGCGATGTTGCTGGCGGTATTGCACCGCCACGGCGGTATCCCGACCCACGACCAGGACGTGTTCCTCAACGTGGTCGGCGGGGTCAAGGTGCTGGAGACCGCCTCCGACCTGGCGCTGATGGCGGCGGTGATGTCCAGCCTGCGCAATCGGCCGTTGCCTCACGACCTGCTGGTGTTCGGTGAAGTGGGCTTGTCGGGTGAAGTGCGCCCGGTGCCCAGCGGGCAGGAGAGATTGAAGGAGGCAGCCAAGCATGGCTTCAAGCGTGCGATTGTGCCCAAGGGTAATGCGCCGAAGGAAATGCCACAGGGCTTGCAGGTGATTGGGGTGACACGCCTGGAGCAGGCGTTGGATGCACTGTTCGAGTAGCAAGCGACACCGCAAAACCAATGTGGGAGGGGGCTTGCCCCCTCCCAAATTCAGAGCTCTGTTGGCTTCTAGATTTCCAGCAATGCCGCCAGCTCTCTGTGTAGCTCATCCTCATCCCCCAGATTCAACTCAACCAGCCGCCGTAAATGGCTGATCGAATCCAGATCGATGTATTGGCACACGAAGCCCAGTTGCCCGGGATCTTCATGGGTCAACCGTACCTGCATCTTGATATGTGCCTTCGGATCCAGACGTATGTCGACGTCGAACGGCAGCGCTTTATTTCCCTTCCAGCCCTCGGGGCGCTCTATCAGCAGGCCCTTTAACGAGAGATCTACCAACTTAACCGGCAATTCCCATCCGTTTTGCCGAAGTTCGGTCTTGGCGTCAAAAGCTATCCGGCGAAAATTGCGGCGGTCAGGCGCTTGCTCGATCATGGTGAGGCCCTCTTTGGATAGGAGCAGTGTAGCCCTGCGCCACCCTCCAGCGTTTATTTCCGCTTTTTTTGGCCATGGCAAGGCTCTAGACCAACGTAGGGGGCTGGTCTTTGATGCCAGTAGCGCTAAACTCCGGATGGCTGTCCTTTCTGTCCACCCTGGCTGGAATATAAAAATGAAAAATAATAATAGCCTGCTACGCCACTTACCCTGGCTGGTGCTGGCAATCGTAGGAGCGTGCGCCCTGGGCGTAGTGGCCTTGCGCCGCGGCGAGGCGATCAACGCCTTGTGGATCGTGGTCGCTGCCGTGGCCATTTACCTGGTTGCGTACCGTTACTACAGTCTGTTCATCGCCAATAACGTGATGCAACTCGATCCACGGCGGGCCACCCCCGCAGTGGTCAACAATGATGGTCTGGACTATGTGCCGACCAACAAACACATCCTGTTCGGTCACCACTTTGCGGCGATTGCCGGCGCGGGCCCCTTGGTCGGCCCGGTACTGGCGGCGCAAATGGGCTACCTGCCCGGCACCCTGTGGCTGATTGCCGGGGTGGTACTGGCCGGTGCGGTGCAGGACTTCATGATCCTGTTCCTGTCCACCCGCCGCAACGGTCGCTCCCTGGGCGACATGGTCCGCGAAGAGATGGGGCGCATTCCCGGGACTATCGCGCTGTTCGGCTGCTTCCTGATCATGATCATCATCCTCGCGGTGCTGGCGCTGATCGTGGTCAAGGCCCTGGCCGAGAGCCCATGGGGCATCTTCACGGTGATGGCGACCATCCCGATCGCGATGTTCATGGGCATCTACATGCGCTACATCCGCCCGGGCCGCATCGGTGAAATCTCGATCATCGGTGTGCTGTTGCTGCTCGGTTCGATCTGGCTGGGCGGGCAGATTGCCGCCGACCCGGTCTGGGCCAAGGCCTTTACCTTCACCGGCATCCAGATCACCTGGATGTTGATCGGCTACGGCTTCGTTGCCGCCGTGCTGCCGGTCTGGCTGATCCTGGCGCCCCGTGACTACCTGTCGACCTTCCTGAAAATCGGCACCATCATCGCCCTGGCGATTGGCATCCTGGTCACCATGCCCGACCTGAAAATGCCAGCACTGACCCAGTTCATCGACGGCACCGGTCCGGTGTGGAAGGGCGGCCTGTTCCCGTTCCTGTTCATTACCATTGCCTGTGGCGCGGTCTCGGGCTTCCATGCGCTGATCTCCTCGGGCACCACGCCCAAGTTGCTGGCCAGTGAAAGCCACGCCCGTTACATCGGCTACGGTGGCATGCTGATGGAGTCGTTCGTAGCCATCATGGCGATGGTTGCCGCTTCGGTGATCGAGCCAGGCGTGTACTTCGCCATGAACAGCCCGGCTGCAATCGTCGGCACCGACGTGGTGACCGTGGCGCAAACCGTCAGCAGCTGGGGCTTTGCAATTACCCCTGAGGCGCTGTCAGCCGTCGCCCACGATATCGGTGAAACCACCATCCTGGCCCGTGCCGGCGGTGCACCGACACTGGCGGTCGGTATCGCGCAGATCCTGCACAGTGTGCTGCCAGGTGAAAACACCATGGCGTTCTGGTACCACTTTGCGATCCTGTTCGAAGCGCTGTTCATCCTCACGGCAGTCGATGCCGGTACCCGTGCCGGTCGCTTCATGCTGCAGGACCTGCTGGGTTCGTTCGTGCCCGCGCTGAAACGCACGGAGTCGTGGACTGCCAACCTGATTGCTACCGCAGGCTGCGTGGCGATGTGGGGATACCTGCTGTACCAAGGCGTGATCGACCCGCTGGGCGGCATCAACACCTTGTGGCCGCTGTTCGGTATCTCCAACCAGATGCTGGCGGGTATCGCGCTGATGCTGGCCACCGTTGTGCTGATCAAAATGAAGCGCCAGCGCTACATCTGGGTAACCATGCTGCCGGCGGTCTGGCTGCTGATCTGCACCACCACCGCAGGCTTCATCAAGCTGTTCGACGCCAACCCGGCCATCGGCTTCCTGTCGCTTGCGAAGAAATACAGCGATGCCTTGGCTAATGGCCAGATCCTGGCCCCGGCCAAGAACATCGACCAGATGCAGCACGTGATCTGGAACGCCTATACCAACGCAACGCTGACGGCGCTGTTCCTGTTCGTGGTGTTCAGCATCCTGTTCTATGCGCTCAAGGTTGGCGTCGCCGCCTGGGGCAACAAAGAGCGTACGGATAAAGAAGCCCCGTTCCAGGCTGTACCGGACGCGTAAACGAGGATTGCAAACATGTTCAATGACATCAGTCGCCTCGGTAAATACCTCGGTCAGGCCGCGCGCCTGATGGTCGGCATGCCCGACTACGACACCTACGTCGAGCATATGCAAACCAAGCACCCGGACAAGCCGGTGATGGACTACAAGGCGTTCTTCCGGGAACGCCAGGAGGCCCGTTACGGCGGCAAGGGTGGGCCCAAGTGCTGCTGACCCGTTAATTCGGGCTGGCGGTGGATCTACTGTGGGAGGGGGCTTGCCCCCGATAGCTTTGTGTCAGTGACCTATAAGTGCCTGACACACCGATATCGGGGGCAAGCCCCCTCCCACATTTGTTTTGTGTTTATTCAGTTATCAGGAGGTAATTTTGTCCTCTCCCATCCCTGTCACCATCCTCAGCGGCTTCCTCGGTGCCGGCAAGACCACCTTGCTGCGCCACCTGCTCAAGGCCGAGCACGGCTTGAAAATCGCCGTGATCGAAAACGAGTTCAGCGACGCCGGCATCGACACCCAGCTGTTGGGCGCAGAGCCGGTACAAGTCATGACCCTGTCCAACGGCTGCGTGTGCTGCACCATCCACACCGACCTGACCAAGGCCCTGTACCTGCTGCTCGAGCGCCTGGACAGTGGCGAAATCGCTTTCGACCGGTTGGTGATCGAGTGTACGGGCCTGGCGGATCCAGCCCCTGTCGCCCAGACCTTTTTCATCGACGAAGAACTGCGCGAGCGCTATATCCTCGATGGCATCATTACCCTGGTGGACGCGGCCCACGCCGAGCATCACCTGACCCAAACCATCGCCCAGGCCCAGATCGGCTTTGCCGACCGCCTGCTGGTGAGCAAGCGCGACCTGGTGGACGACGCCACATTCGACGCCCTGAGCCAGCGCCTGACCCGCATCAACCGTCGTGCGCCAATTCGTGTGGTCGATCACGGCCAGATTGACTTGGCCGAGTTGCTGGATGTGCGCGGCTTCAACCTCAATGCCGGCATGAGCCTGCGCCCGGTCAGCGCGGCGCCATCGGTCGACCGTATTTCCAGCCTGGTGCTGCGCACCGAGCAGCCGCTGGATATCGATCGTCTCAGCGAGTTCATGAACGAGTTGCTGGAAGACCACGGCAAGCAACTGCTGCGCTACAAGGGCGTGCTGAATATTGCCGGGGAAGATCGGCGCATGGTGTTCCAGGGCGTGCTGAAACTCTACGGGTTCGATTGGGACACCGAATGGGCCGACGGCGAGGCGCGGGAGAGTGTGATTGTGTTTATTGCCGATGAGCTGCCGGAGGACAAGATCCGAGAAGGCTTCCAGCGCGTCTACCAATCCTGACTTGAAATACGATCAACTGTGGGAGGGGGCTTGCTCCCGATTGCGGTGGGTCAGTAAACATATAAGTGACTGACACACTGCTATCGGGAGCAAGCCCCCTCCCACAGTTGAATGCATTGCAAATCGGAATCGGCATAAAAAAGCCCGGCTCAAGAGCCGGGCTTTTCATTCAAGCAATTGCAATCAAGCGCCGTATACCGGCAGCTTCTTGCAGATGGCCTTGACCTTCTCACGTACCGCGTCGATCACGGCTTCGTTGTTCAGGTCTGCCAGGATGTCGCAGATCCAGCCGGCCAGTTCCTTGCACTCGGCTTCCTTGAAACCACGAGTGGTCACTGCCGGAGTGCCGAAGCGCAGGCCGGAGGTGACGAACGGCGAACGTGGGTCGTTCGGTACCGAGTTCTTGTTCACGGTGATGAAGGCTTTGCCCAGGGCAGCGTCAGCATCTTTACCGGAAATGTCCTGCTTGATCAGCGACAGCAGGAACAGGTGGTTTTCAGTACCGCCGGACACTACGTCAAAACCGCGCTCGATAAATACGCTGGCCATGGCCTGTGCGTTCTTCACCACTTGCTGTTGATAGGTCTTGAACTCAGGCTGCAGGGCTTCCTTGAAGCAGATTGCTTTAGCCGCGATCACGTGCTCCAGCGGACCACCCTGGGCGCCCGGGAATACTGCGGAGTTGAGCTTCTTCTCGATCTCGGCGTTGGCGCGGGCCAGGATCAGGCCGCCACGTGGGCCGCGCAGGGTCTTGTGGGTGGTGGTGGTCACCACGTCAGCGTAAGGCACCGGGTTCGGGTAGACACCAGCGGCGACCAGGCCGGCCACGTGGGCCATGTCGACGAACAGGTAGGCGCCGACTTTGTCAGCGATTTCGCGGAAGCGTGGGAAATCCAGAATCTGCGAGTAGGCAGAGAAACCGGCCACGATCATTTTCGGCTTGTGCTCAACCGCCAGGCGCTCGACTTCGTCGTAGTCGATCAGGCCGTCGGCATTGATACCGTACTGGACGGCGTTGTACAGCTTGCCGGAGGAGGAAACGCTGGCGCCGTGGGTGAGGTGGCCGCCATGGGCCAGGCTCATGCCCAGAATGGTGTCGCCGCCTTGCAGCAGGGCCAGGTATACCGCGCTGTTGGCTTGGGAACCGGCGTGTGGCTGGACGTTGGCGTAATCGGCGCCGAACAGTTGCTTGGCACGGTCGATAGCCAACTGCTCAACTACGTCGACGTACTCGCAGCCACCGTAGTAGCGCTTGCCTGGGTAGCCTTCGGCGTACTTGTTGGTCAGAACCGAACCTTGAGCCTCCATCACCGCAGGGCTGGTGTAGTTTTCCGAAGCGATCAGCTCAATGTGCTCTTCCTGGCGCACGGCTTCTTGCTCCATGGCGGCGAAGAGATCGGCGTCGTACTTGGCAATAGTCAAATCACGGCTGAACATGGCGGTCCTCAAGGATCGGGGGCAGAAAAGGAGGGCATTCTAACCCAATGGGTTTTGGATGGCATATGAAAGGACATCATGTCGCGGACAAGTGGGGCTCATCTGGAGATGAGTGGTGACTGTGCTGGCCTCATCGTGAGCAAGCCCCCTCCCACATTTTGAACTGTGAATACCTTCAAATGTGGGAGGGGGCTTGCTCACGATGGGGCCATTAGCCTCACAACAGCAGCTCAGTCGAACATGAACAGCGCATCATTGCTGAACTGCGCCTCGAACCGATTCGCCGGCATCGGCCGCCCGAACAGGTAACCCTGCACCTCATCACAGCCATGCTCGCGCAGGAAATCCAACTGCTCATGGGTTTCCACGCCTTCGGCAATCACCGCCAGGTTCAGGCTGTGGGCCATGGCAATGATCGCCCGGGCAATCTGCGCGTCCTGCTCACCCGAGGGCAGGCCATCGACGAATGTACGGTCGATCTTCAGCACGTCGATGGGAAACTGCTTGAGGTAGTTGAGTGATGAGTAGCCGGTGCCGAAGTCATCCACCGCGATGCTCAGGCCCAGGTTCTTCAGGCTGGCGAGGATCTGCATGGCTTCGTTGACTTCGCGCATCAGGATGCTTTCGGTCAGTTCCAGTTCCAGGCACGCCGGCGGCAAGCCGGTATCCCTGAGGATGGTGGCGATGCGCGTGCCCAATTGGCCATCGGAGAACTGCCGCGCCGAGATGTTCACCGAGACTTTCGGCACCCGCACTTTGTTCTGATGCCAGCTCTTGAGCTGGCGACAGGCTTCGCTGATCACCCAGTCGCCCACGTCCACCACCAGGCCCAATTCCTCCAGCACAGGAATGAAGTCACCCGGCGGCACCAGGCCACGACGCGGATGGCGCCAGCGCAGCAGGGCTTCGGCGCCGGTCAGGCGTTTGCCGTCGCCGCTGAACTGCGGCTGGTAATAGAGCACGAATTCATTTTGGTCCAGGGCGTGGCGCAGGTCGCTTTCCAGTTCCAGGCGTTCCAGGGCGCTGGCGTTCATGTCGGCCTGGTAGAACTGGAAGTTGTTCTTGCCGCGCTCCTTGGCGTGATACATCGCGGTATCGGCGTTTTTCATCAATTGGCTCAGCTCGTTGCCGTCTTGCGGGCTGAGGGCGATGCCGATACTGGCGGTGACGAAGAACTCGCGGCCTTCCAGTACAAACGGCTTCACCAGGCTGGCGAGAATCTGCTCGGCCACATGAATCGCCCGGTTCAACGCCATCTCGCGGCTGACCCGCGGCTGCAAGAGCAGGGTGAACTCATCACCGCCCATGCGCGCCACGGTGTCGTCCTCGGCCACGCAACCGAGCAGGCGCGTGGCCATTTCCTTGAGCATGCGATCGCCGGCGGCGTGTCCCAGTGAGTCGTTGATCGGCTTGAAGCGGTCGAGGTCAAGGAACATCAGTACCACCCACGACTTCTGCCGCTCCGCCGACTGCAACGCAGTGTGCAGGCGGTCCTGGAACAGTGTGCGGTTGGGCAGGTGGGTCAGGGCGTCGTAGTAGGCCAGGCGATGGATACGCTGTTCGCTGGCCTTGCGCTCGCTGATGTCGCTGAAGAAGCAGACGTAGCTGGCCAGGTCGCCCTCATCGTCAAACACCGCCGTAATGCCGACCCAGGCCGGGTAATGCTCGCCATTGCGGCGCTTGAGCCACACTTCGCCTTCCCAGGTGCTGTGCTGGTGCAATTGTTTGAGTACATAGCGCAGATGGGCTTCCTGCTGCTCGTCGACCGTGAGCATGTTCGGCAGTTGGTCGAGCACATCGCTCACGGCATAGCCGCTGACCCGGCTGAACGCCTCGTTGGCCTGCACGATATAGCCCGCCGGGTCGGTGATCAGGATGGCCGAGGTGGAATGCTCGAATACCGTGGCCGCCATGCGCAGGTCTTTTTCGGCGCGGCGTTGCTGGCTGATATCGCGGCCCACGCCGAGAATGCCTTCAAACGCACCATGTTCATCCCATACCAGTACCAGGCGCAGTTCGATCGGCACTTTGCGCCCGTCGGCGCGCAAGCAGTCGAACAGAAACAGTTGGGTCTGGACGTCATCGCGCAGCGTGTTCAAGGCTTCGGGGTTGCCCAGGGCGCGGCTGACCTGTTCCATCAGGCTATAGATGCCGGTCAGCTGTTGCGGGTTGGCGATGATTGACTGCCAGCCATTCTTGAACACCCAGTCCACGTCATAGCCGAGCACGGCGTTGACCGATGGGCTGACGTAGTTGAGGGCCAGTTGGCTGTCGGTGGAGCAGATTACGTCGCTGATGCTTTCGGCCAGCATGCGGTAGCGCTGTTCACTGTCGCGCAGGGATTCGCTGGCCTCGATCTGGTCGGTAATGTCTTTGGCCACGCCGATGATCCGCGTGACCACCGCGGACGTGTCTCGGGCCAGGGCTTGTTCGCGGATATCGAAGCGGCGCCATTGGTTATTGCGGTGGCGAAAACGCAGCTGGCAATGCAGTTGCGTTGTATAGCCGACCCGGCGCTGCTGTTGGCGCAAGTCGTGGTAATGCTCGGCGTCTTCGGGATGCAGCAGGATTTCCCAGAAGTACTCGCCCATTTGCTGCAGTTCGGCCTTGTTGTAGCCCAGGGTGTGGCCCAGGTGATGGTTGCTGAAAATCATGCGCTGGCTGATCACGTCCTGCACATACAGGTGGTCAGGCACGGTGCGCACCACGTCCGACCAGAAACTCTCGCGTTCCACAAGTGACAGCTCGATCAGCTTGCGGCTGGTGATGTCGCTGATGCTGAGGATCACCGCCTTGAAGTCATCCTGTTGCTCCGGCAGGCGCATCACCAGCCACAGGTATTGCTCGTTGCCGGCTACATCGTTGAGCTGGATTTCCAGCTCCAGCTGTTTCTGCTGGGCCAGTACCGCTTCCAGCACCGGGTAACCGATGGCGGTGGCGTTACGTGGGCAATCATCGATCAGGCGTTCCCAGGCTTGTTCGCATGAGTTTACGTTCAACAGGCGCACCGCCACCTGGTTGACCTCGGTGACCCGCAGTTCCTTGAGCAGTTGCTGGCGCTCGCTGGGGTTGGCCTGCAACCAGGCATGCAGTTGCTCGCGGCTGTGCACTTTGGTTTTGTCGAAGAATGTCTTGAGCCCCGACAGGTCAAGCACGCACAAGGCCACGCCCGTGCCTTCGAAAATGTCCTGGTAACGCCGTCGGCCCTCGTTCACCTGGCGCTGGCGGCGACGCATGTTCAGCAGCACGATCACCGGTATCAGCGAGAACGCCAGCCCCAGCAGGCATTTGCCGATAAACGCCGGCAGCAGTTGTTCAAGCACTGCGCTGCGGTCGAACAGCCCGCGCAGTTGCCAGTCGCTTTTGCTCAAGGGCGTGACCAGCACGCTTTTGTTCAACTCCTCCGGGGTCAGAGCGCCGGCCCAATGCGCCGGCATGCCGCTGTCCCGGCTGACCACGCGGCGGTTCAGACGGTTCTCGATCGCCCACATCGGGCGCTGGGCCTGGGCATCCTGCCGTGTGAGGCCGGCCAGGTAGCTGGGTGCCAGGCGTAATGCCCAGTACACCTTGGAGCCACCGCTGGGCTGGTGCAGCAACAGATAGATGACGGTGCCGTCATTGTCGTTGCTCAGGTAATAGGACTGGGAGTGGCTGCGCTTGACCAGCTCTTCAAGCCAGGCGCTGTCGCGGCTGTCGCCGTCGGTGTCACTGATCAGCGCGCCGCTGGGCGCCAGCAGGGCGAAGCTGCGTAGTTCTGGTAACGAACGCTGCAAGGTGCGCATCAAGGCCTGCTGCTGTTCGGCATTGCGGGGTGGTTCGACGATGGGCAGCAGATTCAGGGCGATCTGCGCGCTCAGGGCCATGCTCTGGCTGATTTGCTCGGCCAGGTCGGCACTATAGTCGATAGTGTATTGCTGCTGGTTTTTCTGGTTTTGCTGCAATTGGTCGAGCAGTTGCCAGAACAATAACGCGAGCAGCAACAGGACAAGCGTCGCCAATGCGCCCTTCAAGGTGCCGTGCAGGGGCGCTCCCGGCGCAATATGAGCGGCGCGCAAGGGAGTTGGCGGCGTGACTTTGGACAAGCTGTGATCCTGCGGTTTGGCTGGACTGGCGCGCGACGTGCACTATAAGCCGGACGCCCGGAGGGCGGCTAGCATGCCTTGAGTTGTGGCAAAGTGCCAGTCCCGCCTGGCTGGACTGCCCCAGCGCATTCAGGTAGCTTTGCCGGTTACGCGGGGGCGTTCCAGCCCCAGACACTCAGGCTTTTCCCCACGCAGGCATTGATCACCGTCAACGGCCCGCGCGGCGCATGGCCTGGCACGGGCTTCGCCCGCTTAATTCATCAGTCACTGACGCTAGGTTCACCATGGCTCAATACGTCTTCACCATGCATCGGCTGGGAAAAGTTGTTCCGCCGAAGCGGGAAATCCTGAAAAACATTTCATTGTCCTTCTTCCCAGGCGCCAAGATCGGCGTGCTCGGCCTCAACGGTTCGGGTAAGTCCACGCTGCTGAAAATCATGGCCGGCGTCGACACCGAGTTCGAAGGCGAAGCCCGCCCGATGCCGGACCTGAACATCGGCTACCTGCCGCAAGAGCCGATCCTGGATCCGACCAAGACCGTGCGCGAAGTGGTCGAAGAGGCCGTCAGCGTGATCAAGGACGCCCAGGCACGTCTGGACGAGGTCTACGCCGCCTACGCCGAACCGGATGCCGACTTCGACAAACTCGCCGCCGAACAGGCCAAGCTCGAAGCGATCCTGCAGGCCGGCGACGGTCACAACCTGGAGCGCCAGCTGGAAGTCGCCGCCGATGCGCTGCGTCTGCCGGCGTGGGACGCCAAGGTCGAGCACCTGTCCGGTGGTGAGAAGCGTCGCGTGGCCCTGTGCCGCCTGCTGCTGTCGGCCCCCGACATGCTGCTGCTCGACGAACCGACCAACCACCTGGACGCCGATTCCGTCGCGTGGCTGGAGCACTTCCTGCACGATTTCCCGGGCACCGTGGTCGCAATCACGCACGACCGCTACTTCCTGGACAACGTTGCCGGCTGGATCCTCGAGCTCGACCGCGGCGCCGGTATCCCTTACGAGGGCAACTACTCCGGTTGGCTGGAAGCCAAGTCCGACCGTCTGGCTGCCGAATCCAAGCAGCAATCGGCTCACGAAAAAGCCATGAAGGAAGAGCTGGAGTGGGTGCGCAAAGGCGCCAAGGCCCGCCAGTCCAAATCCAAGGCACGTCTGCAACGCTTTGAAGAAATGCAGTCGCAGGAATTCCAGAAGCGCAGCGAAACCAACGAAATCTACATCCCGGCCGGCCCGCGCCTGGGTGACAAGGTCATCGAGTTCAAGAACGTCTGCAAGGGCTATGGCGACCGCGTGCTGATCGACAACCTGTCGTTCTCCATGCCAAAAGGCGCGATCGTCGGCGTCATTGGTGGTAACGGCGCGGGTAAATCCACGCTGTTCCGTATGCTGATGGGCAAGGAGACTCCGGACTCCGGCAGCATTGAGATCGGCGACACCGTGCAACTGGCATGCGTGGACCAGAGCCGCGAAGACCTCGACGGCAGCAAGACGGTGTTCCAGCAGATTTCCGACGGTTCCGACCAGATCCGCATCGGTAACTATGAAATCCCGTCGCGCACCTATGTCGGCCGTTTCAACTTCAAAGGCGGCGACCAGCAGAAGTTCGTCAAGGACTTGTCCGGTGGTGAGCGCGGCCGCTTGCACCTGGCCCTGACATTGAAAGAGGGCGGCAACGTGTTGCTGCTCGACGAACCGTCCAACGACCTCGACGTGGAAACCCTGCGTTCTTTGGAAGAAGCCCTGCTGGACTTCCCGGGCGCCGCCATTGTGATCTCTCACGACCGGTGGTTCCTTGACCGCGTCGCGACCCACATCCTGGCGTACGAAGATGACTCCCAAGCGGTGTTCTTCGAAGGTAACTACACCGAGTACGAAGCAGACCGTAAAAAGCGCCTGGGCGAAGCCGCTGCCCAGCCGCACCGTGTGCGTCACAAGAAACTGGCCTGATTCAGGTTGGTTTGAAAAAACGGAGCCTTCGGGCTCCGTTTTTTGTGTGTTTAATACGGTCGAATGTGGGAGGGGGCTTGCCCCCGATAGCGGTTTACCTGCTGGTGCACTCCCTTGATTTGAAATCCTCTTTTAAGTGCATAAAACCCTGTAAAACTGGATACAGTTATATCCAGTGCACCATTTAATTTCACAAAGGCGACATTTTGCCCTGTCACGGTGCGAAACGAATTGATAAAGTCCGGCTCAATCTCCGTTTAACAACAATCAATTTGCCGAGACTTTTCATGATCGAATCCGTCGAATCCTTCCTGGCTCGCCTCAAGAAACGCGACCCGGACCAACCGGAATTCCACCAGGCCGTAGAAGAAGTCCTGCGCAGCCTGTGGCCTTTTCTTGAAGCCAACCCCCATTACCTGACCTCGGGCATCCTGGAGCGCATTTGCGAACCGGAACGCGCGATTACCTTCCGGGTGTCGTGGGTGGATGATCATGGCAAGGTCCAGGTCAATCGCGGCTTTCGTATCCAGATGAACAGCGCCATCGGGCCCTACAAAGGCGGCCTGCGCTTCCACCCGTCAGTGAACCTGGGTGTGCTGAAATTCCTCGCCTTCGAGCAGACCTTCAAGAACTCCCTGACCTCGTTGCCCATGGGCGGCGGCAAAGGCGGCTCGGACTTCGACCCCAAGGGCAAGAGTGACGCCGAAGTGATGCGCTTCTGCCAGGCGTTCATGAGCGAGTTGTACCGCCACATTGGTGCGGACGTGGACGTACCGGCCGGTGATATCGGCGTGGGCGCACGGGAAATCGGCTTCCTGTTTGGTCAGTACAAGCGCCTGAGCAACCAATTCACCTCAGTGCTGACCGGCAAAGGCATGACCTATGGCGGCAGCCTGATCCGCCCGGAAGCTACCGGTTTCGGCTGCGTCTATTTCGCCGAGGAAATGCTCAAGCGCCAAGGCCAGCGCGTTGAAGGCAAGCGCGTGGCGGTGTCCGGTTCCGGTAACGTGGCGCAATACGCGGCGCGCAAGGTGATGGACCTGGGCGGCAAGGTGATTTCCCTGTCGGACTCCGAAGGCACCTTGTACGCCGAGAGTGGTTTGACCGAGGCGCAATGGTCAGCCCTGCTGGAGCTGAAAAACGTGCAACGCGGGCGCATCAGTGAATTGGCCGAACGCTTCGGCCTGGAGTTCCGTAAAGGCAAGACGCCTTGGGAACTGGCCTGCGATATTGCCCTGCCATGCGCCACCCAGAACGAACTCGACGGCGACGCCGCCCGCACCCTGCTGCACAACGGCTGCCTCTGCGTGGCCGAAGGCGCCAACATGCCGACCACCCTTGAGGCTGTGGATATCTTTATCGATGCGGGCATTCTGTTCGCACCGGGCAAGGCATCCAACGCCGGCGGCGTGGCGGTGAGCGGCCTGGAAATGTCGCAGAACGCCATGCGCCTGTTGTGGACCGCGGGGGAAGTGGACAGCAAGCTGCACAACATCATGCAGTCGATCCACCATGCCTGCGTGCATTACGGCGAGGAAAACGGCAGGGTCAACTACGTCAAGGGCGCGAACATTGCCGGCTTTGTGAAAGTCTCTGACGCGATGCTGGCCCAGGGCATCGTCTAGACCTCGGGTTCGATGCTCAGCACTTCGATCAACTGATCGCCGACGGGGCGTTTCCACAGCACCTCGTCACCTACCTGGGCACCCAACAAGGCGCGGCCCAGGGGCGACCCCCAGTTGATCAGCCCGGCGCTGGCGTCGGCCTGGTCTTCACCGACCAACTGGATGCGCTGCTGCTGGTCCTGCTCGTTGGCGAACGTGACCCAACTGCCGATTTGCACCTTGTCGGTGGACGTGGCAGGCGGCACAACCTGGGCGCTTTGCACTCGCTGGTTGAAGTAGCGTAGATCCCGCTCAAGATCGGCTTGCCGCTGTTTATCGGCCTTGTCGCCCTTGGCGGACTCGGCGCTGTACTCAAGCTGCAATTGCGCAACCTTGGCTTGCAACTGCGCCAACCCTTGCGCGGTCAGGCGGTTGGGCTGTTCGCTGACCTGACGCTCCACCGGCTGATCGGCCTGGGCGGCAGCATTGTCTTCATTTACAAAAGCTCGGCTCATGGCGTTCTCCCTCTATGGCGTTTGGGCCATATTCGCCGTGCTTTAGTTTCGATGGATGTCTGCAAACGACCTATTGCGAGCGATAGGCCTTGGCCGCATCGCGGTCTTTTTCTTGCCGCCACTCGTGCTCGCGGTCGTTGTTGCGGTTGTCCTGGTAGTCGCGCAGCTCTTCGCTCTCGCGCATAGCCTTGCACTGACGGAAACCATCCTCCCAGCCTTCGGCGTAGTGCTTTTCTTTCAGATAGCGCGGCACGTTCTTGCGAAACTCCCCCGTGATCACCCCCGCAGCCTGGCGACCGCTGCTGCAACCGTCGTCAAAGCCATCGGCAAAGGCGGGTGGATAACCCTTGGCCAACAAATCCTGATGGGTTGTTTGGCAACCCGCCAGCCATACCACTGCACACAGCATTAGCGCATACCGCCACATGGCGTACTCCCTGGCCGGTTCACGGCTGTTAAGGAGAGTCTAGAAGGGGTTTTGTCAGCTGTATGTGAAAGTGGTGTCAGAGGGATGTGCAGGACTTTTGGCCAAGTACAAAACCAAGTGTGGGAGGGGGCTTGCCCCCGATGGCAGGGTGTCAGTCAGTCTATTTGTTCCTGACCCACCGCTATCGGGGGCAGCCCCCTCCCACAGTTTTATCCATAACTCCCGTCTCCCGCTGCAGGCTTTATTCGTAGTAACCCACTGTCTTTTTTAGCTGATCGGCGTATTCGTAAATCTCGTCAGTGATGGAGGGATCAGGCTCATGGTTTGTCAGCTTTGTCCAGCACAGCATATTCAGCTAATTCTTGTCGAATAAACGCCGTAATCATCGCGCGATACACCTGCTCAGTGACCTCAGGGTTGGCGCCGACCACCTGAGATAACCCCCGCACCTTGGCGATCACCTGTTCAACCCGTTGTGGCGCCTTGACGCCATCGGTGTTTTTTTTGAAGCGTGCGGCTTGGGAAACGTAGTGGCCGCGTTCGGCGATCAGAGTGACGATTTGCTGGTCAAGAAGGTCAATGTTATTGCGGACTTCTTCGAGGGTAGTGCAGTGAACGGCCATAATAAGTGGGCTCCTGATTATGTGAGCAATGCTAACAAAATGTGGGAGGGGGCTTGCTCCCGATTGCGGTGGGTCAGTCAAAAATACTGAGACTGACACTCTGCTATCGGGAGCAAGCCCCCTCCCACATTTTGAGTTTCATCAGGCTTGAGTCAGTAGTGGTACCACTTCACTTCGAGCATCACTTCATTTACCGGCGTGGACAAGTGGCTGTATTCGCGCTGCGCACTCAGGCGCAGGCCCAGGTTGCGCGACAGTTCCCACTGCTGGTTGAGGCTGATGCTGCGCCGCACTTCGCCGTTGGTGAAGAAATCGCCCTTGGCTTCCAGGCTCAGGTTGCCCAGCGGGTTCTTCCATAGCACGCCGGTGTTGAAACCGGCAGCGGGGGAGATGGCTTCGCTGAAGTCGTTGTTGTGCTCTACGCGCACGGTGCCGAGGGCGAAGCCGAGCATGTCGTCGCTCAGTTGCCAAGTGCCGCCGGCGCCGCCGTTGACGTGGGCGACCAGGGTTTCATCGTCGTGCTTGCCCGGTACGCGCTCCAGGCCACCGGTGACTTGCCAGGACCAGGGTTGCAGCAGCGCATTGCGCGGGGTCAGGGAGCGGATGGTGGCCAGGTCCAGTTGCTGCAGCTGCCAGTGGTTACCTTCGTACTGGCGCAGTTTCATTTGCAGGATTTCGATCTGGGCACCCAGGGGGAAGCCTTCGGCGTTGTCGTTGAGGTCGTGATAGGCCATGCGCAGGCCGTATTCGCCGAAGGCTTTGTCGCCTCGGGTGCCGATGCCGGCTTGCCAGGTGCGTGATTGGTGGCCGTTCTCGGGCAAGCCTGGGGGCGTGATCTTGAGGTCGGGCGCAGGGTTCTGGTTGATCGCTCGCAGCAGCTCGAAGCTGCGCTGGGAGCGTGCACTGTCGCGCTCCAGACCGTTGGCGCGATAGCGGCCCAGACGGTAGGCTGCGTCGATGATCAGGGCCTGGCGCTCACGGGGCAGGACCTTGAAGGCTGGTTCCTGCAGTTGTTTCTGGTCATCGCTGATTTTCAATACCCACTGTTGCTCATCGCCATCCAACGGCTTGGCGCGTTCCAGCAGTTCGCGCTCACGGGAGGGCCGATAGTCGATCTTCTCCACCAGGCCCGCGTCCTTCACGGCCTTGACCGTGTCGGTAGGGATCGCTGTCAGCGGGAATTGCTCGGTCAGGCGCAGGCCGGGGCGGGCCACCTGCAGCAGCTCCAGCAGGCGATAGGAGCAGTTTTCATCGAAGAAGAAATAGTCGAACTGGATCTGCTTGAGTTCCCACACGTGTTCGACCATGCGCTTGGTCTCGACTTCGGTGAGGTTCAGGCGGTATTCCCACAGGTCGCGGTTTTCCAGGCTACGGTATTCGGAGAGTTTCTCCTGGTAGGGCACCAAGGCGAACAGACCAGGGTAGCCCCCCATCAGGCCCTTCCAGGCGTAGAGGATGCTGTTGTCGGAGCCTTCGATGTAGGCGCCGAAGTTGATCGCATAGCTGAGCAACGCGGTGTTGTTGCTTTGCACATCGGCCTGGTCGATGCGCAGCAGGGTGTGGCCGAACATCGACGACGGGCTGTTGAGATAGGCCGCCGGGAAAATCATCACCGCGCTATGGGGGGCGACGTCCTTGAACCATTGGGTGAATTCTTTGCAGTCCAGAGCGGGCAGGTCGGTCAGATGCAACTGATCCTTGAGCCAGCGGGTGCGTGCAGGGTAGACGCATTGGGCGTGTTTTTCACCCAGGCTGGCCGGTTCGTACAGCGCATCGACGGTGGCCTTTAGTTCGGCATCCGGATGGTGGGCGCCATCGGCGGCGAGGAAGAATTTCTTGTCGCTGACGTAGCTGCGCCAGCCGCTGATCTTGCCGGCTTCGTAATGCCCCAGCGAAAGCCAGAACGGGTCATTGGCCAGTTGCTGCAAACGTTGATCGTCGAGGTGCGGGGCCGCATGCAGCGGGGCGCAGGCGAAGAGAGCCAGGCAAGCGAGGCGTTTGAGCATGGGGGCTACTTAAGTCGGACTGAAAAAAAGACCCAAGGGGGGCAGGTCGAAAAAATAAAACCCGCGCCTCGAAAGACGCGGGCGGGTCGAGCTTAAGCCTGGGTTGCGTATTTCGCCAGACGGGCATCACTTTTCAGTACTGCGATGGTGTTGTTGTGCACGTCGTCAGCGGTCACGTCAGCCTTGCTGAAGATCTGCTGGAAGTGCTCGTGGGTCACGGCCGCGAAGTGATCGCGATCTTCCGGGGCAACACCCAGTACCACCGCGTAGGTGGTCAGTGCTTCGCCGTTGCCTTTGGCCATGTCTTCGGACAGCTCGTTCATCATGCCATTCATGGCAATCCAGGACTTGCCGCCGTAGGTCAGGGCGCTGTTGGTGCTGCAACCGTTGGTGCCCGAGGTCATGCCGAATGTGGCGTTACCCGAGGTGCCGTTGGTGGTGGAGGCCAGGAAGTGGGCCGGAGTGCCGCGCTGGCCTTCGAACAACATGTTGCCCCAACCGCAGTTCGGGCCACCTGGTGCTTCTGCCATTGCATTGAGGGAGACGACGGTGAAGAGAGTACCAAGAAGGATCCGTTTCATAGCTTTGTTCTCTTTGTGTGCAAACCAATGGACAAGGGTTCAGGCGCTTCGCAACGCCCTAGGGGCCAGTTATTAGTCCAACCCGCGCAATTTGGAGTTTAGGCACGTTCCCGGGGTTCCGTGTTTTTTTATAAACATTCAATCTCCGGCGATTTTTTTGTAGGACGCGTGCGGTGGCTATGCTTTCCCGAAAGCGCGCCTTGCCAGAGCGCTCAACCGGGAGCCAGAATGCGCCCATCTGCCCCGCCTGATGTAAGGAAGCCCGATGCCTGATCCTGTTGCTGCCAGCTTGCGTCTAGCGCCCGAAGCGCTGACTCGCCCTTTCTCCGCTGAACAGTTCAGCTTCTCGACCACCAATGATTTGGAGCCCTTTCGCGGTGTGCTTGGCCAGGAACGTGCGGTTGAAGCCTTGCAGTTCGGCGTGGCCATGCCACGCCCCGGTTACAACGTGTTTGTCATGGGCGAGCCGGGCACCGGCCGCTTTTCGTTCGTCAAACGCTACCTGAAAGCCGAAGGCAAGCGCCTGCAGACCCCGGCAGATTGGGTCTATGTGAATAATTTCGATGAGCCGCGCGAACCCCGCGCCCTGGAATTGCCGGGGGGCGGCGCTGCGGCGTTTATCGCCGATATCAACGGCTTGGTCGACAACCTGGTCGCGACCTTCCCGGCAGTGTTTGAACACCCGACTTATCAACAGCGCAAAAGCGCCATCGACCGGGCGTTCAACCAGCGCTATGACAAGGCGCTGGACGTGATCGAACGCCTGGCCCTGGAAAAGGACGTGGCGCTGTACCGCGACAGCTCCAACATCGCCTTCACGCCGATGCTCGATGGCAAGGCGCTGGACGAAGCCGAGTTCTCGCAACTGCCCGAGGCCGATCGCGAGCGCTTCCACACCGATATCTCCGAGTTGGAAGAACGTCTCAACGAAGAACTGGCCAGCCTGCCGCAGTGGAAGCGTGAGTCCAACAACCAACTGCGCCAGTTCAACGAAGAAACCATCACACTGGCCCTGCAGCCTTTGCTGGCGCCGCTGTCGGAAAAATACGCAGAAAACGCCGGAGTCTGCGGCTACCTGCAAGCCATGCAGGTGTACCTGCTCAAAACCGTGGTCGAGCAATTGGTGGATGACGCCAAGACCGATGCCCAGGCGCGCAAGCTGCTCGAAGAGCAGTATTGCCCGAGCCTGGTGGTGGGCCATCCGCTCAACGGTGGCGCGCCAGTGGTGTTTGAACCGCACCCTACCTACGACAACCTGTTTGGCCGCATCGAATACAGCACCGACCAGGGCGCGCTCTACACCACCTATCGCCAGCTGCGCCCGGGCGCCTTGCACCGCGCCAATGGCGGCTTCCTGATTCTTGAAGCCGAGAAAATGCTCAGCGAGCCGTTCGTGTGGGATGCGCTCAAGCGTTCCCTGCAATCGCGCAAGCTGAAGATGGAATCGCCCCTGGGCGAACTGGGCCGCCTGGCCACCGTGACCCTCAACCCGCAAATGATCCCGCTGCAGGTCAAGGTGATCATCATCGGCTCGCGCCAGTTGTACTACGCGTTGCAAGATGCCGACCCGGACTTCCAGGAGATGTTCCGCGTACTGGTGGACTTCGACGAAGACATCCCGATGGTCGACGAAAGCCTGGAGCAGTTCGCCCAGTTGCTGAAAACCCGCACCTCGGAAGAAGGCATGGCGCCGCTGACCTCGGACGCGGTGGCGCGCCTGGCGACCTACAGCGCACGCCTGGCGGAACACCAGGGCCGGTTGTCGGCGCGGATTGGCGATTTGTTCCAGTTGGTCAGCGAGGCGGATTTCATTCGTCACCTGGCCGGCGACGAGATGACCGATGCCGGGCATATCGAGCGCGCCCTCAAGGCCAAGGCCACGCGTACCGGTCGCGTGTCGGCGCGGATTCTCGACGACATGCTCGCCGGGGTGATTCTCATCGACACGGCTGGTGCCGCCGTGGGCAAGTGCAATGGGCTGACGGTGTTGGAGGTCGGCGACTCGGCATTCGGTGTCCCGGCGCGGATTTCCGCCACGGTATACCCGGGCGGCAGCGGGATTGTCGACATCGAGCGCGAAGTTAACCTCGGCCAGCCGATCCACTCCAAGGGGGTGATGATCCTCACCGGATACCTGGGCAGCCGCTATGCCCAGGAATTCCCGTTGGCCATCTCCGCTAGCATCGCCCTGGAGCAATCCTACGGTTATGTGGACGGCGACAGTGCTTCCTTGGGCGAGGCCTGCACCTTGATCTCGGCCTTGTCGAAGACGCCGCTCAAGCAGTGCTTCGCCATCACCGGCTCAATCAACCAGTTTGGTGAAGTGCAGGCGGTGGGCGGGGTCAACGAGAAAATCGAAGGTTTCTTCCGGCTCTGCGAAGCCCGCGGCTTGACCGGTGAGCAGGGCGCGATCATCCCCCAGGCCAATGTTGCCACGCTGATGCTCGATGAGAAGGTGTTGCAGGCCGTGCGCAACGGGCAATTCCATATCTATGCGGTACGCCAGGCGGATGAGGCGTTGAGCCTGTTGGTGGGCGAGGATGCCGGTGAGCCGGACGCAGAGGGGCAATTTCCTGAAGGCACCGTGAATGCGCGGGTGGTTGAGCGTTTGCGGGCGATTGCCGAGATGATCAGCGAGGAAGATCTTAAGGAGGCGGAGAAGGAGCTGGCGCAGCAGGCGTTGGCAGAAGCCAAGCCGACCTGATCCCTCAAGCTCGATGGAGATCAAAATGTGGGAGGGGGCTTGCTCCCGATAGCAGTGGGTCAGTCAAAATTACTTAGACTGGCACACCGCAATCGGGAGCAAGCCCCCTCCCACATTTGCTCCTGCGTATGTCACTAAATTGACAGTTGTCCCGGGAAAACGCCCGTTGGTCCCTACAACCTTGGTTTGGCGCGTTTTTCTTCTATTCTCAATTCAGGGATATCCACAGGAGTCGCAGGATAGAGACAGCCTCGCCTTGCGCTGGGGCTGAACACCGATCTACCGAGGGTCGCCGCCATGTCGCGCAACCTTTGCCTTACCCGCCAGTGCCTGGGCCTGGTCACCCGTATTGAATGCTCCATTCGCCCACTCGCCGGGGATAACGGCATGTGGACGTTATTGTTTGCCGCTGGAATGTCGGGCGAACAGCCCTCCACCGTCAAGTCCGAGGGCCCGTTTAATGGGCCCTGGGTGGCTGAAACAATGCTGGATTCCATCGTCGATAACCTGACCTTGCATGGCTACGAGCAAATGGACGAACCGCAGATCTGGTGTCTGCACCTGCAAGCCCATCTGCGCCAACTCAATGGCAGTCAAGAGCGGCTGGCCCTGTAGCGACGGCTATTTACTCTCAGGCTTGTCCAGCTTGACCTCAAAGCCGTATTGCACGGTGCTGAGGTCAGTGCGCTGGTAACTTTCCAGCGTAGTCGGCTGGCCGTAGAAGTAATGCACGTCAAACAACGCCGTGCCGTATTCCTCGGCACGGTGGCTGACGCTGAGGATCTCCTTGAGGTACTTGCCACTGGCGTCCTTGGCATAGAAGCGCCAGCTATCGGATGGGAAATCCTTCTGGTCGACGATCAGTGCGTTGTCCTTGAGCGACAGGCCCTTGGGCAGCTTGGCCGCGTCAATCGTGGTTTTTTCAATGCTGGCCAGGAAGAGCGGTACGGAGCCCACTACAAACGCGGGAGTCTCAGGGAACAGGTTGAGGTCGTATGTGAGCGTGCCGCTGACGGCGTTCAGCTCAAACGCCTCGGTCGGCAACTCGATAGGCTCGCCGCGTTCGCCCTTGTCGTCGGCGGTGAAGAAGGTGATAGGCGCATCGCTGTTGTTACGTTCGGCGCCGACCAAGTCGTCATTGAACGTGTAGGGGTGATCAAACACGATTTTCGCCGCACTGGCGTCTTCGGTCGATTGGCTGATGGTGACGCTGCTTTTGAGCTGGTCTTCGCTCATCGAGGCATCTTTTAGCCAACTGGCGGCGCTGTCGTCATACACCGTGACCGGCATCGGCAGAGCCTGCACGGTTTTCTGCAGGCTGTTTCTGTCGAAGCGCAGCACCGGCAGGTTCAGGTCTTTGTGGGTGACCGTAGCTGTAGAAAAATCCAGCACATTGACCTGCAGATTGTCGATCAGCCCATTGAAATACACCTTGGCGTAATGGCTGCTCTGCTTGTGTTCGAAGGCTTTTTGCTCGTCGGTAAGCTGTTTCTCGAAGGTCTCGGACCAGGTCTTTTGTTTCTGCATTTCAGCCAATTGTTTCTCATAGAACGCCACTTGCGCGGCGCTCTCGTTGATCGAGCCTGAGCGCGTGAGAAATTGCCCGGTGCTGTCCCGTGCCTGCACCAGCAGCGGGTTCGGCGACTCGTCGCCCAGCTCGGCGGCGAGGGGGGCGCTGTTGGTCAGTTCGATCTCGGCGTAGTTCTTTTCCAGCGCCAGCAGGTTGAGGGTGATATTGCCCTCGGTGCGTTTATGGCCGACGTCTTTTTTCGTCAGATCGAAAGTCAGCACCTTGCCCGGGGTGACCACTTCGACTGCGCCTTTGAGGCTGACCGGCTGTGGTTGGCTTTTGTTTTCCGTCTCGATGCCCTCGATAAACGGATACGTGACCGTCAGGTCGTCGGGATTGGTCAGGTTGGAGCTGCTGGGGCTCAGTTGGATGCCAGGGTCGGTTTCCGACCACTCCGGCTGGAAAGGAATGACTTTATTGTTGCTCAGGGTGACCGATTGCCATTCCAGGCCATGGGGGAATGGGAACTGGTCGGGGGCGTTGAAGTTGAACGGGAAGACCGGCTGCAAATCCGTCAGATAGTCCGAATGAGAGGTCTTGCGCAGCACGAACAGGCCGTTGATATAAGTGTCCACCAGGGCCTGCGGGGTAGGGTAGTGCTTGAGCAGGGCCAGGCTGTCTTCGCCGTACTCGGCTTCGATGGGCTTGCTGGCAAGCTTGAGGCGCGCACGCTCCAGCAACAGCAGCGAGCCGCCGAGGTCGGCAATGGCGTCGCGCAGCTTGGGATCCTGGATGTCGTCCAGAGACTGTTCGAATTGGGCGGTTTTCTCTTCGAGGGTGGCTTGCTTCTGCTCTTCTTTGGGGGAGCAGCCGCTGGCCATCAGCAACGCCGCGCACAGGCCGAGAGTGGCCAAAGGGGATCGCACATCCATCATCTGAGTTTTCCTGTCCGACATCATCGAGCCGAGTTAATGGTCTCGACACTAGCAGAAAAACTCTCTTACAGATGCCACTTGGGTCAGTTTTCTAGCGGTGACAGGTGCCGGGTGGCGGCTGGTATACTCGGCGCCATTTTTAGCCAAGCTGTGTGAGATTCAATGGAACGCTTTATCGAAAATACGATGTACGCCTCGCGTTGGCTGCTGGCGCCGATCTATCTGGGGCTGTCCCTGGGCTTGCTGATCCTGGCGCTGAAATTCTTCCAGGAAATCATTCACGTGATTCCCAACATCTTCACCATGTTGGAAGCGGAAGTGATCCTGTTGCTGCTGTCGCTGATCGACATGGCCCTGGTGGGCGGCTTGCTGGTGATGGTGATGATTTCCGGCTACGAGAACTTCGTCTCGCAGCTGGACATCGATGAAAACAAGGAAAAGCTCAACTGGCTGGGCACCATGGACTCTTCGTCGCTGAAGATGAAAGTGGCGGCCTCCATCGTGGCGATTTCCTCCATCCACCTGCTGCGCATCTTCATGGACGCCAAGAACGTCGATCCGCAACACCTGATGTGGTACGTGATCATCCACATGACCTTCGTGGTCTCGGCGTTTGCCATGGGCTACCTGGACAAGCTCACCAAGCACTGATGCCCCGCGCCGGCCTTACTGCTCGACGAAGTAGTAAGGCTGGCGGTTGATCGCCATCTGCTTGATCACCGTGACCTTCTCATTCAGCCGGTCGGTGTGATCCATCAGCGCAACATTGCCGGGCTTGACAGTGAGGAAGGCGCGCAGCTCGGCTTCGGTCTTAAGGATCGGCAGGTAGGCTTGCAGGTAGAACACGCTGGCGCCGGCGATCCGCTCGTTGGGCTGGAACATCGCCACCGCTTTCCCTTCGTCCTGCAGCGTCTGGATCTGGCTCATCACCGGTACGAATGAGTGGCGCACGTCGGCTTTAGGTGCGAACCAGAATGCCGCGCTCAGGTAACAAGCGATGGCCAGGCTGAAAACCCCGGCGATGATGCGCCGATGGTAACGGTACAGCGCCGGCCTGTGTGCCTTGGCCCACTCCAGCAACACCCGCGCATATTCGGCGGCCAGTACCGCCGCGGCTGGCGTCAGCGCCATCAAGTACACGGTGCGTTTGCTGGAAGCCAGGGTCAGCAGGGTGAACTGCGCCACCAGCCACACACTGAAAAACAACCGGTAGCGATTACGCACCAGGCTTTTACGGAAGTGCCACAGGCCCAGGTACACCAGGATATTCCAGGGCAGGAACGCCTCTGGCAGCTTGGCGATGTAATAGTAGAACGGCTCGTAGTGCCCGGCTTCGACAAACGAGCCGCTGAAGCGTCCAACGCTGTTGGTCCACAACACTTCCCCCACGGCCTGCATCCCGCCGCGTTGAAACAGAAATCCCAGCCAGATCAGCAAGGGCACCAAGGCCAGCAGCGTGAATAGTGCCGGCTTGAGCCAGTCACCGATGCGTAGGCGCCTATCCATCAGGCTGGTGCTGAGCAAGTAGACAAAGATCACGATGCCCGGCATCGCCAGGCCCAACACGCCCTTGCTCAACGTGGCGATGACCATACCGACGGTAAACAGCGCCCAGGCCCAGGTACTCGAACCTTCACGATCGCGCCGTACCGCCTGGTAAAACCCCAGCAGGGTAGTGGTCACGCCGAGGCTGAGCAACGAATCCTCACCCACCCCTCGCACATTGCCCCAGTAACTGGCCATGGTCGCCAGGATCAGCGCAGCGCTGAATGCCAGTGTCTGCGGTCGTCCAAAGCGGCGCAGCATGCCGTACAGCAGCATCACGCTGAACAAACCGGCGAACGCCGAGGCCAAACGCACGGCCCCGGTGCTGGCGCCAAACAGGCGAATCGCCCCGGCGTCCAGCCACAGGCTCAGGGGTGGTTTTTCCAGGAACGGCTCGCGAAACAGACGCGGCACCACCCAGTCATCGTCCAGGTGCATGGCCATGGCGATCCCGGAAACCCGGGCCTCGGTGGAGCCTTGCAGCTCATGGTTGCCAAGGGCAAAGAAGAACAGCAGACCAGCAAGCAGGAGCAGCAGGGGAGCGGGACGCGTCATGGAATCTGGCTACCGGGGCATGAGACCGATCGGGCGACCGGTCATGGGTAGTCAGGGAGTATACGAGCGCGATTCTTAACCTTTGGTGAACGGCCGTGGGGTTTTTCTCCGGCGTATCAAGGCAGTTTCAAGCTGGGCACTGCCGCTTTGCCTTGTGCGGTCAGCACCGGCTCCAACTGCTCCCAGGTGAAGGCCAAGTCGTTGTCGCAGCCGTCACCATTGGCCGGTGTCGAGAGTTGCAGGCCCTGGGTGTTGAAGCTGAGGTGAAAGTTGGAGTAATCGGTAATCGCGGGGCAGCCCTCGTCGGTGGTGTTTTGCTTGGCCAGCCAAGTGCTGAAGGCGGCCGGCAGCTTCAAGTGGCCGGAATAAGCGTCATACCATTGCTGATGGCCGCCGAGCCAGGTCCATGGGTCCACACTGTCACCGGTTTGCAGGTTCCAGGAGTGCAGGCCCCAACTGATGCCCATGGCGCCTTGGCCTGCGGCCCAGCGGTAGAACCGCACGGTGAGAAATTGCGATGACCAATAGGCGGGTTCAACCTCGATTTCACTGGTATAGGCCGAGCCGTTTCGACCCAGGTATTCACGCCGTTCATAAAAATAGTCGGTTAGGTCCTCGTCATTGACGGCCAGGGCGGCGAGCTGCTGGTTGATCTTCTGCACTGCCGGGCTGTCACCTTCCAGCTTGAGCGTGACACGGGGGCCTTGGGTCTTGAGCGCGTAGGAGTGGTTTTTGAAAGTCTTCTTCTCGGTCTTGATCGGCAGCGGCGCGGCTTCCATGGGCGCGTTATAGGCATCGCTGCCGCAGCCGTCCGTGCCGATGCGGCGCAAGGCCAGGGGTAGCGGCTTGCCGTCGGCGGTTTTGCTCCAGGCTCCGGAG
Source organism: Locusta migratoria (assembly GCA_026315105.1). NCBI lineage: Eukaryota > Metazoa > Arthropoda > Insecta > Orthoptera > Acrididae > Locusta > Locusta migratoria. The sequence continues at coordinate 266,185 of JAOYRU010001584.1, forward strand.
AGGGTATCGCCCTGGGGGTTTTGCAGGGCCCAGAAACCGGTGTTTCCTTCCTCCACCCAAGGGGCGTTGTCGTTGGCCTGAGTCAGCTGGATAGGAGTACGGATGCGCTGGTAGTAATAACTGCCATGCTCCCCGTCGGCGCCATTGAAACAGACGGTAATAGCGGACTTGCCCAAGGTGCCTTGCCAGACCCCGGCCAGTTCGGCAGCGGTTGCGAATGAAGGGATAAAGGCGAGTGCGATGACGGCGAAGGGCTTGAACACGGGTATCTGACTTCCGGTTGTCTGATAAAGGCCGTCAGGGTAATGGGAAGTGTGAGGGGATGCCAGCGGGCGAGGTGCGGTGAGGCGTCTCGCCCTTTTTCGTGTTTTAGGGCTGTGGCGTCTGGCTAGTGAATGGCTGGGTGTTCAGGACTCGTTCTACGAGTAACTCACCCAGAACGATCAATTGCTGAGCGGCCAGCAACTTGTGGCGGTGCGCGCCTTCAAGCTCGAAAGCCAAGTCGGTGGTCATGGCGTTGAGAGAGGCGAGGGTTTCGCTGGCTTGGATTAGCAGGGTTTCGGGGTGGATGTCTTCGGCGAGGATGAAGAGGGTGGTTGGGGGATTGGGGGTGATTTTTTTCATGATGAAGCTCCCACACTGTTTAAGGAGCTGCCTCTCCCTGCTGTCAAACAGGAATGGGTGGCAGCTGTACGCGGGTTGACAGACCGGAAGTGTAGGAACCCGGCGCACCCGAAGATGCCCCACGCACAGCCGCCATGAACGGGGCGGAATGCGTAAGCATGCCGCCTTATCACGGGGTGTGAAAGGTTACACTTTTCGGCCTGTCAAAGCCGGTCGCTGATCATCAGCGACGCAAAGAAGTTAGCGTTGTGAGGTGGCTTGCGCTAGTTCACCAACAGCGCGGCAACTTGCGGGAAAATTCCGAAGCTCGGCCCTGTTGGCGTCCGCCGTCGTCAGGCTCTGTTAAAAGCTCCACTCCTCAGCCCGAACCAACTGGCAGAACGGCCCATTGAGCGTGGCATTGTGATGAGCCACGATCACCTCTGCTTTCATCAAGGGCGTGTCAGAACAGGTATGACCGTCGGCGATAAGTACCGCATCGAAGCCAAGATCACGCGCGGCGCGGCAGGTGCTGTCGACGCAGTATTGCGTTTTCATCCCAGTGACTACCACGCCGGTGGCGCCGCTGGAGCGCAAATTATCAGCAAGGTCTGTCATCGCAAAAGCGTTGGGCCGCCGCTTTTCGAACATCACTTCTCCACCTAGCAACTTCAGTTCCTCTGCAACCAGCGTAAGCGGGCTACCCGATTCGATTGGCGAGCCAGCGGGGCCGATGTGACGGGCGAGAAAAATCGGCGCGCCTGCGCTGCGGGCCTTGTCCATCAGGGTATTCAGCGTTTCCAACAGTTCGTCGCAACGCCATGGTTTTTCCGGGCCGTGGATGAGTCCGACTTGGATATCGAGTATCAACAGGGCGTACATAGGTGCATCTCCTTGCGTATGAACCAGCGACACAAGGGCATAAAAAAAGGCCCTGTCCATCGCTGGCGGGCCTTTGAAGTGTTCGTCTGTTATTGGCTCACGACACCTCGCACGCTCCGCTTGAAGCGGTCATGGTGGTGGTTGTCGAGGTGAGGCAATAATTACTCATGAGTCGACACTAGCAATATCGCTGCGGGCTGACAAGGCCGATACCTGGGCGACACGGTGGCGACAATGCTTCATGAACGCGTTGCTCCCGGATTGTCGACGCCAGGAGTGGCAAATAGATGCTCGGCGGCAAAGTCTACGAATACGCGAATTTTCGGTGAAAGATGGCGGCTGGACGGCCACAGCGCCCAGAACTGCCCCTGATCTTCACTGTAACCCTCGAGCACGGTTTCCAGGCGCCCCTGGGCGATGGCTTCGCGCGCGAGGAAATCCGGGACAAATGCGATGCCATGCCCATCCACCGCGGCCATCAGCATGGCCTCCATGTTGTTCAAGATCAGTGCGGTGGGCAGGCGCAGCTGCGTGAACTGGGGCGCCGAAGACATACTCCAGTCCATGATTTTACCCGTGGTGACAAATCGGTAACGCAAGCACTCGTGATGCTCAAGCTCAATGAGCGTGACGGGGCGCCCCTTACGCTGCAGATAGTCGGGCGATTTGCTGGGTGGGGCGGCGGTGTTTTTGCTGCTGTTTATCATGGTTGAAAATCGGGCGGAACATCCGATGCTGGAACTGGGGCTGTTCCTGTTTCCGCGCTTTGTCGGTGTACAGATCCTGCCGATCGGCACCTGCTACTGCTACATCGTCTTGATCGTCTTGCTGCCATTTCGGTTTATCGGTGTGGAAGGGGCCAGCGCGTTTGAGGCGGGGTTGATGATGTTGGCACTCTCTGCCCCAATGCTGTTTGTACCGATGGCTGCCGCGTCGCTGACGCGCTGGCTGTCGGCAGGGATACTTTGCGCGATCGGCTTTGTGATCGCGGCGGCCGGGCTCTACTGGCTGAGTACGATTCCGGTCGGCGCCCATGCGCAGATTATCGCGGCTATGCTGCTGACCGGTATCGGCACCGGCTTGCCGTGGGGCTTGATGGATGGTTTGTCGATCAGTGTTATTCCCAAGGAACGAGCGGGGATGGCCGCGGGTATTTTCAACACCACGCGGGTGGCCAGCGAAGGTGTCGCCCTGGCAATTACGGTTGCGGTGCTGACGGCGCTGGTGGCGCATCATCTGAGTCTCAGTGACGCGGTCAAACTGTCTGCTGTCGACTATTCGGGTATCGCGCAACGCCTGGTAATGGGTGATATCCAACACGCGAGCGCCGACGCCGGTCAAATTCCATTAGCGGTGCTGAGCTCTGCTTATACCTCAGGGTTCAACACCTTGTTGCAGCTATTGGCGATGTTCACGCTGTTCACTGCTGCCGTGGTCTTCCTGTTCCTGGGGCGCCAAAGCGAGGCCGGTGTTGAATCCGCGCCCGATGCCGTGCGTTTTTCATCCGATACCTGAGAGCCGCTCCGGAGCCATGCCTGATGTCGTCCAATACACACTTTACGCCGCTGATTTTGGCGGGCATTGCTTTACTGTGCGGCTTGTCGGTGGCCAATGTTTACGTTAACCAGGCGCTGCTGCCGGTCTTTGCAGGTGCCTTGCACGCGGATGCAGGGCAAACCAGTTGGACATCCCTCTAAGTGGCGAGCGGCAGTAGATGGCGTTCCTGTCCATGAGGGCTTTGGCTGCAAGAGGCCCCAATCCTACCGATGCCTTGCAGTTCAATGGCTGAACCGAGCCGGGCAGATTGATAAGCGCTTTCAGCCCAGCCTTTTTTTGTTGTAGATCAGATAAAACAGGGTGCCCAGCAACAATCCCCAGAATGATGACGACACATGGAAGAAGTTCGGGAAATACACGGTGATCATCAGCGTCGCCACGGCCGGGTAGTACGGCTCAGTTTTGAGCGAATCGCGCAACGCATCTGCCAGGGTGCTGAACAGGGCCAGTGCCGCCAGCGCGAGAATGATCTGCGACGGGATCACTGACAGCAGGCTGACCAGGCCGGCCGCAAACCACGCCATTACCAGGTAGGTCCCCCCTGCAGCGCAACTGGCAATGTAGCGCAGGGATTTGTCATGGGACGCCAGCGGGCCGGCGCACATGGCCGCCGTCAGCGCCGCCAGGTTGAGGTTGTGGCAACCGAACAACGACGCGCACGAGGTGGCTAGCCCAGTGACGAATAGGGTGCCGGGAAAATGAGTGGCGTAGCCGTTGTTGCGCAAAATCAGATAGCCCGGGATGTTTTGCGAAAACAAAGTGACCACGAACAACGGGATCGACAGGTTGATAAAGGATGAGAGGGTAAACACCGGTGCGACAAACTCGACCCCGTGGACCGACGCCGCAACCACCGGTTGCACCGCCGGCTGGAACAGGAAATAGGCGAATAGCACACCGAGCGCCACCGGCAAAGCGACCAACGGCTTGTAGATAAACAGCAGCAACCAGATGCCGCTTACCAACCCGACGATCAGCGGGTAGGTCTCAAACGCTGGCACAAAGGATTTGGCCAGTGACAGCAAGACCCCCGCCAGCATCGCCGACGACAGGCTGGCGGGAATTTTCTCGATGTAGCGGGCAATACGTGGCACCGAGGCCAGGGCCAGCATCAACGCCCCCGACATGCAAAAAGCCCCCACGGCCTCATCGAACCCACCCAGCGGCTGGTTATAGCTGAGCAAAATGGCCGACCCCGGCGTCGACCAGGCAAAGGCATAAGGTTTTCTAGTGGCCAGGGAGAACCCGATCCCCATCACCCCTTGGAACAGGCACAACACCGCCAAGGCACTCACCGCCTGGGAGGGGGTGGCACCCACGTTATAAAAACCCTGCAAGACGATAAAGAACGTACTGATAAAGCCGATCAGCGCGGCACTCGCGCCCGTGCTGACCAGGCTCACCCACTCGCCGGGCACCTGGCCCCCTGCGACGCCAGTCTTACTCAAAGCACTCATGCTGCCACCTCGCTCGTCGGATTTGCGACGAAAGAAAAGGGCCAATCTTGCAATCCAAAATATTCGATGCTAAAACCAATATCCATTGGATATTGGATATGTTGTCCAATAGTAGTGAGAAGTGGATTTGAAAAGCAAACTGCTCAGCGACCTCGGAGAGATTCAACACAGGACTGCCAGCGAGCAGATTGAACAGGTGTTAAAGCAGGCAATTCTGGAGGGCCGTCTTCCTCCGGGAGAGGTCTTGCGCCAGGAAGAGCTGGCGCAAACCTTCAACGTCAGTCGGATGCCAGTTCGCGAGGCCCTGAAGAAGCTGGAAGCGCAAGCACTGGTGGACTTCGTACCCTATAAGGGCGCGATCGTGACGCAGATTTCCAAAGCCGATGGCCTCGATAACTACGCCATCCGCCTGGCACTGGAACCGGCCGCCATTCGGTATTCGATTCCTTTTTTGACAAGTGACGATCTGCAGTTGGCCCGGGACTTGATCCAGCAAATGCATGACGAAACGGAAATGGACCAACTGGGTGTACTGAACAAACGTTTTCACATGTGCCTGTACGGCAAGACGCCCCATGTGAAGTTGTTGCAATTGGTGGAGAAACAGCTGTCGGTGGAGGATCGATACCTGCGCTTTCACCTGTCGGCCATGGGACGCGAGCACATGTCACAAGATGAACACCTGGCGATGGTTGAAGCTGCAACCCACCAGGACCTTGATCGCGCCGAAGCGTTGGTGCGCAAGCATTTGATTAAGGCAGCCATTGCACTGGAAAACTTTTTCGACCGAAAAACCTGAGCGCAGGCTCATCACACACGGAGGTGGATCATGACCCAGGTCATGTCAGCAACAGCCATAGACTCTGCGCAAAACCTGGCAGGCAAGTCGATTTTCCTGGAGATGGGCGCACGCCTGGGGGTCGTCGAACTGCTGATGCAGGGCGAGCCGTTCGAGGCCGGGCAAGTGGTGCGTATCAGCGGCGCCAAACAGCATTTCGTAGAGTCTTACCTCAAGGCGCTGTGCAAGCTGGGGCTGGCGACTGAGCGTGCGGGCCACTACACCGGCACTGCCGAGCTGCCGGTAGCGGTCAATAACTGCGGCTACCTGCTCTGGGCCCTGCAGTCCTGTGCACCGCTGATCGAACACCCGGTGCAGTTCGCCAACGACTTGCCCGGTTCGATCGATACCTACGTGCGTAACGGCGAACACGTGGCCAGGACGTCCAAGTGGATGGGGGCGACCGACTTTTATCCCCATGCCGAAAAGGAAATCCTGAAGGCCAACCCGAAGAAGATCATCGACTTCGGCTCCGGCACCTGCGGATTATTGATCCGCTTGCTGGAGCAACTGCCCAACGCCACTGCCATAGGCATCGACCTGAGCGCGAGCGCCTGCGAGAAGGCCCGGGAAATTATCGAGGGCAAAGGCCTGAGCCAGCGAATTCAGGTGATCCACGCACCGGTGGAGAGCCTGATCACTGACCCGAGCCTGCTCAAGGATGTCGATGTCATTCACGCAGGCTTCGTGTTCCACGACCTCAACCCCACCCAGAGCCAAGTCCTGCCGCGCCTGCTGGCCGCCATCAAGGCCGCCTCGCCCCAGGCCAAGCTGGTGATTGCCGACGCCATCCCTGATGACGCGCCCTGGGAAAACAACGCTTACTCGCTGGCATTCACGTTTTTGCACACCCACTTCATGGACCGCAAATTCCCGACGGAAGACGGCTGGCGCGGGCTCCTTGAAAAAGCCGGGTTCAGCGACGTGACTATCAGCAAACCCGGCCTTTCCGGCAGTCGCCTGATCGTCGGTCACTAGAGCAACACCTAACCTCAAGCAGTAAGAAATCCTATGCAGTAACCACTCATCGGGAGATCGATCATGCGTATAGAAAACCTTGTGGACCGCGTCAAAACCCATCGTTGCTACAGCCATCCGATTTTCCAGAACTGGGCGCGGGTCAACCCCGGCACCGAGGCCATCGGCGCCCTTTTCCACCATATCCGCAGTTTTTGCGACGCCACCCGTCCCGGCTGGAACCTGCCCCAGGGCTTGAAGCAGATCGGCCTGTCCACGGAAAGCCACCTGCTCCAGGAGATCGTCGACAGCGAGGAAAACCACGGCCCGGAACTGGCCATGATGGCCGGGCATATCATCAACCGCTCGGTGCCTGGCAAGCCGGTTTTCGACGACCTGACCGACCAGATCCACATCGAGTCCATGCTCAAGCGCTGCTCCGACGAACTGCTCGGCCAACTGCCCGGGTATGACTTCAGCACCGGCCTGATGCCCCAGACCAAAAAAGCCATCCAGACCTTCGAAGCGCGCAAGTCCACGGCCGCCCAAGACGTGTACAAAAGCCTCGGTACGGCCCTGGCTCTGGAGATCATTTCCAACCGGCAACTGATTCCCGGCGAAAAGGCCTGCCTGATCGATAGCGGTTTGTACCGCGCCAGTTTCGACGAGCCGGCGATGCATTACCTGGTGGAGCACTACGGCGAAACCGGCGCCGAATGTCAGCACGAACAAAACGCCATCGAGGCCGTAGGCTCGGTACTCAACCCCGACAACAGCGCGGCGATCGTGCAGGGCGCCGATGACTTCCTCAACAACCTGGAAGCCCTGTGGGATCTGCTCGATGCCACCCTGCTGCAGGCCGAGGGCGACCGCGTCGCGGCGTGAACCTTACCGTCGGGCCGGGCAACCGGCCCCCTTAATGACAACAAGGCAGGTAGACCATGAGCTCAGCAAAACTCGACAAGATCTTCGAAGCCATCTTCCAGCGCCCGGTGGGCGACCATGAAGACATCTTCGACCTGGGCGCCAACTCCCTCACAGCGATCCAGTTGATCGGCCAGGTCAACGAGGCGTTCGGCGCCAACATCAACATGGAGCAGTTTTTCCGCATGCCCTGCAAACAAACGGTACTTGCGCAGTTGCAAGCCACCCACACAGCACACACGGCCTGAGAGGGTTGCCATGCACAGCCTGTTCACCCTGACCCTGAATCTGGAACGTGCTGGCAAGGTGATCTGTGTCCAGAGCCTGCCGCTCGACCCTGCGCGGGCAACCCTATTGTTGCTGTCGCCGGTGGGCACCCAGTGCTTCTACATGAAGAACGCAGCGCTGTTTCTGATCAGCCGTTTCAACCTGATCATCCTCGAAAGCGACGCCTTGCTGGCATACGCCGCGGCAGCCGACCTGGCGCCCGACGAAGGCGTCGCCGACTTTCTCCGCCAGTTCCATGCAGCGCTGCCCAAGGCCGTGCACGTGGACGCGCTGGTGGGTTATTGCTCCTCGGCGCCACTGGCGTTGCTGGCCGCCAGCCTGGGCGCTTGTCGCACCTTGCTGCTGCTCAATGGCGCGTACTTTCTCAAGAATGACGAGGTCAGCAAAAGCCAGTACGAACGCGATGTGGAGCGCATGATGCAGTCGATTCCTCAGGGCAATTGCGCCCGGGTGTACGAGGCCGTGAGCCTGGTGCACGCCAACAGCGCCTATACCCCCAGCGACTATCGCTACCAGCAGGTGCGCCCTCTGCGGGAATTGCCCGCATTCCGCCAGTACCTGACGTTCCTCAACAGCCTGGCGAGCCTGGAAGTGGTCAGGACGGCACAGGCCGTACAGGCGCCCACGCTGGTGTGGTGCGGCAGCCAGGACCGCTATACCGACACTGCGTCTTCCCGGTACATCGCCAAATGGCTGCCCCACAGTGAATTGGTGGAGGACCCAGACGGCCAGCACCACGACTTTGTCGACGGCCACAAACAGTTGTACCAGGCCATAACCCGTTTTCTGACCCATCACCAGCAGAGGGCCGTTCAATGAATGCCCACAACTCGCTGCCCACCAAAGCCTACCGCCGGTTCCAGTCGATCTGCACGCAAACGCCCAATGCGATTGCCGTGGTCGACGAAGGACAGTCGGTCACCTATCAACAGCTCCACACGCAGGTGCTGGAACGTTGCGCGGAACTGACGCGCCAAGGTTTAGCCGAGCACCCTTACGTACCGCTGATGGCCAGCCGGTGCCTGGCATATCTGGTGACAGTCCTGGCCTGCTGCAAACTGGGCATTGCCTACGTCTGCATCGAACCAGGCACGCCAGGCAAACGCCTGATCGCCTTGCTGGAACAACTGGGCTGCAGCCATTTGCTGCTGCTCGGCCAGCCAGCAGACGTGCGCCTTGACCCACGGCTGACCTGCTTTCGCCTGGATGCCAGCGGAACCCTGAACGCCGAAGGGCCGGCCTTGCGCCCGCCCATCCAGCGGTGTTTGGCTGACGCCTCGGTGATCACTGTGATGTTCACCTCCGGCACTACCGGAGTTCCCAAGGGTGTGCGCATCAGCCATGACGGGCTGCTGAACCTGGTGGACAACGTGCAGCGTCAGGTCCAGGGCATGGCTCGCAGCTATGTGCATCATTCGTCCATCGGCTTCGACGCCGCCTTGTTTGAAGTCTGGGTGCCGCTGCTGACCGGCGCCCGCGTCACCCTGCAACACGGTGCGTTCAATATCGACAGCCTCACTCAATGCGTGCTCGCGGCCCGGTGCGATGTGCTGTTGCTGACGACCTCGCTGTTCCACCTGGTGGCGCAGCACCGCCTGTCGATGCTCGACTCGGTGCGCGTGCTTTACGTGGGCGGCGAAGTACTCAAGCCAGTGCATGCCCGCGCCCTGCTGGTGGCCAACCCCGGCATTACCTTGGTGAATGGCTATGGCCCCACCGAGAACACGGTGTTCTCCACCTGGTACAGCCTGAACAAACCCCAGGACGCCGAGCTGGATGTACTGCCCATCGGGCAATTGCTCAACCAGGTACACGCTAAAATCGTCGACGCCCAACTGCAAGAAGTCGACCCCGGCACGCCCGGCGAGCTGCTGCTTGCGGGCGCCAACCTGGCCCTGGGTTACCTTGACGAAGCGTTGACTGAGACCCGCTTCCTGCAGCTGCCGGAGGGTACCTATTACCGCACCGGCGACTACGTGACAGAAGGTAAGCACGGATTGCTTTTTTACCAGGGCCGCATCGACGAACAGGTGAAAATCAAAGGCTACCGCGTGGAAATCGCCGAGGTTGAACACGCCCTGACCCAACTGCCCGGCATCGCCCAGGCCGTGGTGCTGGCACGCGCCATGAATGCACTGGAAAACAGCCTGCACGCGTTCATCGTATTCCAGCATGGCTGGCCAAATACCGATGAAGGCAAGCTGATGAGCCTGCTGGGCGGCCAGCTTCCCCACTACATGGTGCCGACCCGGATCCACCACTTGCCGGAACTTCCGCTGACGGCCAACGGCAAGGTCGACAAGCGCCGTTTGCAGACGCTGGAGACAGCACCGGCAGCGTCACCCCGTCAGGCCGGTTCAGCCGTGCTCGAGGCCTGGTCCGGCATCCTCGGCACCCGCAACCTGCAGCTGGAAAACTCTATTTACGCCTATGGCGCCTCGTCCTTGAGTGTGGTCATGGCCCATAGTCGAATCAACCAGACCCTTGGCAGAAGAACCCCGTTCGACGAAGTCGCCAGGCTGAACACCTTGCAAGAGTGGGTGCAGTACTACGCAACGCATGAAAACCTCAGTAACTTCTCTTAGGAGCCGACATGGACATCACTGACTTTTCGTTGACGGAACAGGAACTTCAGCAATTCGACCGGGATGGGTTTATCGGTCCCTTCACGCTTTATGAGCCTGAAGAGATGAAACAGATGCACAAAACCGTGCGCGCTCAACTGTTCAACCGCACCCACGCGCCCTACGACGCACCGCTGGATGTGGCGATCACCAACTACGACCGCCACCTGGATGTGGACTTGCTGACCCACCATGTGTTTCGAAAGGAAATCGTGCACCGCCTGCGCAGCATCCTCGGCCCGGACGTGATCTGCTGGCGCAGCGAGTTCATCCCCAAGTACCCGGGCAACGAAGGCACCGACTGGCACCAGGCAGACACCTTCGGCCACGCTTCCGGCGAGCCGCAACTGGTGTGGCCCGAGGACGAGTCGTTCGGCGGCGCCATCAATGTTTGGACCGGCTTCACCGATGCCACCCAGGAAAACGGCTGCATGCTGTTTATCCCCGGCACCCACAAGCAAATGAACTACGACGAGTCCATCGGCATGACGTTCGACCCGGTGGCCAACAAGGACGTGGTCAAGGGCCAGTACGCACGGGGGTTCAACGGCTATGACTACAGCACCCTGCAAAAGGACAAGTCGTGGCAGCCGGATGAGGCGGCGGCGGTGCCAATCGTGATGAAGGCAGGCCAATTCGTGATCTTCCGCTCGATGCTCATGCACTGCTCGCTACCCAACTCGACAACCGACAAGACCCGCCTGGGTTATGTGGCCCGCTACGTGCCCGGACGGGTCAAGGTTTACCCCGATACCGATTACGTGAAGGAGTTTGGTGGCGAGTATCGCCTGGACCGGTTCGGCGTGGTGCAGGTGGCCGGTACCGCCACCGACCACAAGAACCGGGTGGCGGCCAAGAGCCTCAGCGGCCTGGATCTCAAACCCCTGGCCACATACTGAGGATTGACCATGGAAAAGCCCTCTTACCTGGCCATTGACCACATTGCGTATGCCACCCGGTCCACGGAGAAAACCTCGACGTTCTTCACGGCCCTGGGGTTCGAGGTGCTGTTCCATAAACAACCGATCGATACGTTTGGTGTGCTGATCACCAAGCTGCGCTCTCCGGCGGGGGAAATCGTGGAAGTGGTCGAACCCTTACGCGCCGACAGCGTCGTCAGCCGGTTGCTGGTGAATGTGGAGGCATGCGTTTACCACGTGGCCTTCAGGGTCGGCGACATGCAGGCCACCCAAGCGTCCCTGGCGAGCCTCGGCGGCGTTACGGTGACCACGCCCATGGCCATTCCGTACCCGGCTACCGCGGAACATCGTTCGCTGACCACCTCGCACATGTTCCACCCAGCAGTGGGCCTGTTCGAGATCACCGGTTAAGGAGCTGGCCATGGTCGCTGCCCTTTTGGCGCAACAGCGCTGGCTTGCACCGCTGCCCGGTGCCCTCGCAAACGCCGACCGCTTGCTGCTGTGCTTTCCCTATGGCGGTGGGGGGGCCTCGGCGTTTAATGACTTGAGCCGCTTGGCCGATATCGGTATCGCGGCGTGGGCCGTCAAGCTGCCCGGGCGCGAGGAACGCGGCCATGAAGCATCAGCCACGCAGATCGCAATGCTGATTGAGGCCATTATCGATGAACTGCGAGGCGTGAGCGTACCGTATGCGTTCTACGGCCACAGTTTCGGGGCCGGGCTGGCACTGGACGTCGCCCACGCGCTGGCCGAACGCGACCGACCGTTGCCGACGCACTTGATCCTGTCCGGGCGCATGCCGCCCCATGCCGGCTACTCGCCGCTGCTGGGGGCGATGGACGACCATCAACTGTGGCAGCACGTGTGTGCAGAGAGCCCGTTGCCGCTGCCGACGGATGCCTCATGCAGTTTCGCCCGCCACGCCCTGGGCAAGCTCAAGGCCGACCTGGCGCTCAACGCGCAACTCACTTATCACTTTATCCGCCCGCTGCCGATGCCTCTGCACATTCTCAACGGTAGGGACGACCCGTTGCTTGACCCCCTACGCCTGGACGAGTGGCAGCGCTACACCAGTGCCGGCTTCCATAGCGAGTGCGTGCCCGGCGGGCATTTTTTCTTCAACAGCGATTTTCAACGTTTGTATTCACCCCTTTTAACCGCCCTCAATGAACAAGGCAGCTAAGCGTTATGGAACGTGCATTCTGGAACACCCCTTATCTCTCGTCCCTGGACGCTCGCGTGCTGAGCATCGAAGGGCGCGACGTGGTGATCAGCCCGACGATTTTCTTCGCCGAATCCGGCGGCCAGGAGTCAGATCAGGGCCGCATCAACCGGATCGACGTCAGCCAGGCCACGGTTGCCGATGATCGCATCATCTACCGCCTCGCCGAGGAGCCGGACTTTGCCGTGGGTGACCTGGTCAGCGTGGAAATCGACTGGCCCCGGCGGTATGCGCTGATGCGCCTGCATTTCGCCGCCGAGATCGTCCTGGAGTTGTTCTACAAGAAATTCCCGGCCCTGGAAAAGATCGGCGCGCACATCAGCCAGAGCAAGGCGCGATCGACTTTGCGCTGATGGGCAATATCAGCCAGTACTTCCCGAGATATTGCAGGACGTCGAGCAACTAGTGGCGGCCGACCTGCCGATTGAAAGTCGCTTTACCGATGCAGAGCGCTTGCGCCGTTGCTGGTACATTGAGGGTTTTCAGAGGTGCCCTGTGGCGGCACACACCTGCGCACCACAGGCGAGGTCGGGCGTATTCGCCTCAAGCGCAACAACATTGGCGCGCACAAAGAACGCGTCGAAATCTACCTGGTGGACTGACCGCACAGCAGCGGTTTCAGGAGACAACCATCATGCTCAACGTCATGTCTGCACTTGGGTTGCTGCTATTGATGCCGGGGCCAACCAATACTCTATTGCTGCGCTCCGGAGTGCTCAGCGGCTTCCGGCGCGCCTGGCCCCTGAGCCTGCTGGAGTGCCTGGCCTACCTGCTGCAGATTTCCTTCTGGGGCTACCTGCTCAGCCATATCGGCGACAGTGCGCCCTGGTGCCTGAAGTGGGTGCAACTGGCGTCGGTGGCGTATCTGATCAAGACCTCCTACCGACTCTGGCGTCACCCCGATAACCCGCGCAATCCCCTTCCCGAGGCGCGGGTCTCGCGGCTGCATTTCTTTTTGCTCACCCTGATCAACCCAAGGGTTTACTGGTGGTCTCGTTCATCGTGCCCGGTGCAGACCTTTGCGGATATCACCCTGTACCTGCATTTTGTCGCACAATTCAGCGTGGTGGGTGATTCCGGTCGGCTGCACCTGGGTGCTGTTCGGGGCACGCATCAAACGCAGCGGGCATGCCTGGCTGACGCCGCTGAATATCAACCGCACGGCCTCTGTGGTGATCGGCTGCTTCGCGATGGCGATCCTTTCCCGATTGACGGGCTCCTTGATCAACACCAGCGTGGCCTTTTAATCCCCCCACGCCCGCCGGCGTTTTGCCAGTAGCAAGAATTTGCTTTGCCAATCCAGTGGTCACTCAGCGTATCGAGACGACATTGTGATCCCTGATTTGATTGATGGCAGATGCCGACAGGCTGCCGGTGGCCGCCTTCTGGATATGTTCACTCCACCAAGCATCATTGGGCGTCAGCGTTCGATGTAATCCGCCCGGTTGTAAGCGCTTCGAATTTTATCCTTATCGACATGCTGCCAGCGCGACTTCGATTAGCTCCGGATCCCATCCATGCTCGTTCAGAATTGTGCGGGCCATGGAGCGCATGCCGTGGCTGACCAAACGGTCCTGAAAGCCCATTCGTTTCAACGCCCATGTTGGCTGTCTGGCTATTCCGCGTGGGTGCGAGGGTTTCTATCAGACGGGAACACATAATCCCTGTGGCCGCTATGGGGCTTAAGCGTCTCCAATAACGAGAGTGCATGTTCGGTCTGCGGGATCATGTGCGGACGACGATTTTTTTCGCTCCGCAGGGATTCAAAAAACCTTAAAGGCCTCCCGTAGCCCTGAAATCCCCGTATTTGCTGGGTTTCAGGCACAAAAAAAGACGTCCGTGGACGTCTTTAGATGATGAAGTGGTGGAGCCGGGGGGATTTGAACCCCCGTCCGCCAGTACTCCGCTGTCGGTACTACATGCGTAGCCGTTTCTATTAAGTTAACCCTCAGCGACCCGAAGGGCAGGGTGCTTTGGGCGAGTTGTGTAAGTTTTAGCCGCTTCGTCCACAACGTACTGCACGGCGATTCTGTTCTATATGACAATCACTTTGGGTTTACAGACATCCCCTGGTGATTGCTGGACCCGAAGGTACCAGAAGCTCAGGATCTAAGGCTGCTTACGCAGCGATAGAGAATTCCTGGCCGTAGTTTTCGTCATTGGCAAACTATAAGAAGTTGCAACAGTGATTTACGAGTTCTGGTTACCAACTCGGCATGCACCTAAAGTTTCGCAACCGGCGTCGAATCCTAAACGGCCCCGTGCTTGTAACTCGTTGTTTCTTAGTGAGTGACAAGCCTGTGTAGTGTACGTCAAAAGGTCAGCGAAGGCCAACCCGAAGGTTGGCCCTATCGCTTACTGACCGCCTTTGTCGCTGTTTTGCAGGTCCTGCAGGGCCTTGGAGGTGATTTCGATGCACTTCTTCTCATCACCTGCCGCGAGGGCGGCCTTGGCCTGGGAAACGGCGGTGTCTATTTCGCCGCTTTTACCACTGGTATCGGTGGAGAGCAGGGCCTTGCCGTTGTTGATTTTATCCAGATTGATCTGGCACAGGTCTTTGTCACTGCCGGCCGCAAACACAGGGGAGGCCAGCATCGCAGCGGTAATAAACAAGCCAGCAAGAGCGGAACGCTTCATAGGGTATCTCCTTGCGCAAAAGGGCATCGACGCTGCTGGCGTTCAACCGCTGCCAGCGACATCACTGATGAGCCTCGTTTGTCGAGGCCTATGCAGATGACTGCGCTGAGCCGCGCCAGGGTTCTGTTTTTTTTGCAGGTTAGTGAGCGCGTGCGCGGGTGACCCGGTCCACTAGGTACACCAAACCGTGGTAATCGATGCCGCCATGCTGGCTCAGCCCTATCTCACAGGTGCGGCTGGTGGAGATACCTTCGCTGCAATGTTGCACGGCGTCCTTGAGCGACCGCAGGGAGTGGGCGTTGAGTTCCGGCGTGGTAAAGCCTTTGTCGCCGGCAAAGCCGCAGCAATGAATGCCTTCGGGGATTACCACGGTTTTTGCGCAACGCCGGGCCAGCTCGATCAGCGCCTGGCTTTCGCCCAGGTGCTGGGTGCTGCAGGTGACATGTACGGCGATGGGCGCTTCCTGGGGGTGAAGTCGAGGCGGTCCATGAGGTGGGTGCGGATGAAGCGCACCGGGTCGTAGAGGTCCAGGCGAGTTTCGCCCAGTCTTGCACCAGTCGCAGTGTGCATGGGCTGGTGTCACAGTAGATCGGGTCAAGGCCGCCACGGCTGGCGTGGAGCAGGGCGCCGATCAGTTCCTGACGCTTGTGTTCAGCCTGCTCGGCGTAACCTTTGGAGGCGAAGGGCTGACCGCAGCACAGGCTGTCTTGGTTGTCGGGGAATACGACTTGGTAACCGGCTTTTTCTAATAGATTGCGGGTTTTATCATACAGCGACATCTGCTCTTTATCCCCGGCTGCCGGGCCCATGGCGCGTGAGACGCAGGCGGCCAGATACACCACCCGCGGGCGCTCGTCCGACACTGCCGGGCTGAAGCGAATGGCTTTTCCGGTTGAGGCATGGCGTTGGTCCACTGCGGAACCTGGCCTTTGGACAATTGGTCACCGTGGCCGACCACTTAGCCAGGCGTGGTGCGCCCAGCAGCATGCGTGCCCCATTGGCGACATGCAGGGTAAAGCGTGCGCCTTGCAGCGCCGTGGAGAAATGGCTGGCAAGCCATTCGGCGGTTTTCGTACGGTCGGCCTCGCGGCTGCGCAGCTTTTTTCACCAGGTCACCCGTGTTGATGCCGACAGGGCAGCGTTGAGCGCATAAACCGGTGGCCGCGCAGGTGTCGATGCCTTGGTAGTGATAGGCCGCTTCCAGTTCGGTGGTATCGATGCCTGCGCGCTGCTTGGCCTGGATGTCGCGCCAGATAACAATGCGCTGGCGAGGGCTCAACGTCAGGCCTTTTGACGGGCACACCGGCTCGCAAAACCCGCATTCGATGCACTTATCCACAAGCTCATCGGCAGCAGGCAAGGGTTTGAGGTGTTTGAGGTGAATCTGTGGGTCGTCGCTGAGCACCACATCCGGGTTTAGAATGCCGTTGGGGTCGAGCAGGCGCTTGAGTTGCCACATCAGCTGATAGGCATCGCTGCCCCATTCCAGTTCGACGAACGGTGCCATGTTGCGGCCGGTGCCGTGTTCGGCTTTCAGCGAGCCACCGAATTCAACCGCCACCAGTTGCGCGACGTCATCCATGAACGCTTGATAGCGTGTGACTTCTTCGCGGCTGTTGAAACCCTGGGTAAACACAAAGTGCAGATTGCCTTCCAGAGCGTGTCCGAACAGGATGGCTTCGTCGTAGTGATGTTTGTCGAACAATTCGATCAAGCGGTTCACGCCAATCGCCAGTTGCTCTACGGGGAAGGTGACGTCTTCGATGATCACGGTGGTGCCGGTCTTGCGCACGGCACCTACGGCGGGGAAGGTGTCTTTGCGGATTGCCCACAAGCGAGCGTTTTCCGCGGGGTCTTCGGTGAAGTCGACCTGTTTCTCTACGGGAAACGCCGCCAGGGAAGCCATGATCAGCGTCAGTTGTTCGTGCAGTAATGAGGGCGAGGCGGCCCGGGATTCGATCAGCAGTGCGCAGGCATTTTCCGATAAGTGTTGTACGAATGCGGGCATGCCCGGCTTGTTCTGCACCGAGCGCATACTGCGTCGATCCAGCAGCTCGACCGCTGAGACCGGCTGGGTTTTCAGCACCGTTACCGCGTTGCAGCACGTCTCGACATCCGGGAATACGATCAGCGCCGAGGCTTTGTTCGGGTGATCGACCACCGTGTCGTAGGTGACGGCACTGATAAACCCAAGGGTTGCCCTCGGAGCCCACCAGCAGGTGGCTGAGCATATCCAGCGGGTCGTCGAAATCCACCAGGGCATTGAGTGAAAGGCCGGTGGTATTTTTCAGACGGTATTTGTGGCGGATCTTTGCCGCCAGTTCAGTATTCTCCCGCGTCTCACGGCCTAATGTGGGCCAGGCGTTCAAGCAGCGCGCCGTGTGTCTGGCGAAAGGCTTGCACGCTGGCGGCGTCTTCCGTGTCCAGGCGGCTGCGTCGGCCAGTACCAGGCGGATGCCCGCCAGGGTGTGGTAGGTATTCTGCGCCGTGCCGCAGCACATGCCACTGGCATTGTTGGCGACGATCCCGCCAATTCTTGCAGGCATTGATCGACGCCGGGTCCGCCCGATCTTGCGCCCGAATGGCGCGAGCCATGGCGTTGGGCCTGGGCACCGATGACGCCCGGTTGCAGGCGTATCTGAGTGCCTTGCCCGCGGATTTCGCGATGGTTCCAGTTGTCTCCCAGCACGATCAGCACCGAGTCGCTGATGGCCTGCCCGGACAGGCTGGTACCGGCGGCACGGAAGGTCACTGGCACGTGATCACGCTGGGCCAGCTGCAGCAGTGCGACCACTTCGTCTTCTGACTCCACGCGGATCACCAACTGTGGGACCAGTCGGTAAAAGCTGGCGTCGGTGCCGAAGGCCAGGGTGGAGAGTGCGTCGTCGAAACGGCGGTCTTTCGGGATCAGTTTGTGCGACGTCGCTGATAAAAGCAGCAGGCAGGCTCATCGGTCCTCCAGAAATAGCAGACGCCGGAATCGTTATCCGGCGTCGATTCTTACCCTATTACGTGCAGGTCTCAGTGCACCAGCATACCGGTGACCAGTAGGCCTGCGCCAAGGTGATCAGCCCGACGATGGTGGCAAAAAACAGGCTGTGCTTGAGGGTAAAGCGGAACAGGTCGGATTCCTTGCCTACCAGGCCAGTGGCGGCGCAGGCCACGGCGATCGATTGCGGCGAGATCATTTTGCCGGTCACGCCGCCGCTGGTGTTCGCGCTACCAGCAAGGTGTCGTTTGACGCCAATCTGGTGGGCGGTGGTGGCTTGCAATGAGCTGAACAGGGCGTTGGATGAAGTATCGGAGCCTGTCAGGAAAACCCCCAGCCAGCCAAGGAATGGCGAAAAGAACGGGAAAGCTGCGCCGGTGCCGGCCAGCACCAAAGCCATGGTCGAGGACATGCCCGAATAGTTGGTGACGAAAGCAAACGCCAACACCATGCCGATGGACAGGGATCGGCCAACGCAGCTCAAAGAAGGTTTCTTTTAAAGTGGTAAGACCAGTTTTGACGTCAATTTTCAACACTAGCATGAGAATCAGTGCTGAGAAGAAAATCGCAGTGCCGGTGGCCGAAATCGGGTCGAGCTTGAATACGGCCGGGATGGCGGTCGGGTTGGTCACGATGGGGGCGACTTTGATCACCAGTTGATCCAGGTGAGGAATCGCAAAGTTGAAGACCCAGCTGTACATCGAACCGCCCGCGGCGAACATGGCCTTGAAGGGCTTGAGGGTCCAGATGG
This sequence comes from Locusta migratoria, assembly GCA_026315105.1. NCBI lineage: Eukaryota > Metazoa > Arthropoda > Insecta > Orthoptera > Acrididae > Locusta > Locusta migratoria. Next base: position 284,834 of record JAOYRU010001584.1, read on the forward strand.
TTACCAGCACGGTCAGGATCAGGAACGGCGACCAGGCCTTGAAAATCTGCCCAGGCTGTAGGGCGAAACCACTGTACTGCGTGGCAAGCCGAAGCCGCCGGCGCTGGAGGTGACCGCTACGCTGGAGGTGGCGCCGGCAATCTGTGCGCCTGCGGTGCGCTTGGGCTGCCAGACTTTCAGGAACAGCGTCAGGGCAATCAGGCTGGCGAGTGCCGAGGTAATGTCTGGCAGTTCCGGGCCAATGAAGTTGGAGGTGAAGTACTGGGTGATGGCAAAGCTCAAGCCAGCCACCAAATGCCGCTGGCCAGGTTTCGCGAACGCCACGCAGGCCGTCCATCATGAACACCAGCCAGAAGGGCACGAACAGCGACAGCAACGGCAGTTGCCGGCCGGTCATGGCGCCGATCTTGAACGCATCAATGCCGGTGACCTGGCCTGCGACGATGATCGGAATGCCCAATGCACCGAAGGCCACTGGCGCGGTGTTGGCAATCAGGCACAGGCCGGCGGCGTACAGCGGGTTGAAACCCAGGCCGACCAACAGCGCGGCGGTAATCGCCACGGGCGCACCAAAACCGGCGGCGCCTTCCAGGAAAGCACCGAAGCAGAAGCCGATCAACAGGACCTGCAGGCGCTGGTCGTCGGTGATCGACAAGACGGAGCTGCGGATGATCTCGAACTGACCGCTCTTGACCGTCAATTTGTAGAGGAATACCGCTGCCACGATGATCCAGGCGATGGGCCACAAGCCGTAGGCAAAGCCATAACCGGCTGCAGCCAGGGCCATGTCCCACCGGCATCTGGAAGGCGAAGATGGCCACCAGGATCGACAGCGCCAGGGTGATGCTGCCAGCCACATGACCCTTAAGACGAAACACAGCCAGGGCCAGGAAGAAGAACACGATGGGAATTACGGCGGCCATTGCGGACAGGCCGAGGCTGCCGAGAGGGCTGTAGAGCTGTTGCCAGGTTTGCATATGGGGGTGGCCCCTGATTTTGTTGTTGTTTGTGTGCTTGGATAATTGGTAATACCAATTTACATTCGCTGTGGGCTAGATTAAAAGGCATTGCAGTGGTGTGTCAATTTGCCGCTCGCGAAACTTTGGTCTGAGGCCGTGATGGGCGGTGCTCTGATCGGATGAATCAAAGGTGTTCTGATAGGTGCTGCAAGCGCAGCGATAGGCCAGAATAGAAGGCCCGGCGAGTGGTCGGGATCGTGGAGAGTGAGTTATGGGGGTTTGATCAGGTGCGTCAGCGCCGTTTGTCTGATGACATTGTCGAGCAGCTTGAGGGCATGATCCTTGAGGGCACGTTGAAGTCAGGCGAGCGCTTGCCGGCCGAGCGCGCTTTGGCTGAACAGTTTGGGTGTGTCGCGCCCGTCATTGCGTGAGGCGATCCAGAAACTGGCGGCCAAGGGGTTGCTGGTCAGTCGCCAGGGCGGTGGCAACTATGTGGTGGACTCCCTGGGTTCGACCTTCAGCGATCCGCTGCTGCATTTGTTGGAAAACAATCCCGAGGCACAGCGGGACCTTTTGGAGTTTCGCCAGACCCTGGAGGCTTCTTGTGCCCTATTACGCGGCGTTGCGTGCCACGGAGGTCGACCGTGAACGGCTGACAGCGGCTTTTGAGGCGCTGCAGGATTGTTATGCGCGAGCCGACGAGGTGAGCCGAGTTGAGGAGGGCGCCGCGGATGCGAGATTTCACTTGGCGATTGCCGAGGCCAGTCATAACGCTGTGTTGCTGCACACCATTCGCGGCTTGTTCGATCTGCTCAAGCGAAACGTGGTGACCAACATCGGCGGCATGTATCAACAGCGTACAGAGACCCGCGACATGCTGATCAGCCAGCATCGGGATTTGTACCTGGCAATCATTGAGGGGCGAGCCGAGCAGGCGCGCGAAGTCTCGACACGTCACCTGTTGTATGTGCAGGAAGTGCTGGAGGAAGTACGTCAGGAGGTTCAGCGTGTAGCGCGGGCGGAACGACGCAAGGGCATGTAGCCCCGGGCAAGGTGCCCGAGGCTACATCGTCGCAAGGGTTATTCTTCCTTGCCCTTGTTGCGCACGGCGCGATGCAGTTCACGGTTGGAATCGCGCTCGCGTTCGGTATCGCGCTTGTCGTATTCCTTCTTGCCCTTGCCCAGTGCGATTTCGCACTTGACCAGGTGCTTGCTCCAATACCAGGACAAGCAGACGCAGGCGTAACCTTTTTGCTGCACGGCCGCGGCGAGCTTTTCCAGTTCGCGGGCGTTAAGCAATAGCTTGCGCGTGCGCACCGGGTCGGCAATCACGTGAGTGCTCGCGGTGGTCAGCGGGGTGATATGACTGCCGAGCAGCCATGCCTCGCCATCCTTGAGCAGCACATAACTGTCGACCAGCTGCAGTTTGCTGGCACGCAGACTCTTTACTTCCCAGCCGGCCAGGACCAGACCAGCCTCGAACCGATGTTCGATGAAGTAATCGTGTCGCGCCTTTTTATTTTGCGCGATGGTCCCTGTGGGGTGTTTCTTTTGTTTAGCCATAGGGGCGGCATTATAGGGAGTTGCGAGCGTGTCGGCTACGGTCAACCTGCGTGCTTGAGCGTGTTGGACGAATCCCGGACAATACGGGCAGTTCTTAGGTTTTTTTCTCTCGCGGATCGGGCTGTACTTTCGCGATGTTTGCCGCTCAGCAGTGGAAGTAACGCTCACATGACGACGCATATTCAACGTTCGGCCCTGTTGCCCTATCCAGCGCAGGCGCTCTATGACCTGGTCAACGACGTGGCGCGTTACCCGGAATTCCTGCCTTGGTGCTCGACTGCCGAGGTCTTGGAGAGCAGTGACGAGCACATGGTTGCCAGTGTCGGGGTCGCCAAGGGCGGTCTTAGCCAGCATTTTGTGACGCGCAATGTGCTGGTGCCTGGCAAATCCATCGAAATGAATCTGCAGGAGGGGCCTTTCACTCAGTTGCATGGGGTGTGGGTATTCAAGGCGCTGACGGATAAGGCCTGCAAGATCAGCCTGGATCTGTCATTTGATTATGCCGGGCCTATTGTGCGTGCCACGCTGGGGCCTTTGTTCAATCAGGCCGCTAATACGCTGGTGGATGCGTTCTGCCAGCGGGCCAAGCAATTGCATGGTTGAGATTGAAGTGGTGTATGCCGCGGTGGATCGCCAGGTTTTGTTGGCGGTGACAATGCCCGTGGGCACCAGCCTGAGGGCGGCGGTCCTGGCGTCGGGAATCGCACGGCAATTTCCGGATCTGGTGTTGGCCGACTGCCCTTTGGGAATCTTCGGTAAGGTGGTGGCGGATGCTGATGTGCGTGCTGTGCAGCCAGGTGATCGAATTGAAATCTACCGGCCGCTGCTTGCGGACCCCAAGGAAGTGCGCAGGCTGCGTGCGGCTAAAGCTGCGGTTAGCAGGCAACAAAACTCATAAGCCGGCCAAATGGCAGGCAACAAAAAGCCCGGCATGCCGGGCTTTTTATCGAGCAACGAAAAATTACTGCGGGTCGGTGTCCAGAGGTTGTGGCGTCGGAACGGGCACGGTTTCCACGCCGTCGACGTCTTTCTGGATCTGGTCCAACAGCGAGCCCGGCTTGGCCGGCACTTCGGATTTCGGTTTTCCAGCTTCCTGCACAGGTGCGGTCACGTTGGTGCCGCTGTCTTTGCCCAGCAGCGCTTCATCGCGGCTCACGCCGGGCATGAAGTCACCGGACAGGCTGACAAGCTGGTCATTGCCGTTGAAGACGACACTGACGCGCTCCTGTTGGCGTTCACCGCCACCTGGCTGGAGGCTATAGAGATAATCCCAGCGATCGGCATGGAAAGTGTCGGTCAGCAGGGGGTTGCCCATGATAAACCGTACTTGCCGTCGGGTCATTCCCGGGCGTAACTGGTCTATCATGTCCTGCGTGACGACATTGCCCTGCTGGATGTCGATTTTGTAAACCCCGGGGAATGAACAACCGGCGAGTGCGAGCAGTCCCACAAAGGTGAAACTGGTTAGCAAGAGCTTGGTGTTTTGCATCGGTGGGCGACTTCCACTATCTTGGCTGGGACAACGTAAACGCCGATCATACCCGTATTAAGAGAAGCTGCGAAGCAGCATCCGCGAGAAAGCTAACCATGGTTGAAAATAGCGAACTACGCAAAGCCGGTCTCAAAGTGACTCTGCCACGAGTCAAGATTCTACAAATGCTCGATTCTGCTGAGCAGCGTCACATGAGTGCCGAGGATGTCTACAAGGCGCTGATGGAGTCTAACGAGGACGTCGGCTTGGCCACGGTTTACCGTGTGCTGACCCAGTTTGAAGCCGCAGGGCTGGTGGTTCGTCATAATTTCGACGGCGGTCATGCGGTGTTTGAATTGGCCGACGGTGGTCACCACGACCACATGGTTGACCTGGATACCAATGAGGTTATCGAGTTCACCAGTCCTGAAATCGAGGCGCTGCAGCATAAGATTGCTGAGGAGCATGGGTTCGATTTGGTCGACCATAATCTGGTCTTGTACATCCGTAAGAAAAAGTAAAAATCGACGCAGATTTGCTCTGTGAAACGATTGAAGGCGACCCCAGGGTCGCCTTCGTGCTTTCTATAAGACGGAAATACCCGTTCAGGCCTTCGCGGCCACGACCATTTTTTTCGCGTGAGCCAAGGACTCCTTGGTCAAGTCGATGCCGCCGAGCATCCGCGCGACCTCCTCTACCCGCTCCGATTTGTTCAGCTTGGAGACGGCCGTATGCGTCGCGTCATTGCCACGCACCTTGTGCACAAATAAATGCTGATGACCCTGGGCGGCCACTTGCGGCAAGTGAGTTACCGTAAGCACCTGGCCGCGATCCCCCAGGCGGCGCAACAACTGGCCGACAATCTCTGCGGTCGGCCCGCCAATGCCAACGTCTACCTCGTCGAATACCAGCGTCGGCACTCGTGAGGTTTGGGCGGTAATCACTTGGATCGCCAGGCTGATTCGCGACAGCTCGCCGCCAGACGCGACTTTGGCAAGGGCCTTGAGTGGTTGCCCGGGGTTGGCGCTGACCAGCAGTTCTACTTGCTCCAGCCCATGGGGTTGCAGTTCGTGACTGGCGTTTGCGCGTAGTTCGATGGTGAAGCGCCCGCCCGGCATGCCCAGGCGCTGGATTTCTTGCTCAACGGCGCTGGCCAGGCTGGTGGCTGCTTGCTGGCGCAGGTCGCTGAGTTCCCGGGCCTTTTCCTGGTAGTGGCGGGCAAACGAGGCGAGCTCTTCGCCCAGCCGCTCGATGGATTCGTCGTTCGCGTTCAAAGTCTCGATTTCATCCAGCAGTTTCTGCTGCATGGCGGCGACTTCAGTGGGCTGGATTCGATGCTTGCGTGCCAGGGTATAGATAGTATCCAGGCGCTCTTCTATTTCCTGCAGGCGCGCTGGATCGGCATCGAAATGGTCCAGAAAACGATTCAGTTCGCCGACCGCTTCCTCAACCTGGATCTGTGCGCTGGTCAGCAGGGTGGTGGCTTCACTCAGCGAACCGGAAGCGTTGTTCACACTGGACAGGCGATTGAGGCTGGCGGTCAGTGCGTTGAGTACATTGCCGGAATCGCTCTCACTGCATTGCTCGACCACCTGGCGGCATATACCTAGCAGGGTCTCGGCATTGGTCAGGTTCTTGTGTTCCTGTTCAAGCTGCTCCAGCTCGGTCTCACCCAGGCCCAGGCTTTCGAGCTCTTCCAGCTGATAGCTGAGCAACTGGTGGCGGGCACGTTGTTCGTCGCCAGAGTTGGAGAGGCGTTCCAGCTCCTGGCGCGTCTGGCGCCAGCGTTGGGCCGCGAGTTGAACTTGACGGGCAAGATCGGTGGCGCCGGCGTATTCATCGAGCAGGCGGCGGTGGGTATCGGTTTTCAGCAGGGATTGGTGCTCATGCTGGCTGTGGATATCAATAAGCAGCTCCCCCAGCGCTTTCAAGTCACCTAGGGGACAAGGGGTGCCGTTGATATAGCCGCGGGAGCGCCCTTCGGCAGTGATCACCCGACGCAGAATGCAGGGCCCTTCATTATTGAGGTCGCGCTCGGCCAGCCATGCCTCGGCTTCAGGAATATCCGCAAGGTCGAAGGTGGCCAGGATATCGGCTTTGTCGGAGCCGGGGCGTACCACGCCACTGTCGGCACGGTCGCCGAGGGTCAGGCCCAGAGCGTCGAGCATGATCGACTTGCCGGCGCCGGTCTCGCCTGTGATTACGCTCATCCCGCGATCCAGTTCAAGGTCCAGGTGTTCAACAATGGCGTAGTTGTGTACAGACAGGTGCACCAGCATGACGGCCGCTCCCAGGCTTTAGGTCTGGTTATTTATACAGTGTTTTGTTCAGGCCTGACAATCCTGAGGCTTAGCTCGATTTGCTTGATCAATGCGTTTTTTTAGCGCGATGCGGAATGAAGGCGCAGGAAATGATCCAGAGCATGCGAAAGACTTTTGGTAACGCCTGCGCCCTTGAACCTGGAAATTGTGGCCCCATATACCGGAACAGAAGCGCGAGTTGAGTTCGCGCATGATTTTGAAAGGAGAGATCTATGGCTGACGAACAGACGCAGGATACGCAAACTCCAGACGCCAACGCGGCTGCCGGTGATGAGCTGGCGACACGCGTGCAAGTGCTCGAAGAGCAATTGTCCGCTGCGCAGGATCAATCTTTGCGTGTTGCCGCCGATCTGCAGAACGTCCGCCGCCGTGCCGAGCAGGACGTAGAGAAGGCTCACAAATTCGCGCTGGAAAAATTCGCCGGTGATCTGTTGCCGATCATCGACAGCCTGGAGCGTGGTCTTGAGTTGTCCAACCCGGACGACGAAAACATCCGCCCAATGCGCGAAGGCATCGAGCTGACCCTGAAAATGTTCCAGGACACCCTGAAGCGTTATCAGCTGGAAGCTATCGATCCGCAAGGCGGTGAGCCTTTCAACGCTGAGCACCACCAGGCCATGGCCATGCAGGAAAGTCACGACCTGGAGCCTAACAGCGTTATGAAGGTGTTCCAGAAGGGCTACCAACTCAATGGTCGCTTGATGCGCCCGGCAATGGTGGTGGTGAGCAAGGCTCCTGCCGCCGATGCGCCTCCTGCACCTTCTATCGATGAGCAGGCTTGAAATCCGCCGCAAGGCCCCCATCTATAAGTCAAGCGTTTAAGTGCTACCGCGGTTAGCCACCACTGCTGCGGCAAAAAAATTCAAGTTTCGGGAGAGTAAATCATGGGCAAAATTATCGGTATTGACCTGGGGACCACCAACTCCTGCGTCTCCGTGCTGGAAAACGGCGTTGCAAAGGTTATCGAAAACGCCGAAGGCGCACGTACCACTCCGTCGATCATTGCTTACGCCAACGACGGTGAAATCCTCGTCGGTCAGTCGGCCAAGCGCCAGGCTGTAACCAACCCGCATAACACCCTGTACGCGGTAAAGCGTCTGATCGGTCGTAAGTTCGACGAAGAAGTCGTACAGAAAGACATCAAGATGGTGCCTTACAAAATCGCCAAGGCCGACAACGGTGACGCCTGGGTTGAAGTAAACGGCCAGAAAATGTCGCCGCCGCAAATCTCGGCTGAAATCTTGAAAAAGATGAAGAAGACTGCCGAAGACTACCTCGGTGAAGCTGTGACTGAAGCGGTGATCACCGTTCCGGCCTACTTCAACGACAGCCAGCGCCAGGCAACCAAGGACGCCGGCCGCATCGCGGGCCTCGACGTAAAACGCATCATCAACGAACCTACCGCAGCCGCACTGGCTTACGGCATGGACAAGGCCAAGGGCGATCACACCGTGATCGTTTATGACCTGGGTGGCGGTACCTTCGATGTTTCCGTGATCGAGATCGCTGAAGTTGACGGCGAGCACCAGTTCGAAGTGTTGGCCACCAACGGCGATACCTTCCTGGGTGGTGAAGACTTTGACATTCGTCTGATCGACTACCTCGTTGATGAATTCAAGAAAGAAAGCGGCATGAACCTCAAGGGTGACCCGCTGGCCATGCAGCGCCTGAAAGAAGCCGCTGAGAAAGCCAAGATCGAGCTGTCTTCCGCTCAGTCGACCGACGTCAACCTGCCGTACATCACTGCAGACGCTACCGGTCCTAAGCACTTGAACGTGAAGATCTCGCGCTCCAAGCTCGAAGCGCTGGTTGAAGACCTGGTTCAGCGCACTATCGAGCCTTGCCGTATCGCGCTGAAAGACTCCGGTATCGACGTTGGCTCGATCAACGACGTGATCCTGGTCGGCGGCCAGACCCGTATGCCTTTGGTGCAAAAGCTGGTAACCGAGTTCTTCGGCAAAGAAGCACGTAAAGACGTCAACCCTGACGAAGCCGTTGCCATGGGTGCTGCGATCCAGGGTGCGGTACTGGCCGGTGACGTGAAAGACGTACTGCTGCTGGACGTAAGCCCGCTGACCCTGGGTATCGAAACCATGGGTGGCGTGATGACTGCGCTGATCGAGAAAAACACCACGATTCCTACCAAGAAATCCCAAGTGTTCTCGACTGCTGATGACAATCAGGGCGCCGTGACCATTCACGTGCTGCAAGGTGAGCGTAAGCAAGCCGCCCAGAACAAGTCCCTGGGCAAGTTCGACCTGGCTGAGATTCCGCCAGCACCACGTGGCGTGCCACAGATCGAAGTGACCTTCGACATCGACGCCAACGGCATCCTGCACGTTGGTGCGAAGGACAAGGCTACCGGCAAAGAGCAGAAGATCACTATCAAGGCCAACTCCGGCCTGTCTGATGAAGAAATTCAACAGATGATCCGTGATGCCGAAACCAACGCTGAAGCGGACAAGAAGTTCGAAGAGCTGGCCGGTGCTCGCAACCAGGGTGATGCGCTGGTTCACTCGACTCGCAAGATGATCGCTGATGCTGGCGACAAAGTGACTGCCGAAGAGAAAACTGCAATCGAAGCAGCAGTGGTTGCCCTGGAAGCCGCCATCAAGGGCGACGACAAGGCTGCCATCGAGGCGAAGGTTGAGGAACTGTCGAAAGTCTCCGCGCCGGTCGCTCAGAAAATGTACGCCGAACAAGCTCAGCCGGCTGACGGTGCTGCGCAACAAGCAGAGCCTGAAGCCAAGCACGATGATGTTGTCGATGCCGAGTTCGAAGAAGTTAAAGACAACAAGTAAGTTGGTTGTCCGGTTGACCGCTGACAAGCGGTGACTGGTAGGATGTCGCCGCGCGGGAGCTAGCTCCCGCGTTGGCGTGTCTGGGGTATGCGAATTTTTACAGCATGCGACAACGCTCGGATGCTGGCGGTGTGACCGGGAATGCTCCTGCTTTCCGAATGACAATCACCGCGTTTTTGGCCGGGTCCCTGGCTGAAAGCAGTAATGACCAGGATCGTTGAATTGACGTGAGTTGGGTCCGGGCCTGTATTGGGGCTCAACGAGTTTGGCAGGGTTCAGGAGGGCCAGGCCGGACGTCCTTAAGAGTGCAAAGACTTATGGCAAAGCGTGACTATTACGAAGTATTGGGTGTGGAGCGCGGGGCCAGCGAGGCGGACCTGAAAAAGGCCTACCGCCGCCTGGCGATGAAGCACCACCCGGACCGTAATCCGGATAACAAAGAATCCGAAGAGATGTTCAAGGAGGCCAACGAGGCCTACGAATGCCTGTGTGATCCCAATAAGCGTGCGGCTTACGACCAGTATGGGCATGCCGGCGTCGACCCGAGCATGGGCGGCGGCGGTGCCGGTTTTGGTGGCCAGAACTTCTCCGATATTTTTGGCGACGTGTTCAGCGACTTCTTTGGTGGTGGTCGCGGTGGTCAGCGTGGCGGTGCCCAGCGTGGCAGTGACCTGCGCTACACCCTGGAACTGAACCTGGAAGAGGCCGTGCGCGGTACCAGCGTCAATATCCGTGTACCGACGCTGGTCAATTGCAAGCCGTGCGACGGTTCGGGTGCGAAGAAAGGTTCCTCGCCGATTACTTGCCCGACCTGTGGTGGTATCGGTCAGGTGCGCATGCAGCAGGGCTTCTTCTCGGTGCAGCAAACCTGCCCGCGTTGCCATGGTCAGGGCAAGATCATTTCTGATCCGTGCGACTCCTGCCACGGCGAAGGCCGCGTCGAAGAGTACAAGACGCTCTCGGTGAAAGTGCCGGCAGGTGTGGATACCGGTGATCGTATTCGCCTGTCGGGCGAAGGCGAGGCGGGTACCCAAGGCGGTCCGACGGGCGATCTGTACGTGGTGATCAATGTGCGCGAGCATTCGATCTTCCAGCGCGATGGCAAGCATTTGTTCTGCGAAGTGCCGATCAGCTTTGTCGATGCGGCCTTGGGTGGCGAGCTGGAAATTCCGACCCTTGATGGTAGGGTTAAGCTCAAGATTCCTGAAGGTACTCAAACCGGCAAGCAGTTCCGCATTCGTGGTAAAGGCGTTGCGCCGGTACGCGGTGGTGCTGCTGGCGACCTGATGTGCCGCGTAGCGGTGGAAACCCCCGTTAACCTGGGGCGTCGTCAGCGCGAATTGCTCGAAGAGTTCCGTAGTTCGCTGGAAGGTGACGATTCCCACTCGCCGAAAACCACTGGCTTTTTCGATGGCGTAAAGCGCTTCTTCGGCGACCTGTAAGGAAGTGATATGCGACGTATAGCCGTAATGGGCGCTGCCGGGCGCATGGGCAAGACGCTGGTCGAAGCGGTGCAGCAGCGTTCGCCGGCCTCTGGGCTGACCGCGGCGATTGTTCGCCCGGGCAGCACGTTGATCGGTGCGGATGCCGGTGAGTTAGCCTCTCTGGGGCGCATCGGTGTTTCATTGTCGGGCAGTCTTGAGCAGGTAGCTGACGAGTTCGACGTATTGATCGACTTCACCTTGCCGGATGTGATGCTGAAAAACCTGGCGTTTTGCCGCAAGGCGGGCAAGGCGATGGTGATTGGCACGACGGGCTTGAGTGCTGAACAGAAGCAGTTGCTGGTGGAGGCGGGCAAGGACATCCCTATCGTCTTTGCCGCCAACTTCAGTGTGGGTGTGAACCTGTCGCTGAAATTGCTGGATCTGGCGGCGCGTGTGCTGGGTGATGAGGCGGATATCGAAATCATCGAGACCCATCACCGTCACAAGATCGACGCGCCTTCCGGTACCGCACTGCGCATGGGTGAAGCTATAGCTGATGCGTTGGGTCGCGATCTGTCGAAAGTGGCTGTGTACGGGCGCGAAGGTCATACAGGTGAGCGTGCGCGCGACACCATTGGCTTTGCGACTGTGCGCGGTGGTGATGTAGTGGGCGATCACACAGTGCTGTTCGCCACCGAAGGTGAACGCCTGGAGATCACGCATAAAGCCTCCAGTCGCATGACGTTTGCCAAGGGGGCGGTGCGTGCTGCGCTCTGGTTGGAGGGGCGCGAGCCTGGCTTGTACGACATGCGCGATGTGCTGGATCTGCACTAATCAGTAGCTAAAACGGGGCTCCAGGATTATCCTGAGGCCCCGTTTTTAACCGCTAAGCGACGTCCTGTCGCATTCTCCTGCCTTTAAGGCTCATTAGCGGTGGACCAAAAAAGCCTTTTTCTGTAAGCTACAGCTTTAGTGTGTCCACTAAAAGCGCGCAGAATAATTCAGTGAAGAAGCGGGGTGACGTGTCCATACGTCACTCCGCTTTTTTACAACCTGCGATCGCCCTTTCAGGCTTTATTTACGGGAGGTCTTCTTGACTAAGCCAGCCATACTCGCCCTTGCTGATGGCAGCATTTTTCGCGGCGAAGCCATTGGAGCCGACGGTCAAACCGTTGGAGAGGTAGTGTTTAACACTGCCATGACCGGCTATCAGGAAATCCTTACCGATCCTTCCTACGCCCAACAGATCGTTACCCTGACCTATCCGCACATCGGCAACACCGGGACAACACCGGAAGACGTCGAGTCTGATCGTGTCTGGTCAGCAGGTCTGGTAATTCGTGACCTGCCACTGGTTGCGAGCAACTGGCGTAACACGATGTCGCTGTCCGATTACCTGAAAGCCAACAACGTTGTGGCGATCGCCGGTATCGACACGCGCCGCCTGACGCGCATCCTGCGTGAGAAAGGCTCGCAGAACGGCTGCATCATGGTCGGTGACAATATTTCCGAAGAGGCGGCGATTGCCGCAGCACAAGGTTTCCCTGGCCTGAAGGGCATGGACCTGGCGAAAGTCGTCAGCGTCAAAGAAAAGTACGAGTGGCGCTCCACTGTCTGGGATTTGAAGACTGACAGCCATGCGACCATCGATGCTGCCGAGTTGCCTTACCACGTGGTCGCCTACGACTATGGCGTCAAGTACAACATCCTGCGCATGCTGGTCGAGCGCGGCTGCCGCGTGACCGTTGTGCCGGCACAGACCCCGGCCAGCGAAGTGCTCGCCCTGCAACCGGACGGTGTGTTTCTGTCCAATGGCCCGGGTGACCCCGAGCCATGCGACTACGCCATCCAGGCCATCAAGGACGTGCTGGAAACCGAGATCCCGGTATTCGGCATCTGCCTGGGCCACCAGTTGCTGGCCCTGGCCTCCGGCGCCAAGACCCTGAAAATGGGGCACGGCCACCATGGTGCAAACCACCCGGTACAAGATCTGGATACCGGCATTGTGATGATCACCAGCCAGAACCACGGTTTTGCGGTAGATGAAGCCTCCTTGCCAAGCAACGTGCGCGCCATTCACAAGTCGCTGTTCGACGGTTCCCTGCAGGGCATCGAGCGCACCGACAAGAGCGCGTTCAGCTTCCAGGGCCACCCTGAAGCCAGCCCGGGCCCGAACGACGTAGCGCCGCTGTTCGACCGTTTCATCAATGAGATGGCCAAGCGACGCTGACTGACTGGCCTGTGGGCGGCCCCGAGCTTCGGTGGCCCCCGCAGGCTCTTCAAAGATTGTTCAAGACGGCTTGCCGACTGACCTGCGGATTTGAGTGACAAACCCATGCCAAAACGTACAGACATAAAAAGCATCCTGATTCTCGGCGCTGGCCCGATCGTGATCGGCCAGGCCTGCGAATTCGACTACTCCGGCGCCCAGGCCTGTAAAGCCCTGCGCGAGGAGGGTTACCGCGTCATCCTGGTGAACTCCAACCCGGCCACCATCATGACCGACCCGGCCATGGCCGATGCTACCTACATCGAGCCGATCAAGTGGCAGACCGTGGCCAAGATCATCGAGAAAGAGCGTCCGGACGCGCTGCTGCCGACCATGGGTGGCCAGACGGCGTTGAACTGCGCCCTGGACCTGGAGCGCGAAGGTGTCCTGGAGAAGTTCGGCGTAGAGATGATCGGTGCCAATGCCGACACCATCGACAAGGCTGAAGACCGTTCGCGCTTCGACAAGGCCATGAAGTCCATCGGTCTTGACTGCCCGCGCTCCGGTATTGCCCACAGCATGGAAGAGGCCAACGCGGTTCTCGAAAAGCTGGGTTTCCCATGCATCATCCGCCCGTCCTTCACCATGGGCGGCACCGGTGGTGGCATTGCTTACAACCGTGAAGAGTTCGAAGAAATCTGTGCCCGTGGCCTGGACCTGTCTCCGACCAAAGAGCTGTTGATCGACGAGTCCCTGATCGGCTGGAAAGAGTATGAGATGGAGGTTGTCCGCGATAAGAAGGACAACTGCATCATCGTTTGCTCCATCGAAAACTTCGACCCGATGGGTGTGCACACCGGTGACTCGATCACTGTTGCTCCGGCGCAGACCCTGACGGACAAGGAATACCAGATCATGCGCAACGCCTCGTTGGCGGTATTGCGTGAGATCGGCGTTGAAACCGGTGGTTCCAACGTTCAGTTCGGCATCTGCCCGGACACAGGTCGCATGGTCGTGATCGAGATGAACCCGCGTGTATCGCGCTCTTCGGCACTGGCTTCGAAAGCTACCGGCTTCCCGATTGCGCGTATCGCTGCCAAGCTGGCGATCGGTTACACCCTGGACGAGCTGCAAAACGAAATCACGGGCGGCGCTATGCCGGCGTCTTTCGAGCCGTCTATCGACTACGTCGTGACCAAGCTGCCGCGCTTTGCCTTCGAGAAGTTCGCCAAGGCTGATGCGCGCCTGACCACCCAGATGAAGTCTGTCGGTGAAGTCATGGCGATCGGTCGCACTTTCCAGGAGTCCCTGCAGAAAGCCCTGCGTGGCCTGGAAGTCGGTGTTTGCGGCCTGGACGAAAAGCTCGACCTGAGCAACCCGGAAAGCATGAGCATCCTCAAGCGCGAGCTGACCGTGCCGGGCGCCGAGCGTATCTGGTATGTGGCTGACGCCTTCCGTGCCGGCCTGAGCGTCGAAGATATCTTCGGCATGAACATGATCGACCCGTGGTTCCTTGTGCAGATCGAAGATCTGATCAAGGAAGAAGAGAAGGTCAAGACGCTGGGTCTGTCGTCTATCGACCGCGACTTGATGTTCCGCCTCAAGCGCAAAGGTTTCTCCGATCAGCGTCTGGCCAAGCTGCTGGGTGTGACCGAGAAGAACCTGCGTACTCATCGCCACAAGCTGGATATCTTCCCGGTCTACAAGCGCGTTGACACCTGCGCCGCAGAATTCGCCACCGACACGGCCTACATGTACTCCACCTATGAGGAAGAGTGCGAAGCCGCGCCGACAGGCCGCGACAAGATCATCATCCTGGGTGGCGGTCCGAACCGTATCGGCCAGGGCATCGAGTTCGACTATTGCTGTGTACACGCCGCCCTTGCGCTGCGCGAAGACGGGTACGAGACCATCATGGTCAACTGCAACCCGGAAACTGTTTCCACTGACTACGACACTTCCGACCGTCTGTATTTCGAACCGGTAACCCTGGAAGACGTCCTGGAAATCTGTCGCGTCGAAAAGCCCAAAGGCGTGATCGTCCAGTACGGCGGCCAAACTCCGCTGAAGCTGGCGCGTGCCCTGGAAGCGGCTGGCGTGCCGATCATCGGTACCAGCCCTGATGCCATCGACCGCGCCGAAGACCGTGAGCGCTTCCAGCAGATGGTTGAGCGCCTGAACCTGCGTCAGCCGCCAAATGCCACCGTGCGCAGCGAAGACGAAGCCATTCGTGCGGCCAGCAAGATCGGCTACCCGCTGGTGGTGCGTCCATCCTACGTGCTGGGCGGTCGCGCGATGGAAATCGTCTATGAAGAAGACGAGCTCAAGCGTTACCTGCGTGATGCGGTGAAAGTGTCCAACGACAGCCCGGTGCTGCTGGACCACTTCCTCAACTGCGCTATCGAAATGGACGTGGATGCGGTTTGCGACGGTACCGACGTGGTGATCGGCGCAATCATGCAGCATATCGAACAGGCGGGCGTTCACTCCGGTGACTCCGCATGCTCGCTGCCGCCGTACTCGCTGCCGGCGCATATCCAGGACGAGATGCGCGAGCAGGTCAAGAAAATGGCTCTGGAGCTGGGTGTGGTCGGCCTGATGAACGTACAGTTGGCGCTGCAAGGCGAAGACATCTACGTCATCGAAGTCAACCCGCGGGCTTCGCGTACCGTGCCGTTTGTTTCCAAGTGCATCGGTGTGTCCCTGGCCATGATCGCGGCCCGTGTGATGGCCGGTAAGACCTTGAAGGAAATCGGTTTCACCAAGGAAATCATTCCAAACTTCTACAGCGTGAAAGAGGCGGTATTCCCATTCGCCAAATTCCCTGGTGTGGACCCGATCCTGGGCCCGGAGATGAAGTCCACCGGTGAAGTGATGGGCGTGGGCGATACCTTCGGTGAAGCGTTCGCCAAGGCTCAGATGGGGGCCAGTGAAGTGCTTCCGACCGGCGGTACTGCTTTTATCAGCGTGCGTGATGACGACAAGCCACTGGTTGCAGGGGTTGCCCGTGATCTGATCAACTTGGGCTTTGAAGTCGTGGCTACCGCCGGGACCGCCAAGCTGATCGAAGCTGCCGGCCTGAAAGTCCGTCGCGTGAACAAGGTGACGGAAGGCCGTCCGCACGTGGTCGACATGATCAAGAATGACGAAGTCACCCTGATCATCAACACCACCGAAGGTCGCCAGTCGATCGCGGATTCCTACTCCATTCGTCGTAATGCCTTGCAGCACAAGATCTACTGCACCACCACCATTGCTGCTGGCGAAGCCATCTGCGAAGCGCTCAAGTTCGGTCCGGAAAAGACCGTGCGTCGCTTGCAGGATTTACATGCGGGATTGAAGGCATGAGCATAACCAAATACCCAATGACCGTTCAGGGTGCCAAGGCCCTGGAAGAGGAGCACGCCCATCTCACCAAGGTCGTACGTCCAAAGCTGAGCCAGGACATCGGTACGGCCCGCGAGCTGGGTGACTTGAAGGAAAACGCCGAATACCACGCTGCCCGCGAGCAGCAGGGTATGGTGGAGGCGCGGATTCGTGACATTGAGGGCCGCATGCAGAATGCGGTGATTATCGATGTCACGACCATCCCACATACTGGCAAGGTGATCTTCGGTACTACGGTGGAAATCGCCAACGTCGAGACCGACGAGAGCGTGACCTACCAGATCGTGGGAGAGGATGAGGCTGACTTCAAAAAAGGCAAGATCTCCGTCGGTTCGCCGATCGCTCGTGCATTGATTGCCAAGGAAGAGGGCGACGTGGTCGCTGTGAAGACGCCGAGTGGCGTGATCGAGTACGAGATTGTCGAAGTTCGTCACATCTGAAAAAAGGCGCCCGCTTCGTGCGGGCGCCATGCTTTGGCAGCTCTCCCAGATGCTTTGGGTCGGCGGTCTGTGGCTGTTACATATTGGCGTGTTACCGGCGCTGGGCCTGATTGGCCTGGCACCGCTGCTGATCGACGAGGTCGACGGATTATTGAGTGCGCTGCTGGTAGGTTTTGCGGCGGCGTGCGTAATGCTTCAGGCGTTAGTGCTGATCCAGGCTGAAGGCTTGGGGAGTCTGTGGCGAGATATTCGTGGGCAACTGCTGTTGATGGCGCTGTATGCGTGCGCGATGTTTTGCGTGGTGCATGTATGGCTGCCGGAAGCGTTGCGCTGGCGGCTGTTCAGCTATCTTGTGCTAGGGTTCTCCGGCCTGGTGCTGGTGATGCAGCCGGTCCCGGGATGGAGTGGCAGGGCGCGCGAAGCACGCCCGTGACCCTTTTTGTTACTTGAAGCGGTGTACGTTCGACAGTTGCTTGTTGACGCTGAAGTTCTTGCGATACAGCAGCGCCATCTTGCCGATGACCTGGACCAGGTCCGCCTTGCCCGCCTTGCACAGTTCTGCGACGGCAGCCAGGCGCGCTTCGCGATCAAGGATATTGACCTTGATCTTGATCAGTTCGTGATCGTTCAGTGCGCGTTCAAATTCGGCTAACACACCTTCAGTCAACCCGTTGTCTGCCACAATCAGAACTGGTTTCAGATGGTGGCCAATGGATTTGTACTGTTTCTTCTGCTCTTGAGTGAGCGGCATAATCTGACCCCTGCGTCTGATCTTGTAAAAAGCGGCGGCCAGTTTACCCGAGCGAGTCCGGGACCGCCCAGTTAATCACGACCCGTTTTATTTTTCGAGGTGGCCCGTGGCCCGTTCCAAAACTAGCCTTAAGTGGCTGCAAGAACATTTCAACGATCCTTACGTCAAAAAGGCGCAGAAGGATGGGTATCGCTCCCGGGCCAGCTACAAGCTGCTGGAGATCCAGGACAAGGACAAGTTGATTCGTCCGGGCATGAGCGTTATCGACCTTGGTGCGGCCCCCGGTGGCTGGTCCCAAGTGACCAGTCGTCTGATTGGTGGGCAAGGTCGACTGATCGCTTCCGACATCCTTGAGATGGACAGCATCCCGGATGTCACCTTCGTCCACGGTGATTTTACCCAGGACGCGGTGCTGGCCGAGATTCTGGAGGCTGTAGGAAATTCGCAGGTAGACCTTGTGATTTCCGACATGGCCCCCAATATGAGTGGATTACCGGCTGTTGATATGCCGCGAGCCATGTTCCTGTGTGAATTGGCATTGGATCTGGCGGGGCGCGTATTGCGTCCAGGTGGTGATTTCCTGGTGAAAGTGTTCCAGGGTGAAGGTTTCGACGAGTACCACAAGAACATCCGCAAGTTGTTCGACAAGGTTCAGACGCGTAAGCCGGACTCCTCCCGGGACAGGTCCAGGGAGCAATACCTGTTGTGCCGCGGCTTCCGCGGCGTCGAAGGCGCGGCGAGCGAAGAGCGTTTTTGAGTATTTCGAGGAGGGCGATAGGTTTTTTTATATCGCTTTCGTCATGAGGCTTTACGAATATTGTGTGGTCAAAGTTTCACAAAGGGTTACAGACGGCGCCTGCCAGAGATGTAGGTAATGTAGTAAGTTAGGCCGGTGAATATCATGCGAAGCGCGCGCCAGTAGCGGAGCTTGCTTCAGAGGGTAGTTAATTGAACGATATGGCAAAGAATCTGATCCTGTGGTTGATCATCGCGGCTGTCCTGGTGACGGTGATGAACAACTTCTCCAGCCCTAACGAGCCGCAGACCCTCAACTATTCCGACTTCATCCAGCAAGTTAAGGATGGCAAGGTCGAGCGCGTAGCGGTTGATGGCTACGTGATTACCGGTAAGCGCATTGATGGCGACAGCTTCAAGACCATTCGTCCGGCAATTCAGGACAATGGGCTGATCGGCGACCTGGTGGATAACAAGGTCGTCGTGGAAGGCAAGCAGCCGGAGCAGCAGAGTATCTGGACCCAGCTCCTGGTAGCCAGCTTCCCGATCCTGGTGATTATTGCTGTGTTCATGTTCTTCATGCGCCAGATGCAAGGCGGCGCGGGAGGCAAGGGCGGGCCGATGAGCTTCGGCAAGAGCAAGGCGCGCCTTCTCTCCGAAGATCAGGTGAAGACCACCCTGGCTGACGTTGCCGGTTGCGACGAGGCCAAGGAAGAAGTCGGCGAGCTGGTTGAGTTCCTGCGCGATCCGGGCAAGTTCCAGCGCCTGGGTGGTCGTATTCCTCGCGGTGTGTTGATGGTGGGTCCTCCGGGTACCGGTAAAACCTTGCTGGCCAAGGCGATTGCCGGTGAAGCCAAGGTGCCTTTCTTTACCATTTCCGGTTCTGACTTCGTCGAGATGTTCGTCGGCGTGGGTGCAAGCCGTGTTCGCGATATGTTCGAGCAGGCCAAGAAGCACGCGCCGTGCATTATCTTTATCGACGAAATCGATGCCGTTGGTCGCCATCGTGGCGCCGGCATGGGTGGTGGTCACGATGAGCGTGAGCAGACCCTCAACCAGTTGCTGGTCGAGATGGATGGTTTCGAGATGAATGACGGCATTATCGTCATCGCCGCAACCAACCGTCCGGACGTGCTGGACCCTGCACTGCTGCGTCCGGGCCGTTTCGACCGTCAGGTCGTGGTTGGCCTGCCGGATATCCGTGGCCGTGAGCAGATCCTGAAAGTACACATGCGCAAAGTGCCAATGGGTGACGACGTGGCACCGGCTGTGATTGCCCGTGGTACGCCAGGTTTCTCCGGTGCTGACCTGGCTAACCTGGTCAACGAGGCTTCCTTGTTCGCTGCCCGTACCGGTAAGCGCATCGTTGAAATGAAAGAGTTCGAGCTGGCCAAAGACAAAATCATGATGGGCGCCGAGCGCAAATCCATGGTCATGTCCGAGAAAGAGAAGCAGAACACCGCTTATCACGAGGCGGGTCACGCTATTGTCGGTCGCGTTGTGCCTGAGCATGACCCGGTCTACAAAGTGTCGATCATTCCGCGCGGTCGGGCCCTGGGTGTGACCATGTTCCTGCCGGAGGAGGATCGCTATAGCCTCTCCAAGCGAGCACTGATCAGCCAGATCTGTTCGCTGTACGGCGGCCGGATTGCGGAAGAAATGACCCTTGGTTTCGACGGCGTGACCACCGGCGCGTCCAATGACATCATGCGTGCCAGCCAGATTGCCCGGAACATGGTGACCAAGTGGGGCTTGTCGGAGAAACTGGGTCCCTTGATGTATGCCGAGGAAGAGGGTGAAGTGTTCCTGGGCCGTGGTGGTGGCGGTCAGAGCGCCAGCTTCTCGGGTGAGACAGCCAAGCTGATCGACTCCGAGGTTCGCAGCATCATCGACCAGTGCTACGGTACGGCCAAGCAGATCCTGACTGATAACCGCGACAAACTTGACGCCATGGCTGATGCGCTGATGAAGTATGAGACCATCGATGCCGACCAGATCGACGACATCATGGCTGGCCGTACGCCGCGTGAGCCTCGTGACTGGGAAGGTGGTTCGGGTACCTCGGGCACCCCGCCCGTAGTTCAGAATGAACTCCCTGAAGCCCCAATCGGTGGCCCGGCGGCTGACCATTAAGGTTTGAAATGACTTCTGCGTTGTCCTCTACCCGGTTGCCTTGCGGCAACCGGGTTCTTGATTTGGCCCATACACATGTCATGGGCATTCTCAATGTAACCCCTGATTCCTTTTCCGATGGCGGCCGTTTCAGCCAGGTAGATGCTGCGTTGCGCCACGCCGAGGCGATGGTGGCCGCTGGCGCAACTTTGATTGATGTCGGTGGTGAATCGACACGGCCTGGCGCTCGTGTTGTTTCGCCATTGGAAGAGTTGGAGCGAGTGGCGCCGGTTGTCGAGCGCATCGCCCGCGAGCTGGATGTGATTATCTCGGTGGACACTTCCACTCCGGCAGTGATGCGCGAAACTGCTCGTCTGGGGGCGGGACTTATCAACGACGTACGTTCGTTGCGACGTGATGGTGCCCTTGATGCCGCCGCAGCGACCGGCCTGCCTGTCTGTCTGATGCATATGCTGGGTGAGCCCGGCAATATGCAGGATAATCCGCACTACAACGACCTGGTCGGCGAAGTAAGTGAGTTTCTTGCTGACAGGATGGCCCGGTGCGTGGCTGTGGGAATTGCACCTGAGAAGATCATCCTTGATCCGGGATTTGGCTTCGCCAAGACCTTGGAGCACAATTTGAGCCTGTTCAAACACATGGATGCCCTGCATGCCCTTGGTCGCCCGCTGTTGGTCGGCGTCTCGCGCAAGAGCATGATCGGGCTCGCCTTGAATCGCCCGGTGGGTGAGCGTTTGTATGGCGGCCTGGCGCTTGCGGCGCTTGCCGTGACCAAGGGCGCACGTATTTTGCGTGTGCATGATGTCGCCGAAACGGTCGATGTGGTGCGCATGCTCGCTGCTGTAGAATCAGCCGAATAAGAATGATGGAGCACTTATGACTAAAAAATATTTTGGCACCGACGGTATTCGTGGTCGGGTCGGCGAATTTCCGATTACTCCTGATTTCATGCTCAAGCTGGGCTGGGCGGCAGGCATGGCGTTCCGCAGCATGGGCGCTTGTCGCATCCTGGTAGGCAAAGATACCCGTATCTCGGGTTACATGTTTGAGTCAGCGCTGGAGGCCGGCTTGTCGGCCGCCGGAGCCGATGTGATGCTGCTGGGGCCTATGCCCACACCGGCGATCGCATATCTGACGCGCACGTTCCACGCTGAGGCTGGGATTGTAATCAGTGCCTCTCATAACCCTCATGATGACAATGGCATCAAGTTCTTTTCCGGGCAGGGCACCAAGCTGCCTGACGAGATCGAACTGATGATCGAAGAGTTGCTGGATGCGCCGATGACGGTGGTTGAATCCAGCAAGCTAGGCAAGGTGTCGCGTATTAATGACGCATCCGGGCGTTATATCGAATTCTGCAAAAGCAGCGTTCCAAGCAGTACCAATTTTGCCGGGTTGAAGATCGTCGTCGATTGCGCCCATGGTGCGACCTACAAGGTAGCGCCGAGCGTCTTCAAGGAGTTGGGCGCGCAGGTCACGGTACTGTCCGCACAGCCTAATGGCTTGAACATAAACGATAATTGTGGCTCTACCCACATGGAGCAGCTGCAGGCGGCTGTGCTGGCCGAGCACGCAGACCTGGGCATCGCTTTCGACGGCGATGGGGACCGGGTCCTGATGGTGGATCACACCGGTATGATCGTGGATGGTGATGACCTGCTGTTCATCATTGCTCGTGACCTGCATGAGCGTAACAAGCTGCACGGTGGTGTCGTTGGTACCCTGATGAGTAACCTCGGGCTCGAACTGGCGCTGGCAGAACTGGGTATCCCCTTTATTCGTGCCAATGTTGGTGACCGTTATGTGATCGCCGAGTTGCTGGAACGTAATTGGCTGGTCGGTGGGGAGAATTCGGGGCATGTTGTTTGCTTCCAGCACACCACCACTGGCGACGCGATCATCGCCGCTTTGCAGGTTTTGCTGGCCTTGCGTCGTCGTGAAGAGAGCCTGGCCCAGGCACGCCAAGCCCTGCGCAAATGCCCGCAAGTGCTTCTGAATGTGCGTTTTGCCGGTGGCGAAAACCCAATCGAGCACCCGGCAGTCAAAGAGGCTTGCGAGCGTGTGACCCAGGCAATGGCTGGGCGTGGGCGTGTGTTATTGCGCAAGTCCGGCACAGAGCCTCTGGTGCGCGTCATGGTCGAAGGCGAAGACGAAACCCAGGTTCGCGGCCATGCCGAAGACCTGGCAAAACTGGTAACTGAAGTTTGCGCCTGAATTCGGCTTGCCAGTGATGATGTGGTTGGGTAACATCTGCGCCCACTTTGACCGACGAGGTACAGCATGCGTCGCACTATGGTAGCTGGTAACTGGAAGATGCACGGTACCCGCGCCAGTGTCGCTGAGCTGATCAACGGCCTTCGTCACTTGGCCTTGCCTAGCGGTGTTGATGTCGCGGTGTTCCCGCCTTGCTTGCATATCAACCAAGTGGTTGACGGCTTGAAAGGTAAGTCGATTCAGGTCGGCGCACAGAATTCTGCGGTGGAGCCCATGCAAGGTGCGTTGACTGGCGAGATTTCGCCAAGTCAGTTGGTGGATGCGGGTTGTTCCTATGTGCTGGTCGGGCACTCCGAGCGTCGTCAGATGATGGGCGAGCGTGATGGGACACTCAACCGCAAGTTCGCAGCGGCACAGGCTTGTGGCTTGATTCCAGTGTTGTGCATAGGGGAGACCCTGGAGCAGCGCGAATCGGGCAAGACTCTTGAAGTTGTCTCGCGTCAGCTGGGCAGCATCATTGAGGAGCTGGGTGTTGGTGCGTTTGCAAAGGCAGTCATTGCTTACGAGCCGGTCTGGGCCATTGGTACCGGGCTGACTGCTACACCGCAACAGGCGCAGGATGTGCATGCAGCCATTCGCGCGCAGTTGGCGGCAGAGAATTCTGAGGTCGCACAAGGCGTGCGGCTTCTATACGGCGGCAGCGTGAAGGCGGCCAATGCGGTCGAACTGTTCGGCATGCCGGATATCGATGGGGGGCTCATTGGTGGAGCCTCCCTGAATGCAGATGAGTTCGGTGCGATCTGTCGCGCCGCGGGAAACTGAAAAAATGCTGGAAACAGTCGTAGTCGTTTTTCATCTGTTGGCTGCCTTGAGCGTAGTTGCTCTGGTTTTGTTGCAACAGGGTAAAGGTGCGGATGCTGGTGCGTCTTTCGGTGCAGGTGCTTCAAATACTGTGTTCGGAAGCCAAGGTTCCTCTACCTTTCTTAGTAAGTTTACTGCTATACTTGCCGCCGGTTTCTTCATAACCAGCTTGGGGTTAGGTTACTTTGCTAAAGAGAAGGCTCATGTGCTGACTCAAGTAGGTCTCCCAAACCCAGCAGTGTTGGAAGTACCAAAAGCAAAACCGGCTTCTGATGATGTCCCGGTGCTTCAAGAGCAAAAGTCGGCTACTCCAGCGACTGACGTGCCTCCAGCTCAAGAGCAGAAGTAAGAAGGTTGTAAACGCTGTATTGCCGAGGTGGTGGAATTGGTAGACACGCAACCTTGAGGTGGTTGTGCCCATAGGGTGTAGGGGTTCGAGTCCCCTTCTCGGTACCAATTATCAGGAGAGCCCGCTGTTGCGGGCTTTCTTGTAGGTGGAAGGTTACATTGACCCTGTAAGGGATCGGTCGTATACTTCCGCCCCAGCTTTGTCGCGGGGTGGAGCAGTCTGGTAGCTCGTCGGGCTCATAACCCGAAGGTCGTCGGTTCAAATCCGGCCCCCGCAACCAGTTTTAGCGGAGCCCCTTTTAAGGGGCTTTTTGTTAGCTGGACACTTTCAACGCCGCTGTTCGACGGCGTTTCAAGGATGGGCGTTTCGCCCATTTTTTTATTTTGCACAGCATGCACATACATGCACGAGGGGGTTCAGGTGTCGAGCAAGCTAGAAGAGTTGCAGGCCTTGCTGGCCCCGGTGGTCGTGGCCCTAGGCTATGAATGCTGGGGTATTGAGTTTTCGGCTCAAGGTCGCCACTCAATGTTGCGCGTTTATATCGATAAAGAGGGCGGCGTGCTGGTCGACGATTGTGCCATTGTCAGCCGTCAGATCAGCGGTGTGCTGGATGTTGAAGATCCAATCGCCGTTGAATACACCCTCGAAGTTTCCTCGCCAGGCATGGAACGCCCACTGTTCACTATCGAGCAGTTTGCTAAATATGTCGGTGAACAAGTGAAGATCAAGCTGCGCTCCCCGTTCGAAGGGCGACGCAACTTTCAGGGCCTTCTGCGCGGTGTAGAAGAACAGGATGTCGTGGTGCAGGTAGAAGACCATGAGTTCCTGTTGCCGATCGATATGATCGACAAGGCCAACATTATTCCCAGTTTTGACTGAGACGCGGATCCCGCGGATCCAATGGCTTGCGAAAGGCGAGGCGTACGATGAGCAAAGAAGTACTGCTGGTTGTTGAGTCGGTATCCAATGAAAAGGGCGTACCGGCAAACGTGATTTTTGAAGCGCTGGAGCTGGCCCTGGCCACTGCTACCAAAAAGCGTTTTGAAGATGAAGTTGATCTGCGTGTGGAAATCAACCGCCACACCGGTGCCTATGAGACCTTCCGTCGCTGGACGGTCGTCGAAGAAGCCGATCTTGATGATCCGGCCATCGAAACCTGGCCGAGCAAGGTTGCGCAGACGCACCCTGGTGCCCAGGTCGGTGATGTCGTCGAAGAAAAGATCGAATCGATCGAGTTCGGCCGTATTGCTGCACAGACTGCCAAGCAGGTCATCGTGCAGAAGGTTCGCGAAGCCGAGCGCGCTCAAGTCGTTGACGCCTATCGTGAGCGCCTGGGGGAAATCATCTCCGGCACCGTGAAAAAAGTCACCCGCGACAACGTGATCGTCGACCTGGGTAACAATGCGGAAGCATTGCTGGCCCGTGAAGACATCATCTCTCGCGAAACCTTCCGTGTTGGCGTGCGTCTGCGTGCGCTGCTCAAGGAAATCCGCACCGAGAACCGCGGCCCTCAGTTGATCCTGTCGCGTACCGCGCCGGAAATGCTGATCGAGCTGTTCCGTATCGAAGTGCCGGAAATCGCCGAAGGTCTGATCGAAGTCATGGCTGCATCCCGGGACCCGGGTTCGCGTGCCAAGATCGCGGTCCGCTCCAAGGACAAGCGCATTGATCCGCAAGGCGCCTGCATCGGTATGCGCGGTTCGCGCGTCCAGGCAGTGTCGGGCGAGTTGGGCGGTGAGCGTGTAGACATCGTCCTGTGGGACGATAACCCTGCGCAATTTGTGATCAATGCGATGTCGCCGGCTGAAGTGGCGGCAATTATCGTTGACGAGGATGCCCATGCGATGGACATCGCCGTTGGCGCAGACAATCTGGCTCAGGCCATTGGTCGTGGTGGTCAGAACGTGCGTCTGGCCAGCCAACTGACCGGTTGGACCCTGAACGTGATGACCGAATCGGACATCCAGGCTAAGCAGCAAGCTGAAACCGGTGACATCCTGCGCAACTTCATCGAAGAGCTGGAAGTCGATGAAGACTTGGCGCAGGTGCTGGTAGATGAAGGCTTCACCAGCCTGGAAGAGATTGCCTACGTACCGTTGGAAGAAATGCTCAACATCGACGGCTTTGACGAAGACACCGTCAACGAGCTTCGCGCTCGGGCCAAGGATCGTTTGTTGACTAAAGCCATCGCTACTGAGGAAAAGCTGGCAGACGCCCATCCGGCCGAAGACCTGCTCTCGCTTGAGGGTATGGACAAGGATTTGGCGATGGAACTGGCGGTGCGCGGCGTAATTACCCGCGAAGACCTGGCCGAGCAGTCTATTGACGATCTGCTCGACATCGACGGCATTGACGATGATCGTGCCGGCAAGTTGATCATGGCCGCCCGAGCCCATTGGTTCGAGTAATTAGGCGCGGCCTGAGGAGAGAAGTGCATGACGCAAGTCACGGTGAAACAACTGGCCGATGAGGTCAAAACACCGGTAGAGCGCCTGTTGCAGCAGATGCGTGAGGCAGGTCTGCCGCACACCGCCGCCGATGAAGGTGTGAGCGATAGTGAGAAGCAGTCTTTGCTGACTCACTTGAAGAGCAGCCACAAGGCGAAAGTGGAAGAACCGCGCAAGATTACATTGCAGCGCAAAACCACCAGCACCCTGCGTGTTGCGGGTAGCAAGAGCATCAGCGTTGAAGTGCGCAAGAAGAAAGTCTTCGTACAGCGCAGCCCGGAAGAAATCGAAGCCGAGCGCAAACGCGAACTGGAAGAACGTCGCGCAGTAGAAAATGCTGCTCGTCAGAAGGCTGAAGAAGAAGCCAAGCGTCGCGCCGAAGAAGAAGCGCGTCGCCAGCCTGCTGCTGCGCAACCAGCTGCCACTGAAGCGGTCGCCGCCCCTGTTGAAGCTGTGCGTGAGGCCGCCCCGGTTGCCGCTGCACCTGCCTCCTGCAGCAGATGCCCGCAAGCGCGACGAACCTCGTCGTCCAGACAAACCCCGTGCCGACGATAACAGTCGTCGCGGTGGTGGTGGCGATGGCGAGCGCAAAAACGCTCCGCATCGTGCTTCGGTCAAAGAGAAGGCGCCTGCTCCACGCGTTGCCCCACGTACTACCGACGAAGAAAGCGATGGCTTCCGTCGTGGTGGACGCGGCAAGGCCAAGCTGAAAAAAACGCAACGCCCACGGTTTCCAGAGCCCAACCGGCCCTGTCGTGCGTGAAGTGAAGATCGGCGAGACCATCACTGTGGGCGATCTGGCCCAGCAGATGTCGGTCAAGGCTGCTGAAATCATCAAGTTCATGTTCAAGCTGGGCACTCCGGCCACCATCAACCAGGTACTGGACCAGGAAACTGCCCAGCTTGTGGCTGAGGAATTGGGCCACAAAGTGACCCTGGTCAGCGACACCGCCCTGGAAGATTCCCTGGCCGAGTCCCCTGAAGTTTGAAGGTGAGGCAGTCTCCCCGTGCACCAGTCGTGACCGTAATGGGCCACGTTGACCACGGTAAGACTTCCCTGCTCGACTACATCCGTCGTGCCAAGGTAGCCGCTGGCGAAGCCGGTGGTATCACCCAGCACATCGGTGCGTACCACGTTGAAACCGAACGCGGTATGGTCACCTTCCTCGACACCCCGGGTCACGCCGCGTTTACCGCAATGCGTGCCCGTGGTGCCAAGGCGACCGACATCGTGATCCTGGTCGTTGCAGCGGACGACGGCGTAATGCCGCAGACCATTGAAGCGGTCCAGCACGCGAAGGCTGCCGGTGTTCCTCTGGTCGTTGCCGTGAACAAAATCGACAAGCCGGGCGCTGATCTTGATCGCATCCGTAGCGAGCTGTCGGTTCACGGCGTGACTTCCGAGGAGTGGGGTGGCGAGACTCCATTCGTATCAGTCTCGGCGAAGATGGGTACCGGCGTTGACGAACTGCTCGAAGCGGTTCTGTTGCAAGCCGAAGTCCTGGAATTGACTGCTACTCCATCGGCTCCTGGCCGTGGTGTCGTGGTTGAATCCCGTCTCGACAAGGGCCGTGGCCCGGTTGCAACCGTGCTGGTTCAAGACGGTACCCTGCGCCAAGGCGATATGGTGCTGGTCGGTTCGAACTACGGCCGTGTGCGTGCCATGCTCGACGAGAACGGCAAGCCAATCAAGGAAGCAGGTCCAGCTATCCCGGTCGAGATCCTCGGCCTGGACGGTACTCCGGACGCTGGTGACGAGATGAGTGTAGTTGCCGACGAGAAGAAAGCCCGTGAAGTGGCTCTGTTCCGTCAAGGCAAGTTCCGCGAAGTCAAGCTGGCCCGTGCTCACGCCGGCAAGCTGGAAAATATCTTCGAGAACATGGGCCAGGAAGAGAAGAAGACGCTTAACATCGTCCTCAAGTCTGACGTTCGTGGTTCCCTCGAAGCGTTGAACGGCGCCTTGAATGGCCTGGGTAACGACGAAGTGCAAGTGCGCGTTGTCGGTGGCGGTGTCGGTGGTATCACCGAATCCGACGCCAACCTGGCACTGGCTTCCAACGCTGTACTGTTCGGCTTCAACGTGCGTGCCGATGCTGGCGCTCGCAAGATCGTCGAGCAGGAAGGCCTGGACATGCGTTACTACAACGTCATCTACGACATCATCGAAGACGTCAAGAAAGCCCTTACCGGCATGCTTGGCAGTGACGTCCGGGAGAATATCCTGGGTATCGCCGAGGTGCGTGACGTGTTCCGCTCGCCGAAGTTCGGCGCGATCGCCGGCTGCATGGTTGTCGAAGGCACTGTGTACCGTAACCGTCCGATCCGTGTACTGCGTGAAGACATCGTTATCTTCGAAGGCGAGCTGGAATCCCTGCGCCGCTTCAAGGATGACGCTGCCGAAGTGCGTGCCGGCATGGAATGCGGTATCGGCGTCAAGAGCTACAACGACGTCAAGGTTGGCGACAAGATCGAAGTCTTCGAGAAGGTTCAGGTTGCTCGCAGCCTCTAACTCGCGCACTTCAGGAGCCACGCAGCGTGTGGGCATGCAAATGCCCCGCGCAGCGTCAGGACTCTAAACGCAACGCCCGGTCTGGCTTTTGTCAGGCCGGGCGTTTGCCGCTTTCAGACCCCACGGGTTTCACCGTGTGGCAGTAACAGGTAACAAGACATGGCAAAAGAATACAGCCGTACCCAGCGTATTGGCGATCAGATGCAGCGTGAGCTGGCCCAACTGATCCGTCGCGAAGTCAAAGACCCTCGCGTTGGCCTGGTCACCATCACCGCCGTTGAAGTGAGCCGTGACGTAGGTCACGCCAAGATCTTCATCACCGTGATGGGGCAGGACAACAGCGAAGAAATCGCACAAAGCATCAAGGTGCTCAACTCGGCCGCAGGTTTCCTGCGCATGCAGTTGGCCCGTGAAATGAAGCTGCGTAGCGTCCCCCAGTTGCACTTCCACTACGACGAAAGCGTCGTGCGTGGGGCGCACCTGTCGGCATTGATCGAGCGCGCCGTTGCTGAAGACAGCCAGCACCCGTCCACACCTGAAGACGCCAAGGAGTAAGCGGTGGCTCAGGTCAAACGTATCCGTCGCAACGTCAGCGGCATCATTCTGCTCGACAAGCCTATTGGCTTTACCTCCAATGCCGCGCTGCAGAAGGTCCGCTGGTTGCTCAATGCCGAGAAGGCAGGGCACACCGGTAGCCTTGATCCGCTGGCCACCGGCGTGCTGCCGTTGTGCTTTGGCGAGGCCACCAAGTTCTCCCAATACCTGCTCGATTCCGACAAGGGCTATGAAACCCTGATGCAATTGGGCAAGACCACCACCACGGCCGACGCCGAAGGTGATGTTCTGCAGGTTCGCGACGTGACCGTTGGTCGTGCTGATATCGAAGCTGCTTTACCCGCTTTTCGTGGGGAAATCAGTCAGATACCACCGATGTACTCGGCCCTCAAGCGGGATGGACAGCCACTTTACAAGCTGGCGCGTGCGGGCGAAGTAGTGGAGCGTGAACCGCGTTCTGTTACTATTGCGCGCTTGGAATTGCTCGCCTGTGAAGGCGACACTGCCCGTTTGGCCGTTGACTGCAGCAAAGGCACCTATATCCGTACCCTGGTGGAAGATATCGGTGAAAAGCTCGGTTGCGGCGCGTACGTTGCAGAACTGCGACGCACCCAGGCCGGCCCTTTCAGCCTGGCCCAGACGGTGACGCTGGAAGAGTTGGAAGCCGTGCACGCCGAAGGCGGCAACGAAGCGGTTGATCGCTTCCTGATGCCATCG
This sequence comes from Locusta migratoria, assembly GCA_026315105.1. Lineage (NCBI taxonomy): Eukaryota > Metazoa > Arthropoda > Insecta > Orthoptera > Acrididae > Locusta > Locusta migratoria. The sequence goes on from JAOYRU010001584.1 coordinate 314,680, forward strand.
GACAGCGGTTTGCTCGATTGGCCATTGCTGCACTTCTCGGAGCACAGCGCGTTCTACTGGCTCAACGGCCAGCCGGTACGCGCCCCGGATGCCCCGAAGTTCGGCATGGTGCGCGTACAGGATCATAACGGTCGCTTCATCGGTATCGGTGAAGTGAGCGAAGACGGGCGTATCGCGCCGCGTCGACTGATTCGGTCAGAATGACCGAACGAGGGTGGCTGTTAACAGGCATGGTCACTTCTCATTTTTAGATACAGGGATTTGTCCCTGGCCTGTTGAAACTACCCTTGGGTAGTTTCCTGAAAAAAGGATTGCCTCATGGCTCTCGACGTTCAAGAAAAAGCACAAATCGTAGCTGACTATCAGCAGGCTGTTGGTGACACTGGTTCGCCAGAAGTGCAGGTTGCACTGCTGACCCACAACATCAACAAGCTGCAAGGTCACTTCAAGGCCAACGGTAAAGATCACCACTCCCGTCGTGGTCTGATCCGCATGGTAAACCAGCGCCGTAAGCTGCTGGACTACCTGAAAGGCAAGGATCTGGGTCGTTATCAGGCTCTGATCGGTCGCCTGGGTCTGCGTCGCTAATCAGCGATTGCGCTAGAGGTTGGTTGTCTGCCGTGTGTCAGTGGGATTCCCGCTGGCCCATGGTAGGCTCCCAGCCTCAAGTTTTATCTGGATACACGTTTTACCCCTGGACAAGGGTTGGGCCGATTCCCGACATTGCCCAAGAATTTCGCAAGAAGACAAGTTCCCCCAAGAGCCACAAAGAAGGTAGGACACCGTGAACCCGGTTATCAAAAAATTCCAGTTCGGTCAGTCGACCGTTACCCTCGAGACAGGCCGTATCGCCCGTCAAGCCTCCGGCGCAGTGCTGGTTACCGTTGACGACGACGTTACCGTACTGGTGACCGTTGTTGGCGCCAAGACCGCTGACCCGAGCAAAGGCTTCTTCCCTCTGTCCGTTCACTACCAGGAAAAGACTTACGCTGCCGGTAAGATCCCTGGCGGTTTCTTCAAGCGCGAAGGCCGTCCTTCCGAGAAAGAAACCCTGACTTCCCGACTGATCGATCGTCCGATCCGTCCGCTGTTCCCAGAAGGCTTCAT